>LR537905.1:0-154263 GCA_900883565.2 Caenorhabditis panamensis
CTGTTTTGAGATCGGAGATGCTGCTAAAACAGCTCCAGGATCCGTCATGAGCTGTTTTGAGATCGGAGGTGCTGCTCTCTCTTTTGAGTTGTTTCAATTCCCAATTCAAAGTGACGCGACATGGAATCCATCCAACGGAAAAAAAAGGAAAGAGGCAAAGGCAGAGAACTGTTTGCCTAATTTGAATATTCATATCCAAAGCAACAATTTTTTAATAAGCAACCTTTATTAATGTCACACATCTAGCAAAACGAGTTCCAGTCAGTTCACTTTTTGGATTCACTTTCCTGTCGACTCTGTCTTCTTTTCCATCCAGATATCAGCTGGAAATCCTTTGTTGGTGCTAACGATCGCCAATAAGTTTTTTCCATGACCATTGAAGCCCTGGAAAACAATCCTTGAGATTCCCCGCGTATTCCCAAAGTTACTCGATAGATCTGACGAGCCAAGTTGATATTCTCAGCCGAGAACATGTCGTGGAAACTATACTTGACAATTGAGCCCTTTCCTAGCATCTCCACAACAATGCATCTGACGTTGTTTGTGTAGACACGTCTCCCTTGTCTCGACCACGCACTATAAAACCCTTACAGATGAGGCACCCCATAGGAACTCACTCTTCGAAACATTCCAAGAATACACAAACAGCAACGAATTCCGGGTCGGAACCACGACACAAGGAAATGAACTTTTCGCGTTCACCTCCAAAAGTGTTCACGTTTTTGAGTCGTTTCGTCTCTCAGAACGAGGCGGACTTGATAATCGGCCAAAGTTTGTCAAACTGCAGTTGCTTCACATGAAATGTAACAAGTCGACATCCGTCGCGAATTTGATCGATTTGTGGAGCCAATGTTGTGCGCAGCGCCTTGGACATGTTCAGTTTGGTGCTTTGTGCAAGCAATCTGAAACGTTCCTCATATTATTATTCAACTTGTTGAAATTGTTACCCAATCACTACCAGGTGTTCGACCAATGCGCGCACAGAAATCGGAAGGTGGACATCGAACGACCAAAGTGTAAACGGGTAGAACGCATCCTAAACAATACATTTAATTTGTCTCCTTTTTCCGGGTTCACGAACACTTTCAACAACGATCGTTTTTCCGGGAAGCGTAGGCGTGGATTCAAAGGAGGTGGGAGGAGGTGTTGAAGTCTTGAATGCTTCAGTGGGTCCCAGTGGCGTGCTTGTCGTCGGATGTACAGAAGACTTGGATACGGATGATTCAAGGGGTGAAGAGTCGAACGGACGGCGATTCGATGTAGAAGAATTGGACGAAGAGGAGGCAGATTCAGGGAAAGTACGTGGTGGCGTGCGCAACGTTTCAGACATGGTTGAGTGACTTTCCGCGTTGGCAGGGATGGAGGATCCGGTCGTAGCAGTTCCGTCAAGTATATGAGTTTCTCTGGGTATTGGAATGGAGTCATCGGGAAGCGCCATGCCTACGTGCCAAAATGCCGTCGCTAGGCTTAGGTAGTACTCGCGGCCTAACTAAAAGACATGAACGTGGAACTCATTTTCTTTGGAAATTTACCTTTATTTTGTTCGGATCCATCGGATGTGCTTCGGAAGGATATGATAGCAATGGCGGGAGGACTTCAGAATCTGAAGAAAAGAGTCATCCGGGCCGTGGGGTCAATCCACGAATGAATGTTGAAACGTGTTACGGACCCTGCTGAGACGCCGAGGAGCCGTTGAAAGGGCCCATTGCGTGTCACAAGCCGTTCCCCCCCCCGTTATTCTGATTTACTCCTCTCATTTCATTGATTCTGCAAACTTGTCAAGAAGGGCAAAAAAGAGGAAGACAGTCTCGACGTGCAATATGTATAAATCGTAGTTGCCAACAGTTCTCTCGACGATTACAGTCAATTAGATTCACGCCCTCTTCTCCATTAGCACCAACTTTTTTTTTTTGAACGGTTGAACATCGCGGGAATACATTTTTCAGAATTTGTTTGAATTCACTTCTTGGATTTTTTGGAAGGTATGTTCTCAATACATTACATTGTTAATCATAGGAGTTCTCACTCGACACTGTATTTCTTATGAATATTCAACCATTTTTTGGGAACTTGCTCTGCTGTTGAGACAAAAGTTAACTTTTTCACATGTCAGAAAAATCTTGAGACTCTCATGGGAAGTGTGGTTAGATTTTCCCTACATATACTATATACTAGAGAAGTTAAATGAAAACTTTCAACATCAAAAATAATCCAATCACTGTGACTGCAATTGCAGTATATACAAGAAAAATTATTCGGTCTTTCTTGAATACTCCCAGATATCGTAGCTATCTTCATGAGCTGCCAAGGACAGTTGAAACAGTTCGGTGATCCGTCATAAGATGAGCGTTCAGATAGCACCAGATAAATAGAACAGCGAGTGACGAAAAAAGCAAGAATGATGACAGTGAGAAGGGGGGGGGGGACAATTCAACAAACCGGTCGCGAATCTCGAAACATCATCTTTATTATAATTGTTATAAGCGCGAAGTCCAGCAGCTGCCACTTCTTCTTCTGAAAACTATCCGAAAAACGAAGAGACGCATGCGGAGACCGCTACTCCCGCTTCTCGCGCTCTTCGTCGCGTGCTCGGCGAGTTCGTTTCCATGTGGACCGAGCTTCGTTCCGTGTACACAGAAGAGAGCATTCTCCAGTTTGATTCGTAAGTTGTTTCGACGTTTTCGAAGTCTTTCAAGTTCGTTGAAGTTATATCATTTGTTTTTGATAAACGTTTTACCTTTACGACTGTTGCTTTCGCACAAGTTGTGTGGTTTCTAACATCAGATCGACAGCATTATGAATTTACAATTAGAATTTGCCAGTATTCATAACCTCCACGGTGTCAACTTCCTATCACTAGTTTGATTATGATTTCTGAAAATTGAAAACTTGTTTTCTATGCCCGGCTATTACGTGACTATAGCTCGCTAGACATCCCGATAGCTGTCGATCTTTCATATTTCAACGTCCACGCTTCTTGCGATGCCGAAACGAGATCCATTCAGCGAGATAGAATTATGACGCAAGGACCAGTGACATGATGATGTTATCTTTGGAAAAAAACCGGCAGTCGAGTCTTTTTCAGATTCCACAAGTAAAGAATCAAGACATGACCGGGGATTCGAGTTCCCGGATGAATTCGTGACGGAGCCCAGTGAAAAACTGAAGAATGAGTTGAAGAAGTCGATGAAGCAGGAAGTCGTTCAGGCGGCTGCTTCTGAAGCTGTTCATCTGACAGAGAGACTTTTCAATGACACTGAGAAACGGATGGGGGACAAGTTTGATGGTAGGGAACGAGACATGTCTCGAAGAGTCATCCTGTTTCAGATACATTCAAACAGTCAGAACTCGCATGGCTCCAGTACACGTATGCAGATCAATATGCCAAGTACTTGTCGTTTTCTGCGATTTCCTCAAATGTTGCAGCTCTGAAAATTGCAGAGTGAGTCAAAAGTATGCTGGGTAGCAGTATGAAACTTTAATACTTTAGTCAATCCCCTAAAAATCTCAAGGGAAATGTGAAGTTTCTACAAGCAGAAGAGACCAAAATGAAAGAGATCTGTCCTGTCAGTCAGATCGAAGAGTGCATTATCGGCAAGTATAGGTATGAAACAATGTACAGTTTCAGTTCATAAAGCGTCAACTTCAGATCCTACACAGGCCACTGTAACAATGTGAACAACCCATTGAATGGTGCTGCATATGAGCGTCTGAAGAGGTTCCTTCCAGCTGACTATGCTGATGGTTAGTAGCCTGATAGGGTCAAAGAGAAATCAACCTTATTCAGACATATCTGCTCCTCGAGCAAGTCAAACCGGTCAACCACTTCCGTCAGCCCGAGCACTATCTTCTCTATTCACTCCAGCCCCATCCGGTCATGCATCTTGTTCTCTCCTCATCGCCCCGTACCTGTCTTTCCTCTACGATGACCTCGTACATGTTCCCAGTAACCGGATTTTCAAACGTGAGTGGTTGCAGTACAGTATTCAAAAATTTAAAATCAAATACTTTATTGTCAAATCTAATATCCTGGAGCCAAACGAGCTGGTGGGCAGTGATCGCAGCTTCCTGGAGCTCCGTTGTCTCCCGGTTGTCCGACCTCTCCTGGTGCTCCATTCTGACCTGGCTGCCCTGGTGGTCCTGGGAGTCCCGATGGTCCCTGGTTTCCTCCCTTTCCGTTCTCTCCAGGTGGTCCAGCTGGCCCAGGTTGTCCTGGTGGTCCCGGTCTTCCTGGAGCTCCGGCTCTTCCGGCAGGTCCGATCTCGGTCTTGTAGGTTCCTGGCTCTCCTGGTGGCCCTGGACGTCCTGGCTGTCCTGGAGCTCCCGGGATTCCTGGTGGCCCACGTGGTCCCTGGTCTCCTGGCTTTCCATCCTCTCCTGGGTTTCCTGGGGCTCCTGGAGGTCCGTCTGGTCCTGGCTGTCCTTGTGGTCCGGTGTCTCCTGGTGGAGCCTCGCATGGGCACTGTGGTGGGAACAAACTGTGTGGATCTGGGCCTGGTGGAGCTGGTGGTCCTGGTGGTCCGATCTCTCCTGGTGTTCCGTCAACTCCATCAACTCCATCACGTCCTCCATCTCCAGCTGGTCCTGGTGGTCCACGGTGGCAAGTACAGCAGCCTCCTCCCTCTCCGTTGAATGATTCAACTCCGAGAGATGGGTTGTCGTATCCGACCGGTTGGTCGCGAAGTTCCTGATCGTGGAGACGACGAGCCCAGAAGTCTTGGAGGGTATCACTAAAACAAAGAAATAGTTTGTTGGATCAGAGAATGTTAACTTACCGCTTCTCAAGTCTTCTGTGGTTCAGAACAATGTTGGCCAGCTTAGCAGAGTCCTTCTTTCCTCCGGTCTCAATATCGAGCATCTCCTTCCACATATCTCTGGCTCTGGCTTGGCAGAACTCGAGGTCCAGTTGGACTTGCGACTCGAGGGTTTGAATATAATGCAATATCAGTGGGAAAGTGATAAGGCATGAGGTGATGGCGACAGTCGAAAAAACGACGGCGACAAAGGCAACAGGCCTGAGTGATCGTTTCTCTTTCTCGTCCTTCATCCTCCTAAAATGAAAGAAAATGGGGAAATGGAAAAACGAAAGGGAAGGAAGCAGAAGCAGAAGAAGGTACTTACATACACACCAATTTGGCAAGAAGAGGCAGTCGAAGCTTTCGGCGGTTTGCGCGTCTTATATACCGTCCTCCGTTCCGCTACGCCGTCCGTCGCGATGCCGTCACTGCGCAGATGCTGCGTTTCTCTGCGCAACAGACTGTCTTCACGAAACGGTAGCATGTTCACTTCACACTAGGCACCTGGCAGAAGTATATGTAGAAAAGTCATGGCAATGATTAGAAACCAACCGGGATCAAGTTGTAGGGGAATTCACGAGTGAAAGATGGAAACAGTATGTTATTCTCTGAACAGTTTTGTTTCCAGGTGACTTCTATGGAAATGACAAGGCGATGCCACTGCCGTGTTGCAGACGAAACAACTCTCACCCGGAATGCTTCGAGATCCCGGTACCCGACGATGACTCCCTTCAGTCCAGTAACAAATCTCCAACGTTTTTTGTTAACGTTTTCCTTTTCAGAGAATGTTCAGTGTCTTCCTTATTCTCGTTCCCTTCCCGTACCGAACCCAAAATGTTCATTTGGTCAAAGACAACAAGTCAATATGGCCACATCCTACTTGGATTTGAGTCAGATTTACGGAAGCACAGATGGTTTTGTCAACAAGATGCGATTGTTCAAAGACGGAAAACTAGCTCTTCGAGCAGTCGGAGGGTTCAACAACCAATTGGGAGTTCCACCAGGTTCCAAGGATTCCTCAATCTGCAGATCAAGTTCTGGAAAACCGTGCTTGTTAGCTGGAAGTAACAGGTGTGAAATATCCTTTCATTTCGAAACCAGTCCTGTTTTCTTCAGAATCAACTTCCTTCCAACATCAGGAGCAATGTACACGATTTGGATGAGACAACACAACTTGATTGCTGATAAATTGAGTTCAGTAAATCCTCATTGGGACGATGAGAAGCTGTTTGAGGAGACGAGGAGAGTTGTGATTGCTCAGTTCCAACATATCACTTTCAAGTAACCAGAATAGTTCTTCCAATACCTTATGTTTTTGTTTTCAGTGAGATTGTCCCAGTTCTTGTGGGAAAAGAGCAGCTAAGAGTGATGGGAGTCCGTTTGCAAACCAGTGGATATGATTCTGGCTATGACCTGGTCTGAAGATTGATGTTATAATAGAGAACACTCTTTTTTCAGAACATCGATGCTTCTGCATCTAACGTGTTTGCAGCGGCAGCCGGCCAGTTCTTCTTAACGTTGCTTCCTAGCAAGTTCAGTGTCAATGATCGACCGTTTTTGAGTCAGAGTGAATCACTTTTGAGAGTGAGATACAGTATTTGTTTTGTTTTGACGTAATCACAAATTTAGCATTTCAATGACCCGTCACTGATCTACGAGAAAGGGAAGATCGACGGCATCCTAAAGTTCCTGCTTACAAGCCCAATTGAAAAACCTGGTCTTCATATTTCTCCTCAACTGCGCACAGCTTTCCAAAAGAGTTGGTTGTTCCGAATACTATGAACAAGAGCATATTTTTTTCAGAGGATGAAGCAGACTCCGTTGACATTATTGCGATGGTCATTCAGATGGGAAGAGACCACGGACTTCCAAGTTATCTTCAGTGGAGAAAGTTCTGCAAACTTGATGACCTCCGCTCATTCTCTTCTCTTCAGACACATGTAAGCTAACTTTGGAAAACTCTGCTAATGTTTCCCCGTTTCAGTTCAAGCCATCCATCAACATCTCAGACTTCGAAAGGCTTTACGAATCCCCAGAAGACATCGACGTGTTCGTCGGAGGTCTTTCCGAGCAGCCATCAAAGGGTTCTCTCCTTGGTCCAACATTCGCATGTCTCTTCGCTCACCAAATGGCTCAAACCAAAAGAGGAGATCGTTTCTGGTATGAGAACTTCGTGTCACCTTCTGCATTCAATGTGGATCAAGTCAACGAGATTCGGAAGACGACAATGGCTAGAGTGATCTGTGATAACACGGATGCAGTTACACATGTTCAACATCATGCATTCTCTCTACCAGATGATTTCGGAAACTGTCCTTTGAGTTGTAACTCGACTGGAATTATTCAACCATTTGACGCAACCCCCTTCAAGGACGAGGAGAAACTGACGACGCTTCCAATTACCAAGGAAACTGTTGAGAAGGCGATCAGATTAGGATTGAAGCAGTGGCAGAGGTATGAAGAAGGGGAGGGCAGAAGGATCAGTGCCCAAGTTGCCGATTCTTCCCCATCCGCTCTCTTGTCTCATGCTCTTCTTATGGCGCCAAAGAAGGAATCCATTGACATTGCAAGAACTGCATCAGTTCTGAGAGAAGCAACGAATATTTTGGTAACAGGAAATGGGTTAGAGAAGAACGAACGATTGCCTGACTTGGATATTGAAACGCTACAGAAGATACTGCCACAGATTGACATTGGAAAAGTCATTGGAAACTTTACTCCATTTTTAGGTAAGTTACTTTGATGATTCCAGAAAAATTACTGGTTGTTTTTAGCAAGAAACCCACTTCCAAAAGAACAGTGTCTCCCTGAACCTCTTCCTTGTGATCATACTTCAAAGTACCGCTCGTATTCTGGATGGTGTAACAATCTGAAGAATCCAAAGTTCGGAAATGCTTTCACCCAAATGAGGCGTCTTCTTGATCCAGCCTATGACGATGGCTTCGATACTCCTCGAACTCGTTCAGTTCTCGGAGGAGAACTTCCATCTGCTCGTAAGATTTCGAATATTGTTCACAGCGACGCTCCAAAGTTCCATGTGAAGTTCACTCACATGTTGATGCAGTTCGGACAGATTCTCGATCACGACATGATGCATTCTCCAATTTCCCGCGGACCCAAAAACACCATTCTCAACTGTTCTTCCTGTGATTCTGCTCAAACACTCTCTATCCACTGTTTCCCCATCAAGATAGATCACGATGATCCGTTCTTCCCGGCAAAACATAGTGACGGAAGACCGAGATGCATGCCATTTGCGAGGAGTCTACTTGCTCAAGTTTCTCTCGGATATCGTAATCAACTGAATCAGTTGACTTCTTTCCTAGACGCTTCAACGATTTATGGATCCACCCAATGCGAAGCCAACAAACTGAGACTTTTCAGTGATGGTAAACTGAACTTCACTGATCTCGGGTATCACAGAAAGTTTATATTTTGTATTCAATTCTTTATTTCAGGTTCAATAAAGAAGCTCTTCCTCAAGGAAACCAGGAGAGAGACTGTCGATCCATCCTGCACAATCCTCAACGACGATGTTTCGTGGCTGGAGATGAACGAAGTAACGAGCAACCGGGACTCACAGCCATCCACAACATCTTCCTGAGAGAACATAACCGGATTGCTCGGTATTTGAAACAAGTCAATAACTTCTGGAATGACGAGAAACTGTTCCAAGTGGGTTTGTTGTCTTGATATGGCTGAACATTTATTGTTTGCAGGAAGCTCGTCGTATCAACATTGCCCAACTGCAACATATCATCTATAAAGAATGGCTTCCGGTTGTTCTCGGTTGTCAGAATATGGAAAAGTGGGGTTTGATGCCACAGACGAACGGATACTTCGAAGAGTACAATGATCAGTGCGACGCAACCATTTCGCAAGAGATGTCCACTTCCGCGTTCCGTTTCGGGCATTCTCTGATTCGTGGAGTGTTTGCCAGAATGAACGATGATTTCAAGAACATGACAAACCATGTGAACTTGACAGAAACGTTCTCCAATCCAACTCCCGTTTACGATAAGAATGCGGGACACATGGAATCAATTCTGATGGGACTGATTGGTGTGAGCAGCATGGCATTCGACAGACACATCACTACAGCAGTCCGGAATCACTTGTTTGCTAAACCAGGAGGCCCACTGACTGGTTTGGATCTTCCAGCTGTCAATATCCAGAGAGCTAGAGATCATGGAGTACAAGGATACAATTCTTACAGGTATTTTAGGAAATCCTAATTCATTCAAACCCCTATTACTTTCAGAAAGTACTGCGGCCTCCGTAAAGCAAGCACATTCTCAGACCTCCGTGACGTCATGAGTGCAGATGCAGTGACTGCCCTCGAGACGGCTTACCGACATGTCGACGACATTGACTTGTTCCCAGGAATTATGAGTGAATCTCCTACACGAGGTCCAAAAGCTTTGTTTTTCATGTAATCAAAAGTGTTGTAGGTTCTTTGGTCGGACCAACTCTGGCGTGTCTCATTGGAGAACAGATGCAGAGATTGAAGAAATGCGATCGTTTCTATTACGAGACGAATGACGCCAACGTGCGTTTCACCCCAGACCAACTGGTTGAGATTCGAAAAGCAAGCATGGCCCGGATTATCTGCGACAACAGCGAGTATGCAGCCAACATTCAGCCAAACGTGTTCTTGATGCCGGATGATTTAACGTAAGTTACCTCCGTCATTTCCTGTAACACTTTTCGTCTTTCAGAAACTCCCCAATGAGCTGCTCGGAGCTACCGGAAATGGACCTCAACAAATGGGTTGAACGTGACTACTGTCTTGTCGATGAACGAGTTGTCAGTCGTGGAAAGACAAAGAGAATCACTCCATGCGTGACATGCACCTGTACCACCGAGGGTCCCGAATGTCACTCGATCACAGTGGATGACTGTTCCCGACTTCTCCGCGACTTCTCCCTCTCTGATATCCAAAAGGATCCCGTCTGCCTCATTCAGTGTTCTCAACAACTCAAACGTCTCTGATTCGTCCTCCTTTAACTTAT
Organism: Caenorhabditis panamensis; assembly: GCA_900883565.2. NCBI lineage: Eukaryota > Metazoa > Nematoda > Chromadorea > Rhabditida > Rhabditidae > Caenorhabditis > Caenorhabditis panamensis. Next base: position 9,809 of record LR537905.1, read on the forward strand.
TTCTCCACCCGAACCACCTCTGGTACCATGATACATGTACATAAATAATTTATTTCATTTCACACAAACAGTCTTCTTTTTGCTCATCAATGAACGTTTCTCTTGTTTTTGCATCATCTAGTTCAGGAAATCACTCGCATGACAAACAAGCAACCCGTTCATTTGCATAACCCTCTCGTTTCGTAATCTTTCCTGTCTCTGCCAGTTCTCTTATCAGTCAACTCTGTCCATTCGTTGTGCCATGTCGTTGGCGACCAAATTTCCCAAAAATTTCAAATTGGCAACTGCCACGGCTGCTTACCAAATTGAGGGAGCAACGAGTCTTGATGGTATTGTTCATTATTGTTAGTAAAATAACAAGTTTTGCATAGGTCGAGGCATAAGTACCTGGGATGCCATTCGTGCGGAACCTGGCCGGATCCATGATGGTTCTGACCCGGAGTTGTCATGCGATGGTCGTTTGAAATACAAAGAAGACGTGGAACTCCTTGCCAAGATTGGTGTGACCAGTTACCGTTTCTCGTTTTCCTGGTCTCGTATTCTTCCGGATGGAACTCTCTCCAAAGTTAACGAAGAGGCTGTGCAGTACTATCGTGATCTTTGCCTCTTGCTCCGAGACAACGGAATTGAACCAATTGTACGGTGACTGTTTTCGTATTTCCTTGTTTACTGTGTTTGTTTTGTTACAGGCTACTTTGTTCCATTTCGACATGCCATTGGCAATTTACGACAATGGAACTGCTTGGTTGAATAAAGAAAACTGTGATCATTTCGCCGCTTTCGCTGATCTCTGTTTCCAAAGATTCGGAGATTTGGTGTCGACGTGGATCACGTTCAACGAGATCAACATGCAAGCGTGGTCTTCTGTCATGAAGATCCCAGGGGAGTTGTGGCTCTGTCCGAACCGTCCAGAGTTGGAGAATCAGGAGCAAGTTCCATACATGTGAGGACAATTGACAAAGCTTCCCTCACTCTCGTCTTACAGTGCTGCGACCAACATGTTGCTAACTCATGCGAAAATATATAGAAACTACGAGAAGAACTACAAACAGAAACAGAATGGCATAGTCGGTATCACCAACGGCGGAAGGTTCTGCTTTGCTGCTTCGGAATCCCCTGAAGATCAAGCGGTTGTTTCTTCTGATTGACTTGATTGGATGGGTTCATGTTTCAGGCCAGAGACCGTGCTCTCGATTGGCTTTTCAATTATACAATTGAGCCAATTCTCTCAGAATCTGGAGATTTTCCTGCGTCCATGAGAGAGAAACTCGCTTTCCTGCCGAAGTTCAGTGAGGAAGAAAAGGAGTTGGTGAAAGGTTTAGAGAACCAAAGAACTTGATCACTTAATTCATTTCCAGGTAGTGCGGATTTCATCGGTATCAACTACTATCTGAGTCACATGGTCCGTGATGTTTCCGTCGGAGAAGTTCAGTCGTCACAGATCGAAAAGGACGGTTCCTATGCGCTCACCGAGGGAAACTGGGAGAAGTTCGAAGACTTTGTCGGGCTGGAAAAACAAAGAAATTGCAGAATTTGTGGCGAAACTTGGGTTCGTTATGCTCCCGACGGGCTTCTGGCGCTGCTAAAGTATGTCAAGGAAAAGTATAACAACATTCCCGTGTTTATCACGGAGAACGGATGTATGGACAAACTGGGAGAGGGAGGAGATGGAGACGTGCTGGAGGATAGACACAGAATCAAGTACATTTCGGGACACTTGGAAGCTGTTGCAAAAGGTTTGGAAAAGTAGGTAGCTCCTGTGAGAACTGATGATATGCTTCAGCATTGGAAGAAGGGTGTAATGTAATCGGATACACTGTCTGGACCCTCATGGACAATTTCGAATGGGATGATGGGTTCGCCGTGAAATTCGGAATGTGCCGTGTCGACTTTGAGTCTCCGGAAAAGACAAGAACCATGAAACACTCTGCAAAGTATTACCAAACGTTTATTCGCGAATTCAAGAAGCATCATAACCTTTTGTGAATAAAGATATTGAGTTGTTAGAAGCGATAGGAAGGGACTACACGTGGAGGGAAACCGGTCAGAAAGAACATTTACAAGACGTTGGCAAGAAGAAAATATGACGGGAAAGAAACAGAAAAACAGGGAATTAGCAGTCGGAAGTGGACCTCTCCACTTGCTTTCCATCGGGCTCAATGAGCAAAGTGGCTGCTCCTCCGAGATTAGTCGGTTCAGTTCCGAAGTTGGACATGGAGATTGTGGCTGTGGACTTCCCGCCTCGGCTTATTCTTGAGTGGCGGCGGAGAATCGTGCTCCGGACTATTTCATATCTAGGAAAGAGTTGCTCTGTATACTATGTATAAGAAGTCGCAATGTTCTCACCTTGACTTGCACGGCATCAGGAGAATCGTCTTGAAAGCTCGCCTATATTTGTGGCTGTAAGCAATGTAGATAATTGGGTTCAATGAACTGGAAAGCAGGGACATCCATTGGAAGATAGGACGGATTAACTGGAGAGAAGTGTTGAGGAAATGATTATGAACTTCAAATTTACCATAGAAGTGATCTGGAACAAGTCGGAGCGTTGATCAGCAAAGAAGAAGAAATATGTGAATATGCAGTAGAGAGGGAGCCAACAACACATGAACACAATGATGACAGTGAGCATCATTGTGGCTACGCGCAGTTTCACCCGATCTTCCCGAGCCTGTCATCAGAAACTTTTGTTTTTGAACCCTGTGACAATCATTACCCTTGCATCAACAGCCAAGCTTCTATGTGTGGACACTGTTATGAAAATCTTGGTGTAAAGACCCGATATCAATCCGATGGGAATAATGAAAGCCAAAAGAAGGTTGACACAAAGGAAGTAGAGCTTCTGATCGGTCTGTGAAGTACAGAGACGGTAGCCGTAGTTTCCTTCGTGCCATACAATCTAAACAGACACAAATGAAGTGATAGGGAGGGCTTGTACAGTGTTACCAAGGCATAGTTGTACCAGTTGGGGATCCCGAAAATAGCAGCGACGAACCAGATTGTGAAAATAACGTATTTAGTGTACTCGCGGTCCCAGCTTGTATTGTATTTGAGAGTGTGGCAGATAGCCAGGTACCTGTCGGCAGTCACGGCTACCAGAGTGTAGACGGATGCGAAGGAAGTGGAAGCATTCGCCCACGTGGACAACCGACAGAAGAACTGACCCCAGAGCCATTCTGGAAGAAGGAGTTGCGAAACAGAGGACATGCATGACTCACCAGTGAAAATACTATTGATCAGAGTAGTAGGTAGACATATCCATAAGATAAATAGGTCAGCAAGAGCAAGAGAAAGAATGAGGTAGTCAGTTGTGATGTTCAAGTTCTTGTGGGCCCAGACTGCCAGGACGACAAAAGTGTTTCCCAGAACTCCTGTGAAAAAGACGGCACCGTAGGCGACAGTGTAGAGAATGGTGAGTTGATAGGAGTGTCTGAGCAGGGGAACTGGCTCGAAGACTTCTGGGGACGTGGCATCATCGTAAAGGGACGTGGCTAAAGTCTCCGGAAGAGAAGACGAGTTCATGACCTCTGGCAACTCAAATGAACATTGGGAAAGTTGTTTCTGGAAAGAGAAACAAATGAATGAAACAGAAGAAAAGACAAAGAAGGCTCGGCAGAAGATTCGAGAGGTTTTCGTGAGAAGAAGAAGAAGAGGAGGAGGAGATAACTCAATGAAATGACGAAATGCATTAGTGGCTGCCCCTGGAGGCTCCTCCGACCGGGGACGTTTCCAATGAATTAAGGACAACCAACACGGCAATGTCGGCAAGCTCACAGAGCCCAGATCAGTGGAAAAAAAGTTGAAAGTGAGAAAGAAAACTGGAGAGAGAGAGGTGCCGCCGCCGCCACCTCCCCCACTCGAAACTATATTGAACCAATTAGCAAGACTCTCTCATGTCGAGCACGGGTGTGAACAAGTGGTTGGATCAAAAACTTGTCAAGTGAAGATGAGGAAAAGGAAAAATGAAGGGGTGGGCGATGGAGAGGGACATCTTCGTCCAAGGAGTAATCGGAAACCTTCCGTTTGGTGTTTCCTGAACTACTGTTGACACTACACACGATTCTTCGGTGGTTCATTCCATTCTGATTTCTCTTCAAGTTCTCAAGGAAGTAAATTGGTGTGTTGAACCTGGGGACGGGCAGAAAAAAGTGAATGAAATGAGTTTCGGGCACACAGACTCCGACTTCAATCCGTCCCATTTCTCTTTTCTCTTTCACCACCTGATTTCCATAATCCGGCTCCCATTTGTGACCTACCAAAGTTTTTAAGGAAAGCGGTGAGAAAATGGAGAGAGGAGGCCGTTTAATGTGCGAGCACAAGCAGAGGGCACTTGACTTTTCTAAAAACTCGTCTATTGTTTCGAAAATAAAAGTGACATTTGGAAAGAGGAGGAGTATTTTGTGAAACGTATGGGAACCATTGAGTGGCCTCTAGAGGGACGTGGTTGTTGGCCTATTTTGACATGTACACCTTTTGAAAGATTGCTCTCATATTTTTCCGGTCGAGTTCCGAAAAAATTGGATGGAGACGAGGAAAAAGGAGAACGAATGTGTCAAAGGAGGAAGAACTGATGATTGTATTCAAGAGAATTGTTGGGGTCGTGTGCCAATACAATCAAAGAAGGGGAGAACGAGGAATGGAAGGGGAAATGATAGATAATTATAGATTTTCTAATATTTTCTCGCACTGTCGGCTCTATATAACCAGCTAGTGAGTTGGGGATGAAGATGAGATTCAAAGTCAGAGGAACAGCTCATCTTCTCTATGAAAACCAGGGCATAAAAGTCAACACAAAGATCATGAAAATAATAAACGAGAAAGTTTAAAATAACAAGAGAACATCTGCATTGTTCGTTCGTTTGCAATGAGTCTCGCAGCCACTCGAGATCAAACTTCCAGCTCTCTCTGAGCCCGTAACGAACCTCCTGGAACCCCGAATCAACACGCATATCCGAATTGATTCCCTAACCGGAACTCCGTGACTTCCATATCTGTGCCGTTTCCCCTCCTCCCTCATGACGTGTGTTCGGTTTCAGTTGACACTCATTCACTTCCTGTCGGTGACATTGGAGACCCGAAAAACGTGTGTTTGAGAGGGGAATGCGTGAATTTTCGGGGGACCAGTATATAGCAACAACAAAATCTAGTTATCCCTCGGCTGGGAGTTGCCGAGAAGAATATGCGGAGGAGACTGACTCTGGAAGAGCGAAGGGATGGACCACGACGACGGAGACGCAATTTGTCAACAATAACCGACACCGAAGCATGGAAAAAATAAGGAAAAGAAGAAGAAGTAGGGAAAGATGTAGAAAACGACCGAGTACAGGGAGAAGAAGTTGAGGCACGATGGGGAAGGAAGGAGAGAAGTGGCTTCGTTATGACGTGACGAAGCGCGAATCATTTGATGAGGTGAGTTAGGAGGTTTCAGAGATTCGAGAAGCAGAAGGGAGAGGATGTGATGACACCAAGCTAGATGCAAAGAAAGGACTTGAGCGGTCAAGTGTTCGAGTTGAATGCTCTTGGAACAGAGCCAAGTCACAAAGGTGCTCAACTGGGCAAAGTGCTTTAGAAAGTGGAAAAGGTATTCAGGAAAAGAGAGCGAGGGTTTTGGAGAATCAGCACGAGCGTTTCTTCGTTTTCGTTTAGCGCACCAATTTTCGGTGCCTCGCGCGGATGTTTTGGTCCGAAATCAACGAGGGTGAAAATGGCGTGATGGGCGGAGTTCCGACGAAGAAACCGACGTCTTCTGAGCATCGCAAGACGACGAGCACGATGGACACAGAGACCCCCAGAAGATGTTGTGTGTTTCACTCATTCGTCTTCAACTTCGACAAAAATCCTAATGAATCGCGAATTGTTTGTTGACGATTCCCCGGGGAGCACGGCCGCCCGTCCCTCGATCGAGAAGGAAAAGTAGGTTTTGGTTCGGTTTGATTCGATTAGAAAGACGACACACCGCCTCAAAAACGGGCGGATAGCCTCGAGACGAATTGAGTTGAACCGAAGAGAAGAAGGGGAATCGAAATGGAGAAAGGGGAAACGGTGTGGGTACGAGGGAGGGACCTTGATGATTTACTATCAGAATTCGTGAGTGATGATTGATGTTTATGGAGGAATGCGAACTTGAGACTTCCTGTAATCGAGAACAGAGATCCGCATGTTGATGCATAAATAGTTTATTCAGAGAGAAGTGTACAAAAAATACAGGAACCAGAAGGCTCAATAATTCAGTACATTATTACATGGCATTTACAGGTCAATCTACAAATCAGATGGTGGCGATCCAGATGGAGGCGGGCCAGATGGTCCTGGCGGGCCTGGTGGACCTGGCGGAGCTCCCGATGGAGGTGGTCCCGACGGTCTCGGTGGTCCTGGTGGGCCTGGTGGTAGATCAGATGGTGGTGGCCCCGATGGTGGAGAACCAGAAGGTGGCGGCGGTGGTGGGCGGTGCTTTCCTCCGCGAATTCTCGACTCAGGCTCATTGGATGGTGGAGGTCCAGACGGAGGTGGTCCAGATGGTCCTGGTGGCCCTGGGGGACCTGGTGGAGCTCCTGATGGTGGAGGTCCCGACGGTCTTGGTGGTCCTGGTGGGCCTGGTGGTAGATCAGATGGTGGTGGTCCCGATGGTGGAGCACCAGAAGGTGGCCCTGGAGGACCTGGCGGAGCTCCTGATGGTGGCTGTCCCGATGGAGGTGGTGGCGGATGATGCTTTCCTCCACGAATTCTGGACTCCGGCTCGTCGGATGGTGGAGGTCCGGATGGTGGTTGGCCAGACGGCGGTGGTGGTAGATGTCTGCCTCCACGAATTCTTGATTCTGGACCTTCAGATGGTGGCGGTCCCGACGGCGGTGGGCCTGGAGGAGCTCCCGAGGGTGGTGGGCCAGATGGACGAGCTTTTCCGAGAACCCAATCGAAGAAGGATGGTTCCTCTGAAGGTGGGGGCCCTGGAGGAGCGCCGGATGGTCGTGGTCCTGGTGGGGCTCCTGATGGAGGTGGACCTGGAGGTCCAGAAGGCACAAGGGCGGTGACAACGAGCACAAGAGCAAGTACTCCAAATACTTGCCGGTTCATTCTGAAAGTTGACAATGTTAGAAAAGGAAGGAAGCAAGCAAAGGCTGATGGTTCTTAGGCTCTGAGCCGTCGTTTTTATACAGCTCCACACGTCATCAGATCATCTGACAACAGTCCAATTTCTCCAGGATACACCCCCATTCGACTCAAAGTTCTACAACATTTCCTGCTTATCATTCTGCATTTAGCCTTGAATTTAGGGTGTTTGTCTGTTGTGACTGATAAGAGCACTACTGCCAGTGAGGCTGATGTCACAGAGGGAATCGCCCCGGTCACTGTTACTGTAGACATTCATGGTTCATGTGATCAGCCTCACTTCTGGCATTTACTGTTAGCAGAAGGTTAAACTGAAACATCACTACACTCGTCATGCATTTTCTGGTAAACAGGAATAAGAAGAAACATATATAATGCAGTGCTCATCGATCATCTTATTTTCAAGTCAATATTTATGCAAAAGTGTATTTTCAGTAGAACGATGACTCATTGGGGCAGTGTTTCGGACTCGAGGGTCTTCGCCGGCGGCAGCTGAAATAACTGGTTGTCTTGGGATTCGAAACGGAACAAACTGACTCTGACGAACAGACGAGAGTTCCAGTTGCTCGGAACGTCTGTTTCTTTGACTTTCTCCTCGATTTTCAGATGAGATGGATACTCGGTGCCTGGCTTCGTCACCTCTTTCGAGATTCTGTAATCACATGGATTAGATATTTCTCGGAACAATATATCTTACTTCATTCTGTCCCCAGCCCAGATCGACTTAATCGGATCGTTGCAGTGTTTCTTGAAGATCGCAAGACCTTCCGCCGAGTATGCCTTCGCATCCGGCGGGTATTTGTACTGGTTGTTTCCGTCTTTGAGAGCCGCCGTGATTTTGTTTCTCAACAGGTTCTTCAGCGGGTCCGTCGCAGGAACTTCGACTGTGATCAGACAAAAGTTCCGAATCACAAGGGACTTTTGGAGGCGGTCATTGAACTGAAACTTATCGAGTGTATTTCATCAGTGTATCCCGTTTTCTCACAGCATTCCACGTAGCAGTCTTCTCTCCGTCGACGTCAATTATCGTTTCTCCCTGACTGAAAGTGATGTCGCCCAGCGAATTCTCAATGAAGTCACACACAACCAACTGCAAGTGCTTCTAATTATACAAGCAATCTCATGTTTCGTCCACCTTTCCCTCCATATCTTTCACGTCGAGACCGAGATGGAACAATCCTTTCAGATTGTACAGAACCAAGGTATCCGTCGAGAATCCCTCATGCTTCGGAAGCGGAGGAAAAGCCACCGGTCGAGGAATGCGTTTTTTCAGACGCATGCACTTGAAATTCACCTGGAAGAGTCTCTGATTAAGGAAGGTCTGGTTGAGGTACCTTCGTGACAGTTTGAATGGAGTTGATTGTTTGAATGTGTCTGAAAATTAACAAGATGAAACTTTGAAGTGGTAGCTGACTAACTTTGCCATTGCAGCCACCGATGCAATTTGGATTCCGTTCAGAAGAAGCAGTATGTCGCCGACTTTGATCTGTCCCTGGAAGAAAACAATCTGAGTGTCGCGTAACCGGTTGACGAACTAACGATGCACGGACTGTTGTATTGCAGGGAAAGTACCATCATACTCTTGATTTCCAGTCCAAGCTGTAATCCAGTACATTCTCATCTAATCTCTCTTGATTGCCACTCACTGCCTCGTCTTTCTTCACTACAACCGGCACATCCACAAAGTCGATCAGATCATTGGGCGGGACTTTCTTGCCATTGAAGATCCCCTCGAGTCGTTTTGCCGCCTGCGATGTTCATGTTACCTATCTCTGTTGACTCCCCTTTTCTTACAAAAGCATCCATTCTTGACAAAGTTCCGATAGAGTGCAAGCTTAAAAAATGAAAATGAAGTTCTCCTCCCGTATCAGAAAAGCAACAATTCCTCCGTCACGTCACTCCAATCTTTCTTCTCTCTTTTTCGAGTCGAACGTGGTGACAATTGGTCCGAAGAGACAACACGTGAGTCAGAGAGAAACAGAGACACCGAACAAGCTCATTCATCTCTGCTCCCCAAACTTTACGACATTTGCCCCCGATTTTTTATGCCTCGTTTGATTTCCGTCGAGATTCCGAGCCGACATTTATCCTGTTTTTTCCGTTTCTTCTCTCCCAAATTGTGAATTATTCACTGTTTCCTTTTGTATCTCTACTGTAAACTAGTTCGTTTCAATCCAAGAGCTGAGAGTTGTTAAACGGATCGAATGAACATGTTTTCGACACACGTAACCACCTTCTTTTCTTCTCTGGATCAGCTTATTTTATCGCAGTTTTCGTTCCACTGAACATCGAAAACAAGTTGAAGCTCAGCGAATGATGCTCACTCGATTTTATTTTATTACATTCTCACATTTTGTACACTATTTACAACCGATTCCGGACAAATTACAAGCAATTTCAAGCGGATATAAAGAAGTTAGTGTCCATGTCCATGGTGATGTGGCGGGCGACGGGTTGGTGGTCCTGGGGGTCCTGGTGGGCGGCGGGTTGGGGGTCCAGGAGGGCCTGGAGGACGACGAGTCGGTGGTCCTGGTGGTCCGGGGGGACGACGAGTTGGAGGGCTTGGAGGTCCTGGTCGGTCAGATGGATTTGGAGCTGGTGGGCCGGAAGGTTGTGGTGGACTGGGTGGGCCAGATGGTTGCGGCTCATCCGAGGGAACTGGCGGGCTTGGTGGACCGGAAGGATGCGGTTCCTCCGATGGTTGTGGTGGGCTTGGTGGTCCCGAGGGTTTTGGTTCATCGGATGGTGCTGGAGATGGTGGTCCTGAGGGTTGCGGATTTTCCGATGGCTCCGGTACTTCTGATGGGTTTGGAGATGGCGGGCCCGATGGTTCCGGCTCATCAGAAGGTTGTGGAGAGCTTGGCGGACCAGATGGTTGGGGTTCCTCAGATGGAGCTGAGCTTGGTGGCCCAGAAGGTCCTTCCGATGGGTTGGGAGAAGGTGGGCCTGATGGACTTGGTTCATTCGATGGCTCTGGTGGGCTTGGAGGTCCAGACGGCTGAGGCTCCTCTGATGGTTGTGGTTGTGGTGCACTGGAAGATCCAGCTTCAGGAGATTCGGAAGCTGGATTTGGCGATGATTCTTCAGAAGGCGCAATAGGTGCTGAAGAACTTCCTCCTTGTGGTTGAGCAGATGAACTTGGCTCTTCTGGAGCAGCTGAGGATGGAGCACCTGATGGTTGTGGTTGCTCAGATGTAGCAGGTGCAACAGACGAAGGTGGTGCCGGAGAATCGGAAACGATTATCGGGGCGTCGGATGGAACAGCAGAGCTGGGAGCAGCGGATGGAGCATCAGTCTCGGGGTTGAGAGTGCTGGGAGCCAGGGAAGTTGTCGTTCCCCGAGTGGTGCGAGGAGCCTTTGTCTTATGGCCATGGTGATGATGGTGATGGCGTCGAAGATCTTGTGGAGCAGCAAATGTTGCTCCAACCAATGCCAACAGAACAGCGAGTTTCAGCTTCATTCTGAAAATTTGATCTAGAAAAGAGAGTTGATGAGAAGAAGAAGAGAAGAAAGCAAGCTGCTTCGATATTCCAGCTTCTTGCCATCGCCTTTTATACCAAGTGTGTTTGCCATTTCACATGATCGTCTTCCGGCTCCGCGGGGGAGTTTTCGTCATTCAAGCCCAGCTTTGTTCCATTGATTACGCTTATCGGAAGTAGGTCAAAACGGACAGGCGTACTGATAAGGAGAAGAGGAATTTGTTGACGGAGTGGACTCCCACGTAGAGCTGTTGTTTTGAGAACAATGACGACAGTATGATGCTTTCGACGGAAGTATGAAACATCCAACGAGGAACAAAGAAAGGATGGGATTCCTGAAGATATTTCCTGAAGACATCCTCAACATCTTTGGGCCTTGAATAGTCGTTTTTCCTAGAAATTTCGGTCAAATCTCGAAGCTTCATTGCAGCCGAAAACTCAAATCAAGATAAGAGATGGTTCCATTAGCATCTTCAAGTTGATCTCCCTGATCCATATGATTTATGTTCACTCAAATACACCCACACAGTTTCATTAGATAAGACGAACAATCAGACTGATAAAATTTTAAGTTCGTAAGTACGGGCATGTGATTTCCCGCAGCGAAGTCAGAGTTCGAGACCATTTTTGATAAAAGAATATGATGGATACCACCGGAACAGGTCATCAGTAAGATGTGGAAAACAACAGAATATGTAAATGTGAAAAAGGAGTATTGAGTGGGACACATGATTAGCATATCCCCCACAATTCCCCGTTGTCACCTTCCCATTTCCCTCTCTTGACGCATAATTTCGCATTGTGTGCCAACGTCTTTATTCTGTCCTATCCGTCCATAATCGCTGTCGCGCGCATTCTTTTTTGTCTTCTCCTCCCGAAACAAAAGTCTCCGCAACAAAGTATACTGAGCAAATGATTGATGAGCACAAGGCGGCTCGCGCACCATCATCGCACATTAGCCATCTCTCGGGGGCGTCCCTGAAGAGTTTGTCTCCAAGATTCCTCCCCTCTTCTGGCGCCGTCTTCTTCTGCTCACATGTGTTTCTGGTTCGCTTCGTAATACCCATTTCCTAGTTTTTTCTCGCTTTCCGTCGTCAAAATGGCAAACAAATCGACGGCGGCGGCGACGTCCGACTCGCAGCACAAACCAATTCAATTATCCTTCTCGATGACTCGTCGAGAGTTTCTGAATTCTGCACAAGATCCATATGACTTCTTTTAGTTAGTATTTTGAATAACTCAAAGTATCTCTTCTTCTCAATTCCCCATCTTCTTTTTGTCCTTCACACACCTGGACCCAATTCCAATTTCTCTGTCAATTAGAATCGAAAGTTTTGATATCACAAGCGTCAGTTGTCACGAAATGTGTGAAAACAAAAACAGAATAGAGAGGTAATGTAATCTGCCCGATTCCCTTTTTCCTTCCCTCCGTTTCTCCCTCTTCTCCTTCCACTTTCTCCTCTGTAAACTCGATTTTGATTAATCAGAACGGCAAGTGTTCGGATGGGGAAATGACGAAAACGTAAAATTAATTGCGAATTGAAGTGACGCAAGTGTTGCAATTCGAGATTTACGACGTGCCGGCGGCTCCCTCCCGTCCGTTTGGTTTAACAATCCGTGCCGAGTTGTCAGGGTTGACGGCCGAGACACGGGCCCCTCCCGCCACCTATCTCTCTCGTTTCGTTCATATTTTATATCGGTCAAACGTTTTTTCGTGTTTCTTCTCTCTCAGCTTCCCCCACTCGTTCATTCTTTTTTACGAGCCCATTTCACTAATTTATGAGTCTGTCTTCCTCCCGGGAAAGTGCATTCAGGGGCAGGTGGCCTGTCGTCGCGACTGTTCCATCCATCTTCTCACCACTTCTTCTTTCTCGTTCCTTTCCCAGTTCTCATTCTTTTCTTCTTCTTCCCAGAATGGCCTCGTTTACATCTCCGGACATCGACGAGAAACTGGCTCTTCTGCACCGCGAGATGGCTTCTCTCAGAGTCGAATGTGACAGACTCCTCAACAAACATCTCATCGTCGAGCACACGCTTTCGCAGGTAAACACGCCTCTGTCCAGTTGCCGGATCTACTTTTTGTTTACTACTAACTGAATCACTTGAATTTATCACCAAGCCACTCAGCTCGCTCGAGCGTTCAGTGACCTGCCTTGACTTTTTCTCTTTATGATCCTAGTTTTCAGAGCTGCTCCGGTTGGCCCAACGGTGCTGCGGATACTTCATCTGCGTACAACACGGGCGGTGAATCGTGCAGAAGTGTCTCAGTTACTCCAGACGGTGTGTTCCTCCCCACTACCAGGTAACCAGTGTTTCTAGTTCCTCTCTATCAATCCGTCCCTCCAGCAACTCTCACATGGTACAATCCCAACCCTCACCGCGGGTTCTCCGCCGCACCATCAAACTTCCTAGTCCAGCAGTTCAACGACGCCAAGTCCCTCAGAACTTGCCTCCTACTCGTCCTCCTACAGTTATCCTTCCACATGACAGTCCCGAACATCAGAGTCGTCCGATTCATCGAACTCATCAAGAACTGCCAATTCCAGAGGACTTAGCTTCAATTGCCTCAACAACAAAGACTCCTAGGTCGATCATCCGTGCTCCTTCCGTTGTTTTTGGAGCTTTGAAAGGAAGTAGCTTGCGGAAATTGTCGATTTCGAGGAATATTCAGTCAACGAGTAGAGAAAAGAGCAATAAAGAAGAGAAGGAGCGGAAGGAAAAAGAAGCAGAAGAGTACGCGAAGAGGTTCAGAATACCCTCCTACTCTGTAGTTTTGAAAGAAGAAAAACGGAGAAGCTCTTTCCGGATACCAGTTCCTCAGTACTTTCGGAATGCCAAAGCGAAATCGAAAGTGTACCAGGTGGATGGACAAGAAGACGAGATAGAAGAAGTTGTGGATGAAGAGAAGATGGCAGCGAAGACTGATTTGGCAGACACGACGGTGCATTACAAATGGAAAGTGAAGAGACGAGGAGATGGGTCTAGATACATTGTAAAGAGACCTATTCGAAGTCAAATTCTGAAGAAAAGAGAAGCTCAGTTGTACAGGGAAAGAGCACCAATTTCCACCGATGACGACGCGATGAGCGAGTTGAAGGTAAGAACCAGAAACTGAGGGTTGGGAAACAGAAACATTTTACAGCTTGGAAGATTTCACACAAAGGAAGAAAGAAAGCGGATTCTGGAGAGGGAGAGGACGAAGAAACTGATGAAGGTGCAGCAGAAAATGATGGAAAAGGCGCACCCGTCAGAACAGGTTGCTTGGATTGTTCAAGTTCCTCCTAATTTTTGTTTTTCTTCTAGGTCATCTACCAAATGTCTCAACAGAAGCTAGCTCGACAGAAAGATGCGATGGTGATGGACGAGTTCGTAACTACAAGGGAAGTTCTATCAAGTCGAACTCGACCTGATGGGATCCACGGAGTTGTCTCGGTAACCACTGTCTAATGTTCTTCTTCACATATCTCAACGAACGTTTGAACTATTGTTTTACGGATAAATGTTTTCATTTTCTCGGAAAGCAACTGGAAAGAACCTTATCGTTTCAGAGTGTTGATCTGTTTCATGAACTTTGAAATCCTTCCGGAATCCAGTTCATTCTTCCAGTTTCCTCCAACTTTGAAGTCCGATCCGATGATGAATCCGTGTGCCTTCTGATAATTCTTCATGTTCTTTCCATTAATCCCACTTCCGATGAGAACTGGAAACTCAGGGATCGACAGAACCTGGTTCAGTTCTTCGGGATTTGCTGCGCTTCCTGTTGCACTTCCCGTCACAATGACTCCATCGGCACAGTTGAACTCTGCATCCTTTGCCATCTCCTGGATCGAGACATCCGCAGTGACTGCATGTGCACTGTGTTTCTTTTTGATATCCGTGAAAACTGCCACGTGGTTCGCATGCAGAGCAGAACGATACCGTAGAAGTCCTCCTGCACATCCATCAATCCATCCTTCGTCTGCCACGTGAGAGTAGATGAACCCTTCAGCCCGAATGAAGTCCAGTCCAGTTGTATGGGCAACAGCCAAAGCTTCTCGGTTTGCAGCGGCCAAGATCTGTATTCCAGTCAATGCTCCCGGGTGGTGAGCATCTCTGGACTTGACCAACTGATCAGATGCCAATGCCATGGCACTGACAACTTCCGGATTTGCTGGTGGTTTGACATACGGTACGTCATGCATGTTCTCCACAATCACTCCATCCACTCCATTCTTGAAGTACGTGTCTGCTTCTTTTCGAACTTTTTTCAGAATTGCTGCCATTGGAAGGGTATTTGACGGAGTTCTGAAGACAAAATGGTTTCTTTCTTTATTATTTCAGTTGGAACTAACCCGGGAAGTGCAGGAACATGAATCATAGCAAAGACGAGTGGCCGGGAAGAACTGAGAAGCTTGGAAACTACGACTTTCTGAGTCATTTTTCTGAAATTTCGACTCTCACAAAAAAAATGAGTTAATCAAAACATGAAGAACAGGGAAAATCGATAGAGCGTTGTGTTAGTGTGTCAGTTCGAATGACCACTTGCCGGTATCAAAGATGACCAGAGATAACAAAGATGTTATCAAGTTTTTCGTGTAGAAAGTGGAAAACTGATTGGGAATTGGAATGCTCGAATGTTTATTAACTGGAAAAGCCACAAAAGTTAGTGTTTCTCCGGCTTGGCAGCTCCGATGACGACGACTTCTCCGCTGCCACTTCCGTATCCGTGATGACCACCGCATGGCTTTCCGTGCGCAGTCGCCGAAGCGACCATGAAGGCGATGAAGACGAACAGCGAGTAGAAGTTCATGATTAGAAGAAGAGAGCACTGGATTCGATGCTATGCTTTTAGTTCGACGCCTTGATCTTATATACGACTTTGTATTGTTTCTGTGAACTATTTACGAGCAATGCTGGGGGCACCGGAACAAGGTTCTACTGTTTCGCTGAACTTTCAAATAAACTTACTCCAAAGTAACAACGATATCATTATGGGGAAAGGGATGTTGCTCCAATGTCTAATTCCCTCGCGTATTTCGGCGTGCACAAGTTAATCAACTCCTCAACACACAGCTCCTCCCATCAGTTCCCTCTCCTTCATTTACTCTCCAATCTCAATAATTCCCCCAAATAATCAGTAACAAAACTACTCTGTATATGATTCCCACCCACTATACGACACCTCTTGAGTCTCGTTCAGTTGTTTTGAGGTCGTGGTTTGTTCTCCGTAAACGTCGTCATGATATTTTCCCACATTGTACAATTATTCAAGAATAAGAAATTGTCAGAATGGTCGATGAATCTTGCCACAACATTAAAGGTCTGAGGGTCCGCTCTGTAATGTGGCAAGTATCCTGTGCACTCAATTGACAATGTGACGATGTCTGGACCATAAAAAAGGCAAACCGACTTCCGTTCGTAAATCATTTGGAAAGGGGGAACACTGCAAATAGGCGGTCCACCAAAGACAGTCGTTGTCTCGGGAGAGTCAGTCTGTCATTCGCACTATCTAACAGTACTCTCGTTTTCTTTCATTATGAAGTTGTTTCGTAGACTCGGTCGTATTTACAAAAACAAATACTTCAAACGGTCCAGCAAATCCAAGCATTCTTCCTTCGAGGATTGTTTCAACAGACGTATCAGGTTCGAAGCAAAACTGAAAGTGAATAAGAAGGTTTGTCTCTTTGCTCATTTCCAATCTTTCATCACAAATTCTCTCTTTTTCCAGTACAAACAACGTTCTCTCGAGATCGTCCGCCGTGCTTCCAGAGAGTCCGGAACACAAGAATGGATGCTGTACGTCGTAAAATATGCAGATTACACCTCCTACGACTCTTTCAATCTCTCCAAAAACTTCATCACCCAGTTGTTCAGTAAGACACCATTCTTCGCGTGCATCCCAGTAATCTATGAATATTTCAGACTCCCGAGATTCCAAATGTACCTTGGTTCTAGTCGAGGACGTTCTTCAACTCAAAATGGCAAGTGTCTCTGACAAATGGAGACTCGTCGAGTTCCTTCGGGCTAATCTGGATACAAACGGTAAGAAGCTCAGAGGGGGATGTGAACATATTTATGAGTCTATTTTAGTCCAAATCTTCGAAGGATCACTGAGTGAATCCTCTGGACGCAAGAATGCTGTGATGACATCATCGTATCAAGCCCGTCTCTTTTTCAATAACTTTACAATTGCCATTGTAGACGTTGCAGCAAACACTGTTCGTCTCCACTCTTCCCTGTGCAACTTTGAAATGGTTGTCTGTAAAGAGGGAATCGTCTCTTTTTTTTTCAAAAGTTCTGCAAACACCCTGGAAACCTGGTCTTTCCTAACAGAGAAACTCGGCAACTTCCTCCGACTTGCCTCCTACATCTGCAACTCCCGTTCCCTTCACCATCTTCCATATTCCTTGCACCGTGAGCCCCCCAAGCACACCCAACCACCTCAAGTCTTGTACACCGATTTCTAATTTCAACAGATCCACCATTATTCACGTTTTTCTCGCTTCCCGATATCCTTCTCATCCACTCGCTGATCTCTCCAATCTTGAAATTAAAATAAAGAAGACCTTGTTTTTGAACCGTCCATGTCATCCTGAATAACGTTACATCCACCTTGAAGCGTGTTCCCTCGAATCACATCAGTTTTCGTCTCCGAAATCGCGTAACTCGGAGTGACTCCTCAATGTCGTATTCCCAGTTTCACCTGCTCTTTCCTATGTCATCGTTCACGCATTCCATCGACTGAAAAGGACATTTCAAAATGTATAGACGTTGTTAATGAATCCGTCGTGCATGTGCCATTCGCAGTGCCTCTCCCCCGAACGGACGTCACACTTTGGATCCCAGAGATCCGTGTTCCGAGTCCTTCCTGCTGTATCCTCTTCCAGGAAATGAATTTGTCTGTGTTCTCTGTTTTTTGTCTTCAAGAAGGAACTACAAACATGGTGCCCGGATTCAAAACGGAACAGAACAGACTGACGGGGAAAACGAAAAAACAGCGACAAATTGTACCCGGTCGGATCGGATCAGCTCTCGACATATTCCTTGTTTTCCCGATGCCTTCTCAACTATTTTCAAGTCTCCTCGGACTCTATTTTCAGTGTTTTCACTGGCAAAAACACTGAAGAATACATCATGCAGTCGTCCATTGTCTTCCGAATCTTCAGGTGGTCCCTGTGCTTGTCGGTAGGCAACTCTCTCCAGTTCACCCTCCTAATCTGCCAACTCTCGAACCACGAGAGAGACTCCGCCCCTTCGGTGACTATTTAAGAAGCTCTGAAGCTCCGCCTCCACCACTTCATTCTCCTTTTCAGTTTGCAGGATTCTATGAAGATTCTGTTTCAATTAGATTTTGTCATTTTCAAATCCCAGTTGCCCTTTCTTCGTAAATATCGTTAGAATTTGAATATCATCTTGCTTTTGATCCTTCTTCTGAATCCTCACTATCCCCGAACGATTCCTGTTTTTCTCAGGTATCAGAATGGCCGTGATGCACAAAATCGTCTTGTTACTCTTCCTGTTTGCAATTCTGACTGTCGTCGATGCTCAAAGATTCATCGTGAGTTCAATGCCTTGCTTCCTTAGCTGATCTTTTCCTTTCAGGACGTGATGATGGCTCGAAACGAAGAACTAAACGGTTTGCTCGGCAACAGTCGGAGGTACGGTAACTCGAATGCGGCTGCTCCGATGCTCAAAAGGAACACGTTGCTCGACAACCTCTACAACATCGGATACTTCCAGTACTGACTCAGTTTTCACCTTTTCAATAAAAAGGATTCATTTGTTATTTTCCATTCTTTCTTCTCCGGATTCCAGTTCAATCCGAACTTTTTTCAGACATCGTGTAAACAGGATTACAAGATGAGAATCTAATGAGTAATCTCACGTTTATTATTCATCAATCACCGCACATTTTTTTTCCTTTTTTCCACAACCATTCTATATTCCAGAGGGAGAAGAAGTAACTAGAAAAGAAGAGATAGGAGAAAGGGAGAAGCACCGTCGACAGTCACTAGGGAGAGAAATGCAATAAAGTATGAGGGGTTCTAAGAAAAGTTTGGTGTTAGGGAGAACGATATGTAAAGATGAAGGTGGTAAGCTCAAATAGATAGGAAAGACTAGATTAATTCACAGGAAAACGTTGGTAGCATTATGCAATAAATAGATACACTAATCTGACAAAATAATACAAATACACAGGAAGATACTGCTCGGAAATGGGATCAGAAGCCAATCAAAAAGATCCAGAAATATTCGGACTGACATCTTCTCCGGAGATGTATCTGAAATCACTCCAATAAGTTCCTGGGGATCACTGGAACTCTTACCTAATCCGTTCCTCGATCCGTTCTCTTCTCTTCCGTTCCCTTTCCTCTTTCTCTTCCTTCGCTTTTCGCAGTGCCATTCGAACTCTCACAGTGTCCAGTTCTCGTGCTTCAGGACGTCTGCCATCGAGTTTCAGCTGAAAACAATCACAATTGCAATTGAAAACAAAGAAGTGCTCACTTCACTACTGCGCTCTCCGAACAGTTCGAGAACCTTCGTGCGATACTCGACAAGCTTCCGAACCGGATTGTCACGGAGCAAGAGGATTTCGAGGCATGGCAACTTGCCGATTCCTTGAATGGCTTCCAGAGTCTGAATGTTGTTGCCTTTCACGTCGAGGTATTCCAGAGAATACAGCTTCCCGAGACCGGTAAGATCTTCGATTGAGTTCTCACTCAATATAAGCTTCTTCACGTTTCCTAGTTTTTCATTCCATCTGAAAGTAAAAAGTTAGGAATCGGAAAGAAAAATGGTATACTTACGCTTCAATTGTAGTGATATTGTTGTTGGAAAGATCGAGTTCAGTAAGGGAAGAAAGATACGCGAGATTGGTTCCTATGTCAGTGATCGAGTTGTAGCTGACATTGAGTATCCGAACTTCAGGAAGCAGTCTCATTGACTCATCGAACACTTTGATTTCATTGAAAGAAAGATCCACTTCTTCGAGACACTTCCACGGGTCCATTTCCTCGATGAGCATCCCGCATTCCAAGTCCTCTTCATCCAAAAGCAAGTCCTTGATCTTCTTCATCGAATAGTGGATTACCATTCGTCGAAGAGTCTCTCGAACACTCTTGATTCCATTTATACGACAAACATCACTGTCTGCGATCTGAAAATATCTTTTATTTTTTACGAACATGTCACTTCTAGTTACCCAGAGAGCCATGAGTCCCTTGCAGAAATGGAGACTCATGTCTAAAGAGTTCCACACTATATTTGAAGTGCCCACGTATCCTGAAAGTTAATCGTGTTTTCTCGCGAGCGTCTCGTTCCACAAACCCTTCTGGCCACGGATTTTTAGCGCTTTCACTCGGTGAAGGAAATCGATGGTGTTCCCGATGTCGGCGACCATGTTCGCATCTGCAACCAATGAATGAGGATAGTTAGAATGATTGATGAGATGACTATAGAGAGCTGTACGGATCCTTAGTCTTCACTAGTATCCTTCCTGACCTGGGGCAGTTGGCTCTGGAAGTCGAAGTCGTTCAGTGATTGCGTGAAGCTCGATTGGAGTGAACTCGAAGTATTTGGGTGATGTCTGGCTGCTCTCGAGCCAACCATCTCCCAGATTCCCGAGTCTCAATGACAAATCGTCGACGATCGAGTGGATCTCCTGCAAGGTACCACTTGACACATTCATTAGATGTCTTCTTCATATTCAGCCCACTTCTCAATGCCATATGGGTCTCTGCGGAATGCACTTCCAATCTCTCTATTATTTGCACATTTCGGTCCACCAAATCGCATCTCTTATTCTTCCCTCAGTATCCGAGAAAACCCGTTATTCCTTTTTTGCATTTCTTTTCAACTGACCGCCCATTTTTGTGCCTCTTGGGAGCACCTCGAGCCAATAAATGAGCATTTTTGGCTCAACAAATACATCTTCCCACACGCGACACAAGGTTCTCGCTCCATCTTTTTGTTGTTGTTGTGCTCTCGGGGCCCCCTCTCTGACTGGTTAGTTGGCTGACAAAAAGTAGATGCGGGGCAAGAAAAATGAGCCGTTTTCATTCATCCTTGCCATGTCGTCTCAGAGTATTAGGTAAGACGAGGAGGCATCGAAAAAAGAGAGAGAGGAGCCACCCGAAAACATTACGTACAAATTAGGTTTTCCTAGGAGAGCGGAAATTGTGTCTAAACTCGTTTTTCTCCGGTCGGAGAAGCAGGAGCAGGATAGGAGCAGGGGAGAAGAAGAAGAAGGCACCGGATTACTTCTGCCGCTCCGATTCGCCATTCAGAGGCCACGCGCTTCGGATTCTATTGTCCAGTTGTGCGGCAATCGGACCCCATGCACAATAATTCGAATGAATAAAACAAGATGGCTTAGGTCCCCCTTTCCAACTATGCAGGTCCCTTTTCCTCTTCCAATTCGCATCCGTTTCATTACCGATAGAATCTTCTAATTAGACTTTTGCTCTTCTCTCTTCCCCTTTTCTTCTTTTCGCTTGTTTCCCCATGTTTCCCATTTCAATTCGTATTGTAAAAGTGGTGTCGGTCGCGTGATGAGTTCTGGAGGCTAATGAAACCCGACACCGGGCTCTGTACAGTGCCGGAGAGCACTGTTTACCCCGTTTCCACCTCGTTACATGTATCGTTCCGCGCAACCAGTAATCAAAGGTGAATGCTCGGGGATGGGAGGGTCTGACCGGGCAGATGTGTGGCTGGTCCGTATAATAGCCAATGTGGAGCATAATACGCGCGAACGCGACAAACCGGCCACGAAAGGCCGTAATTGAACGAACGGAGACAGACGGAACGGGAGGGGCTCTTGCCGGATAGTGAGGTCTCGACCTGCTGATTGTTTATGGCAAATGACCAGCACGTATACATTCACGTAAATAGAGCAGTCCCTTCTTTCGACGGATCTAGATTAACGCACCCTTCTTCTCTCAAGCTGTTTTGTTTCTGTCTGTCGAAAAAAACAGCGTCTACATCTATTTTTGCTCACTTGCTCACCGAGGCATCAGTCTCCGAACATCCGCAATTCCATAAATCAAAACTCTTGTTGAGTCTCAAGACAACAATAACTCGTGTTTAACTCTTCCGACGCGCAACATTTCTACCATTATTCTCCCCCGTTTCCCCAGTTCGTCCCTCTCCGTCAGAACATCAGCCATCTCCGTTGGCCTCTCTCCGGGATGGGCGGGGCCACTGACCTCTCCGTCGCCCGTCCGTCTGTCGCATCCACCCGACTCCGCATTCTCCACCACACTCCCTAATCCCGCTCCGTTGTTGGCTGTGTGCCAAATTAGAGCGGCAGGACCAAGAAAAAGGATCCACGACTTCCGGAGTTCCTATTTTTGAATAGACGCGGCATTCCCTTTTATGCGCTGATCAATTATTCGTACATGGAGATTCCAGGTGAGACCTATTTCAAAGTTCCCACCATTCCTTTCCTTCCCTCATTACTCTGTTTGTGCGCGGGATGGATGCATAATCAGACCGCATCTGTGCAAAATCCGAAAAGTCAACAATACCGAGTTACATGAGCCACAGTCTCCTCATCGAATTACTCCAGAAACACTAATCTTCAAACAGAGTCACAATACTTTTCCCTTTCTAAAATAACTGCTTCCGTTGGTTTGTTTCGACCACCAACTTATCATCCGCCTAGTTTAAAATGAGTTTCTTCTTGTTTCTCCTTTTCTTTTTCCTTCTCTTTTTGTTTCTGCCCTCCTCTCAAGTACTCCTTGTGGACCTTCGTCAGATTCTGGTGACCATGTGTTTGAACAAACGAATCATCACCACAAACCACCCACCATCATCATGATTATGTGCACCAATTCGGATTGGTTGGCGACAGTATATAATATAGTAATGCAAACAAATATGTGAACAGACGGGGTCCCGCCAGAAGCGAACGGACGACTGAGCACGACTGGCGCATCAATTTCTGAATACTCGTAGCCAATGGACCACATCCGTTCGGATACGGCGATTTCGGGTTTTCTAATTTTGCAGAGTAGAACTCTCATGGGTGGTTTTATTGCTTCGGAAGTCCTTTTTTCCGAGTACTCTTTCTCATTTTCCAAATGGCCGTGTGTGAAACTTTGATTACCCGGCTCTCAAGAACAACTGTCGCAGCCAGATGCATAGAAACTTGGCTCTTTGCCAGGTACTTCACCCTCTCAGCCGTTCGGCGCAATTATTGAGAGGGCGGCGTCACATTTCCATAATGTTGTCTCAAAGCGTTTCTGTTTCGTCCTCCACGTATGGCACAATAGCACATAATTAAGCAACTTATGGTGCTCCCCACAACAACCTTCGCGAGCCGGATCAGCACCTCGTGAATTAGGCATAAGCTGTCCGGAGTGGACACCTGTCCATTACGGACCGTTGTCGTCATCAAGGTTCGCTTCTTCTAGTGTTGGGTGGTGGGACACGTTTTCGCGCACCCCGCCATCAATTATGTTCAATTATTTGGCGGCGCGGCATCTCATCGCCTACTGGCTAACCACAAAAGAAGTACGCCTCGACGGCCAATCATAATGAGGAGAAAGAAAGAAACCGCAACAACACGACGAGTTGTCGGCGGATCCATATTGATTTTGTAGGAACATTTCCACACTGTATTGAAACATTTCGCTTCGTCGTGTTCATGCACTTTGCACTTGTTGACAACAGGGGCATACAGTGGCCGGCAAACACCCGACCGTCTCACAGCATATCCCTCCCGCCCGAAACTTTCCTCGGAGGAGTCACTCCCTGTGTTCCAACATTATCAGGAGCAAAGACACAACTCTTGCTCTGTTTTTTGATGTCGGAATGCGAGTTCTCAACTTTTGACAAGTGGCATCCCATACTTCACTTTTGAATCTTTCCGAGACATGATCATTTCCCACTTTGAGTTTACTGCCTTTCTTCCCTCGAAGCTGTCCGTCTTCTCTCTTTCTAACAAGGTATCGCCGCCCTGATCCGTGACTCTCTCCATGTCTACAGTAATCCGCTTAAACCAGTCCGTTCCCCTCTCGATTTCTATTCCTATTTGGTCGTCTCTTTCTTCCTCTTTCTCGAAAACAGTTCGGATGCCCATCGGAAGTCGCATCCGTGCAAAACAAACAGTGCCGGCGCCACTTCTCTCGGAGAACTCTTTTCTTTCTTCTTTTCCTCCCTAGCACCCACATGACCATTCCCGATGGCACACTTGCTGTTTCCCGAGGTCGATTCCGCAATTCGTTACCATCATATTGAGTCACCTCAACCCACTGATGATCTTCTGAATCCCTGGTTTCCACCAGTTTCGTCAACTTGCTCTGTTGCAGAGAACACTCGTCTTGAATCCGGCAGAGATCCCCGCCACATCACAGAAGACTCGATCGAAGAGAACGGAGAGGAACGGATAGCCCACTTTGAGTACTACGAAGGAGCAGAAGAGTTTCCGATCAAAGTGCCTCCAGAGCAATCGGCAGCTCTAATCTACCAACCACCCACCAAATACCACACAATGGCAGTTCTCCCCGGCCGCTGCGTGCGAGCCTTCCTGGATTCATTTGCCCTCATAATCAGTCTTGCCCTAGTTGTTCTTCAGTTCGGTCTTCTTGACTGGTACTACTTGAATGTGACTGGAGAGAACGTATGGGCAGCATGGATTGGACCCGATTCAGTTGTCATAATCCTGATAGGAGTTCTCGGAGTTCTCGCTATCAAGTACAACAATGTGCAAATGGAGGAAGTTTGCTCTATCGGTACGTAATGAATCCCATCCAGAACAGTTTCTAACTAGATGAAGTTGCAGATAGTCGTGTCAAGTATGCCTGCTTCGCCTGGGCTGCCTACTCTCTCATTCTGATCTCAAAGATCGCCACGTGCTTCCGTCTATTCTACGAAGACATCCCGGCTACTCCCCTCGACAACAACGACAAACTCTTCGACGACTTCCTCTTCAAGGCTGGACTTTCCCTGTCCGTTCTGATCTTCCTATTCATCTTCGAATCCCACCACTACACCCCGCTCGTCTCTGTCAGACAAGTCTACATTTCGTACCTTGTTGCCGCAATCTGCCTCGATCTCATCGACAACATCTACTTCCTGGATCTGCTCTGGCAAGCATCCGTAAGAATCCAACTTACACAGAATCAGAATTAACTATTTGATTACAGAAGGACAAGTGGAACTTGGAACTCTGGCTGGAACTGACCATTCTGATCGTCGCCTGCATCAACTTCTTCATGCCGACATTCGCCCTCGCCAAGCTTCGCTACGCTAAAGTCCCCCGATTCCTGCTCGTCAGCGAGAAGCTCTGGGCCTTCCTCTACGTCCTGCTCGTCAACGGACCATTCCTCGGACTCCGCATCTACCTCTACATCGTTCTCGAAGTCCAACAACACGGAAAGAAGTTCGATCCCTCACTATTCGCCGTCAAGAACATTGCCATGATCTACATTGCTCTCCGCGAACTCTGGACTCGCCTTCAGTACTGGAGAATGAAGCGTCGTGCTGCCCTAAGCCGAAACGAACTCGCCGCCGCCATCCACAGTCACGAGGAGGATCAGTGATTCTCTAACCAGTTCTCCCCGTTCTAGTACCCCACCCGCCAGTCCAACTTCTTCGCTTATCTCAGTCCTTCAGTTGAATGTACATAAGATGCTCTTCTTTCCTAACTACTGCCACGCATACAATTCGTTATGTGACATTTTTTGAACATTTGGTCTCAAATCTCAATAAAGCTACCCCAAAAAAGAAAATAACTCACGTATTGATGAAAATCGAAGAACTTCGCGGAGAGCAGTGGAAGGGAATGCACATTCTTTTGCTTCTGATACCACACCTCGAGCTCCAGAAGTGCCCGCACATACTTCTCCAATTCGATACGTCGTTCCTCGATAAACTCCAGATCCTTGTTTCCGAGTCGCTTCTTTGGAGGCAGGAATGACTTCTTTCGATCCAGAAATCGCTGAACATCGTAGGCGTCGAATTCACTGTATCTCCTCTCGATGGTCCACGTGTAGGTGTCAACAGTGACCTGGATACGGTATACCTGAACGAATCAGTTCAAATGAAAAAGCTATTCTCAGAAAAACAACTTACAAAGTATTTCCCTTCGTCAACGAGTCGAAAATTCAGAATCTTCGCGTTGAAGTTGGCATCCATCTGCGCCGAGACGGCTTGTATGTTCAGAAGTGCCATCTGAACAGGTGATAGTTTATGGGAAGAGGGAAAATGGTTCAGGAAATAAAGCCAATGGATCGGACCAGTCAGTTCTCAAAAATAGTGAAAGTTCGACTTGAAAATGTTTAGTGACAACAGTGAAAACATTGAATGAGACCACGAATACTTAGGATTACAGATGAGGAACGAGAGGGACAAAGAGTCAGATGATTAAATTATGGATTGGGTGGGTAAAAACAGAAGAATGAGAGTAGGATGTTTACTCGATGACGTCGCCCTTGGCTCCGAGACGAGTTGGATCTTGACTTGGGTAGTAGATCGATGAAGAGGAAGACGAGCTCGGTTCTGGAAATTAACAATGAATACTGACAAAAAACAAGTGGTATACTCACCTCCAGCCTTGACAGGACGGACGTTCGGCACAACAAGACGAGTCGGAGCGGCAAATGTCGGCGGTGCTGGTGGACGAGGCATGGATCCAGTGAATCTCTGCTGGGAAGATGTCGACGGAGCAAGACCATCCGGAATTGGCACTGAAAACGGAAGGAAGTGAATAGGGGTAGTGGGAGGAGTGTTAGAGCCGATTGGTTTTTGAAACATGACACCTGCCACCGGAAACTGGAAACTAGAAACTTTCTCTCTCGATTGGCATGCATATTGCGAAAATCTTTGGCCTTGAAAGAGATAAGCCATTCGGTATGGACTTGGCATGATCTACACACCTTTATAAGTTCTTGTGAATGTTCTATGATCTTCAAGAAAAAACTTACAGCTTGGTACCGATGGTACTGGAGTGACGTAGTTGGAATTGTCTGCTGCTCTCTTCGCTTGCGGCTCTCCCCATCTGATTGTCAGTCTTCTTCCCTTGATGAACGTCTTGTTAAAGGATCTTTCAGCTGCACGCTCTGCCGATTCACGAGTAGTGAACTCGATGAAAGCACATCCCTTCTCGACGAGTACTCTGAGACAACGGATGTCTCCGAACTGGTAGAAGAAGTCGTTGAGATCCTTCTCAGTGACTTGTTGCTCTCCAGCTGGTCCCAGATTTCCAATGTACAACGTGGTGATAGTGGTATCAGCAGGAGGAGCAAGAGTTGGTGCAGCAGCTGCACGGTTGAGAATCTTCTCAGCGACAGGATCGTTAGTTCCGTAGTAACGATCACGGATGTTCTGACGGGACAACGGATCATCAGGATCAGTGGGCTTCTCGTGACGGTACGGACACTCGTCTCCTCTTTTGCATTCTCCTTTCACGAAGAACGAGCAAATGTGAGGAGCGTTACGCTTGTAGTACGGCTGGGAACGAGCCATTCTACGTAGACGATCATGAGCTGCCTGGTCGACATTGTTAGCGATTTGTGCGATAGGTTGAGTTCCGTCACCTTGTCCGAGAGTTCTAGAAATGAGATGTGAGAAGAAAGTTCAGAAAACAGACAACGAACCTCTCGACATTCTGCAAGAAAAAGTCTCGATTGGCTCCTTGCTTCGGAATGTTGTCGGCGATTTGCAGTTCATGATCACGAACTTGCACGGGAAGTCCGTACTCGAGATCGAACATGCACGTCTGGCACACGTTCTTCACCTTGGCACACGTCTGACACAGCTCCGTGTTCTTGTATCTGGCTCCCTTTCCTGGTTGCCATCTGAAGGTGGTGAACGGACGCTCGCAGATCTTGCACTCTCTGCCGTACTTGTCTTTCATCTGAAAGAGGTGGAGTTGGGTGGGAACATGGGATCGAATAGAATAAAATGACTTACCATTCTCATGTACGGATTGTTTCCGAGACATGTCTCGCAGAGGATCGGAAAGTCCGAATCCTCCCAGTTTTTTCGATTGTATTGCGAATACGAAGACTTTGACATCGACATGATGACAAGATCTGGAAAGGAAGAATTGATTGAGACGAAGCGAATGAAAAAGCAATGCAAAAAGGTAATTTGAGTAGGTTTTGAACCTTTTGATTGAATAAAAATTTGAAAATTGACAAGAAAAAGCTTCAAATTTATATCTCGGGACAAAATAATTAAACGGTAAAGAGTAACGACCGAAGATGCGAAAAACAATGACGGGGACGGGGGAAAACAAAAAGACTCTTGCACCAGAATAGAAATTATAAAGAACGATGACCTGGGAAAAGAAGAAAAGCTGGATAATGAGGGAAAAGAGAAAGAAAACAATCAATGGGAAGACATAACGAGCAATATTGATGATATTTGGGAAGGCAACACGTTAGAGAGCAGCGAGGGTCTCTCGAATGACGGTGGCCAATGAGGCGAGTGGCACGTCCTGAAAGAAATAAATAGAGATGAAGATGTCAGGGAGACGATGTAAACAGAGACTCGATGATGTATCGATTCGGTCGTGTGTCTCTCTAATGAGCCCACCTTCTCTTCTCTGCTAATAACGTTGCGCATCTTGACGATTCCCTCCTGAAGTTCACGTTCTCCAATGATGATCACCAATGGAATACGTCTCTCCTCGGCGTACTGGAACTGTGTCAACGCCTTTGGGTTTGCCTTGTAAGCCATTTCTGTCTTGATTCCAGCTGCCCAGAGTGTGTTCACAAGCTTCATTCTTTCCTTGAGAAGGTTCTTCTGAGCAGAAGCAACGAACACTTCAGTCTCAGAAGTCCGGAAAGCTTTGTCGGCAGCCTTCTGTCTGGCTTCTTTGATTGCGAAAAGACGCTCGATTCCGAAAGACACTCCGACGCAAGGGACGTTTGTTTTGGCAGCGAACATTCCGACGAGTCCGTCGTATCGTCCTCCAGCAGCCACAGATCCCACACCGACTGGTTGACCGGCAGTCTCTTCGCACTTCTCAACCTCTGTTCCCTCAAGAGCCTCTGCAATTGTATTCGTAATTTAGGTTTTCTCAAATAAACACTCACTCGGCGCAACAGCTTCATAGATGGCTCCAGTGTAGTAGTCAAGTCCTCGAGCAAGAGATGGTTCATATCTGACAGATTGGACTCCGTAAATCTCGCAGTACTCGATAAGCACTTTGAGTTCTTCGGCTCCCTTCTTGAACTTGTCATTCTTTCCTAGATCTTCCAGCTGTGACATCTGATCGAGGAGTTCCTGGTTGTTCAATGAACCGTTGAGCTCTAAAAGTTTCTTTTTTTGTTGGTATTCCATATAATTCCTTACCTCTGAACCTCACAAACTGTCCGAGCTTCTGAGTCTGTTCCTTGGTGAGTCCCTTCTCTTTGATCATCTCCTCTTCCACTTCCTCCCATGGGGTTTTATCGAGCTTGTCGACCGAGGAACAGATAGTTTTGAACTCTTTGGCTGGGATTCCGGAAACTGCGAACATTCCTTCGAGGATCAGACGGTGGTTGAGCTGAAAATCCAGGAATATCACTGACTGACACGGAAAGAAATCTTACATTGACGTAGAACTCTCCAATATCGATAGCACTGAGAACCTCGTCGACAATCTTCAAGCACTCCGCCTCGGGAAGCATCAGATCGTATTGACCAGCAATGTCGAAATCGCATTGATAAAACTCACGATACCGTCCTCTCGTCATCACAGGCTGATCCCTTCGGTACACCTTGGCAATGTGATATCTTTTGATGTTGGAGACCTTGTTCATGGCCAGATAACGGGCGAATGGAACGGTAAGATCGTAGCGCATTGAGAGCAGCTCTCCTCCCTGATCCTGCAGGTCGTAGACGAGCTTTCCTCCTTCCTCTCCGTACTTTCCCATGAGAACATCCCGAAGTTCGAAGACTGGAGTGTCGATAGTCTCGGCTCCGTGTTTCTTGAAAGATTCGGTGACAGTTCGGAGGACGGACTCCCGAACAGCCATCTGTGCCGGTCCGTAGTCTCTGGTTCCCTTTGGCGTCTTGAGCACAAACTTTCCAGGCTTCTCATCAGCTCCGAGAGCAGCTTTCTTCTCGAGCATCTTGTTCACTCTCTCCTTGATCTAAAACAATGCATGTGATTCATGTTGTCAGTGAAATGCATCACTAACCCGTCTCCCGCTTCTCTGCGCGTATGCAATCCGCGGTTTCACTGTCTGTTCCGTGAGGCGGACAGAAGAAAACGCGAGGTTATTAACTACAGACCGAAACATTCTAAAGGTGTTTTTCAAATTCAATTACTTGTATTCAGGTCACTTTATAGATAAACTGCGGATTGCAACGCTTTTTGAGAATAAAAATGGAAGAACGAGTTGGGGACAGTTGAGTTTTATTCGGAATTTAAAACTTCGTAATCTCAATACAGTATTTATAAAGAAACAACTCACAATTGCCGGATCGGCTTTCTCGGTTTTCAACTTCCTGATTTCATCTCCGAGCACCTTGATTTCCTCCTCAAGAGCTTTCCGCTGCTCGGCGTTCAGTTCAGCCGGCATTTGAAGATCTGCAATAAGGAAAAAAATGATAAGAAACATAAAGAGAAAGAAGAGAAGGAAGAAACATATTTCGAAACATGAAGCAAGATGACTGGGAGGCGTTCGAAAGGAAAAAGAACTGATGCCTCCTCGAGGGTGGCCTGTGCGCTGGTCCACGTTTGCATAGCCCCCCGGTTAGTCCTAGTTCGAAGTTAAATAATAGTCTCGCCATGAGTTATCAGCACGATGATTGAACTGTGTCCCGTATCAGTTTCCGTATCAGAGTGTCTGGTTTGCGAGTTTGATCTTGGAAACTTGAATGAAAACTTTCAGAAACTTGAATTCCTATTTGAGGATTCATGAAAAACAAAAATTAGTCATGAACTAAAATCAATACTTGGTGTTTTTGTTTATACGAGGCGGAGTGTAAATGATTAGATTCCCTCACATGTTCCATAACTTTGCATATTTTCCCTCTCCCTTGATTCCATTCCGATATTTTAGTCAAAGCTATATTTCTCGTCCCCCGCCCTCCATTAATCAGTTTCATCCGTTTTTTTCAGTGGATCATTACAAATTTCAGGATAATCTATGCCGAGAGTTCGATTCCGCAGCGATGTGAGCAATGGAACGGAAAGTTTGTGGACACGAGTAACGGGTCAGAAATGGTCCAGATATCATTACTTCGTGTTCATCCACACATTCATGAGGTGACTCATTCGTTTCTCTGTCGTTTCTGACCAATCATTCAGTTATGCCATGCTTCATGCAACTAGAAAGACCTTATCAACAGTCAAACCGTCTCTTATCAACACGTGGACATCGAATACAACAACTCCAGATGGTCCACTGTTTCCTACAAAGCAGGCTGCTGCAGAGTTCCTTGGGGGTCTGGATACTGGATTCATGGTTGCCTATGCATTAGTGAGCTTTTCCCTAAATTCAACTGGAAGGAGAGTCTTCTAGGGTTTGTACATTTGCGGAATCCTTGGAGATAACTACAATCCACGGCGTCTGCTGACTGTCGGAATGCTTACATCTTCAATAGTTGTCTTCTCATTCGGATATCTAACAGAAACATTCCATTTCTACTCTCCAACGGTCTATGCTTTTCTCTGGATTTCGAACGGATTCATACAATCTGTTGGGTGGCCAGTGGAAGTTTCTATAATGGGTAACTGGTTCGGGCATAATGCCAGAGGAGCAGTAATGGGTGCATGGTCTTCATGTGCAAGCGTCGGAAACATCATTGGGACGTTGATTGCTAGTCACACTTTGTATCTGGGATACCAGGTTTACCAGGTCTACAGTAGGAAGAGTTACACATTCCATTCTTGCAGTACCCATTTGCTATTGTCTGCATCCTCCTTTTCATCTACAGTTTCCTAGTTTTCTTCCAACTTCCCTCCGCTCCATGGGAGGTGAACAATGAGGTACCAGCGGAAGAAATGAATGAAGAAGAAGATGAAGAAACAGTCGAGAGACCACCACCCATTGGTTTTCTGAGGGCTTGGCTGCTTCCGGGTGTTATCGCGGTAGGTTAGAGAAATAGACAAAAGGAAAGACAACAACTTCTAGTATTCACTGGCATATGCTTGCCTCAAACTTGTAAACTACGGTTTCTTCTTCTGGCTACCATTCTACCTTCACAGTGGCTTGCATTGGCCAGAAACATACGCAGATGCACTTTCCACCTGGTACGATGTGGGAGGGATCGTTGCAGCAGTGCTGGCCGGAGCCTTTTCGGATCATATGAAGTCTCGGACTCCCGTGGTGTTCATAATGCTTCTCATATCTACAGTATCTCTTTATATCTATGCTCGTGAGTTCAAAGAACTGGTGTCAGTACAGAATGATTTGTTCTTCTCAGATTCTCCCCAATCTTACAACTGGAACGCCTTCCTCCTTCTGATAACAGGATTTTTTATTGGTGGTCCAGCAAACATGATCTCTAGTTCAATCACTGCGGATTTGGGGAAATGCGATCAATTACGTGGAAATGCAGAAGCACTTTCAACTGTAACTGGCATAATCGACGGAACTGGAAGTATCGGAGCAGCAGTCGGACAGTGGTTCATTCCATCTGTGCAGAACTGGTTCGGATGGGACGCCGTCTTCTACGGATTCATTGTCATGGTTTAGAAAACACTGTGAAACTCAAAAAAGACTCCATGCTTTCAGATATTCTGCACAGCTGCTTGTCTGCTGCCTGTTCTCTGGAAAGAACACAAATCTTCGCGAGCACATAGATCTGAAGAGGTAGACTCATTGTTACAGAACAACAGTGACACCGATGAAAATGTATCTGATGATGTTCAGGAAGTTAGACGGAGACCGACTAGTGTAAATGTGTAATGTACCGAATGGGGGAGGGAGTAGACTGAACAGAAACAATATAGAACAAATCGGGACGTTTTTTGGGGTGTTTGTTGATCTGTTCTGTCTACATCGTTCTTCTTTGAAAACAACGGTTCTTGTACATATTGGACACTGATATTCTATTCCATTCCATTTTTCACACGAGGTTTTGAATAAACGATTTGATACGTCGTTACTCGTCGGAAAACTCTGTTCACAAGTTAGACTTCTCTCTTACAAGATTGTCTTCTTGTCACCCCATGTCATCTCTCGATTAGTTTGATAATACAATCTGGGAGACCGGTTCCCGTCAGTTCCGTCTTCAATCTTCTTTGAAGTTCACTCAGTTTCAAATGTCTCAAGTAAATTCCAACATTCCACCATCAGAAGAGAGTTTACTTACTAGAATCACAGGTCAAAAGTGGACTAAATACCATGTTCGCGTCATCGTTCACACTTTTATTATGTGAGTTGACCCTTCCTAAAATAGCCGAAGACTGATATCTCTTCAGATACGTACTTTTTCATGCCAATCGGAAGACCTTATCAACTGTGAAACCGTCATTGATCAATGTTTGGACTTCAAATACATCTACCCCTGATGGACCTCTTTTTGCTTCGAAACAATCAGCTACAGAGTTTCTGGGAGCATTGGATACTGGATTCATGATCACATATGCTATAGTAAGACGGTAGAAGATTAGAGGTGCTTTATTCTGAATCAATAGGGTCTCTACATTTGTGGAACTCTCGGAGATCATTACAATCCTAGGCGGATTCTGAGTCTCGGGATGGCACTTTCAGCCATCACAGTCTTTGTTTTTGGTTATGTCACAGAAGTTCTCCACTACTATTCAATACCCCTCTATGCAATTCTCTGGATCTCAAATGGATTCTTTCAATCCGTCGGATGGCCACTAGTAGTTTGCATAATGGGCAGTTGGTTTGGAAAAACAGCCAGAGGAACCGTCATCGGAGCGTGGTCGACTAATGCGAGTGTGGGAAACATCATGGCTTCATTAACAGCCAGTCAAACCATTCATCTCGGCTATCAATATCCGTTTTTCATAATCTGCATCGCCCTCTTTGCATACAGTATTCTCACATACTTCCACCTTCCATCTGCTCCGTGGGAAGTGAAAGAACTCAACGAAGATCCAGTTACGAAGGAAACAGTGACTGAAGAGACCGAGAGACCACCACCACTAGGATTCTTTCGTGCTTGGCTTCTTCCGGGAGTCATAGCGGTTGGGTCATAACTTTTTGAATTTAAGGACAATGCAAAATTGCAGTTCTCTGTTTCGTACTCTTGCTTGAAACTTGTCAACGACGGGTTCTTCTTCTGGTTACCATTCTATTTACACAAGTAAGATACCACAGGTTATTCATCAAAGGCCACCTGTTTTCAGTGGTCTGCACTGGCCGGAATCGTTCGCTGATGCCTTGGCTGCCTGGTACGATGTTGGCGGAATCATTTCTTCAATCATCGCAGGAGCCCTTTCAGTAATCAGAAAGTAACGAAAAGATCGTAAACAGACAACTGAATTCAGGATCGGATGAAATCTCGAACTATTCTAGTTTTCGTGATGCTCCTCTGCTCTACCGTAGCTCTTTTAGCTTACGCACGTAATGCAGAAATCAGAGAACGGAGTGTACTTTCTGATTTTAGATTCTCCGGAATCATACGGGTGGAACGCTCTGATCCTTCTGATTGTCGGATTTTTCATCGGAGGTCCACTGAACATGATCGCTGGATGCATAACATCAGATCTCGGAAAGTCAGAAGTGCTTCGGGGGAATGCTGAAGCACTCTCCACAGTTACTGGTATCATTGACGGAACAGGAAGCGTCGGGTCGGCCATCGGTCAGTGGCTGATCCCGCTAGTTCGAAATTGGCTGGGATGGGATGCCATATTTTACGGATTCATGATCATGGTCAGTTGCAGATTTGACGAATAACAAAAGGTATTTTAGGTTGTGTGTTCGGCGATCTGCATTACTCCAGTCATGTGGAGAGAACGAAAAGAAAACATTCAACAGAAGGTGATCAGTTGTTTGATATCTCAATCGAAAGTTGAACTTTAGATATCACAGAAAGCAGACGAAAACAACCGACGGGGTATTGAGCTCAAAGATGACATTTGTTAACAATATTTGTTCCCTATCTTTTAATAAACTCATTTTCTCCACTAGCACTTCTTGAAGAAAGGTTTACTCCGCAACACGCACCATGCAAACATCATATTTGACGACAACGTACACCCAACGCCTGGTTGGAAGGTTGTCTACGCTGGACAGAGATATCTTTTCATTTCCGCGTTTCACGTAACATTCTCAGTGCATGCCTCGAATACGACTGCGTGCCGATGAAGACTGTCTTGCGAGACTCACTGGACAGACATGGACCACAAGTCATTTTTATGTGTTCGTACACACTTTCTTCAGGTGGAAAACTTAGCAACAAAACGAATTTAGTAGACTAGAGGAATTTCAGTTTTGCAATGATACATGCCACTAGAAAAACTCTTTCCGCAGTTAAACCGTCTTTGATAGAAACTTGGATGAGCAATTCCACTGGTAAACCGTTTATGGAATCGGAGGAAGCCGCTACAAAGTTCCTTGGAGTACTCGACACGAGTTTCATGATAACTTACGCAACAGTGGGACTCAGAAACAGGAAATAGACTCAAACATCGATATTCAGGGACTATTCGTCAGTGGAACACTCGGAGATCACTATAACCCAAGAAAGATGCTCAGTTTCGGAATGTCCATGTCAGCGTTATCAGTATTCACATTTGGCTATATAACAGAGAGATATCACATCTACTCTGCCCCACTATACATCTTCCTCTGGGTTGCCAATGGACTATTTCAATCTGTCGGATGGCCCATTGAAGTGGCCATAATGGGTAACTGGTTCGGGCATAATGCAAGAGGAACGGTAATGGGGGTTTGGTCGTCGTGTTCAAGCGTCGGAAACATAATCGGAGTGCTCATTGCAAGTCGGGTACTACATCTCGGATACGAAGTTAGATCTTTAGCGAAACCCCAACTACTTTGAAATTACAGTACCCATTCCTTATTATCTCAACAATGCTCTTCGGATACAGTCTTCTCGTTTTCTTCCAGTTACCCTCAGCACCTTGGGAAATTGGTTAAAAGAATCAAAAGATTTGGATTACCAACATTTTATAGATTCCAATGCTCGGAAAGGAAGTATTGTCTCGGAAAAGTCAGACCCGGTGAACAGACCACCTCCTCTCGGTTTTTTCAAGGCGTGGCTTCTTCCTGGAGTCATTTCAGTGAGTTCAGTTGGCATAAAAGTCCTCGAATAACACTTTTAGTTCTCCCTAGCCTTTGCTTGCTTGAAATTCGTGAACGACGGATTCTTCTTCTGGTTACCGTTCTACCTTCACAAGTAAACACTCAAAATAGCCGAAAGGAGACTTATAAGTGTTTTAGTGGGCTACACTGGCCGGAGACGTTTGCAGATGGAATGTCCACGTGGTACGACGTCGGTGGAATCATCGCGTCTGTAGTGGCTGGAGCACTTTCTGATCGAATGAAGTCACGAACGTCTCTGGTTTTCTACATGCTTCTAGTCTCTATTGTTTCTCTATACGTCTACGCACGTGGGTAATCTATCTAGTTAGGGAAACCAAACTTCAGCTTCAGAATCGCCGGTTTCGTTCGCATGGAACGCTTTCCTACTTCTACTAGTCGGGTTTTTCGTCGGAGGACCAATCAACATGATTGCCAGTTCCATTGTGGCAGATTTAGGAAAGAGCAAAAAACTGAAAGACAATGCGGAGGCCCTCTCTACAGTTACTGGAATCATAGACGGAACAGGAAGTGTCGGGTCGGCAATAGGACAATTCCTGATCCCGAATATACAACACAGGTTCGGATGGAACGCCGTTTTCTACGGATTCATGACAATGGTTAGCTTAATCCGACCATTTTTGGTTTAGAAAGATGAATTTTAGATGACATGCACTACGATCTGTATCGCGCCAGTTCTTCTAAAAGAACGAAGGAAGCGGCGGAAAGCGTCTCGAAAAGAGGAGCAACGTCTTATTGATTCAAGCGGAAGTGAATCGGAAAGTTCAGAAAACGAAATATGGGGCGACGAAAATGATGTTCGGAGGAGACAACACGGCGGAGGAAATCCTACATTTATCTAGTTTTCGGGTCAATTTTACTACTATTTTTGTGATGTGCAATATTTGAATATCATTTTTTGTAAATAGTTGAATAAACAATCAATTTTTAAAAAAACTTACAGTGAAAAACCGGAAGAAAAGAAGGAAAATAGAAGAAGAATACGGAATGAGTGGTTCGAAATTCGAAACGAAAAACAGTTTGTCGTTTTCCCCGCGGGAGTACGGTATGCAACTGTCTGCAGTTGCATCACATTTTACGACGAGTCGCAGACCCGCGACTGGAACTCAAAAAAACACGAAACAGACCGACGGCGGAGCATCTCTAAACTTGAGCTTTATCACGGCTCCGTCTGTTTCTGCTTATCAGTAGAATGTGTCTGTCTATCAGCGGGCCAGTCGATAAAGCCCCGGTTTACGATGACTTCAATCGCAAAACGATGCCCCATGAGCCCCCGCGTAAGCCGTACAGACAGCGCGCGAAAACTAATCAAACCAACCCATCCCTGTTCTCTTTGAAACTGATCTAATGTTTCATTCTTTCAGATTCGCTGCTGATATCGACCTCCCGCAGCGAGCGGTCGTTGACCAACCTAATCAATACATCCTCGTTTTCTCGTCTTTTCCATTAATTCCCTTGCCCTTTCGCTTTCAACATTATGGTTGCTTTTCAGTGATTCAGAATGGAGAAGCCACCGGCGTCGACCGGTGCGATGTCGTTCAGAATTCCTAAAAAACCACGGTTAGAAGAGCCAGAGCAATCGACTCCATCCGTCTCAGGTTTGCATTATAACAGAAGCAGATGGCAAGTGGCAAATGAAATTCCTGGTTTTGACCGAGAAAAATCTCGCAGTATCATGATTGTTCCCTCAAATCGACCTGTTAATTATTGTTTTGATACACGGTTAACCATCTGGACATTACGGGGGATTTTCCATGATTCGTTGTTTTCAATATTTGATGATTTATGCGCAATCCGACCATCCGCCATGTGTACTCATACTTACACGTGCGGGAATATGCGCACCCGTTCTTTAGCGGATGTACTTGGTACGGTCATCTTATTTTTTCTCCGTGTGTTCCTTTTTCCAAATACGTCTATCCTAAAGTGTCATCAGATAACACTGGTGCGAACCGGACATATCGTACACCCTCTGTATCTTCGGGTACATTTGAGGGGTACTGTAATACTTCTAAGCCGTCAGACATTGCGGTGAACAATGGTTTGGTTTTATTTGAATCAAAAAGTAATTTATAAATGTTTGGAACGTAACTATAGTTGATGTAGAGCAGGAGAACTCCCAAAAGGTTGGTTGTAATCTAAACATGCCACTTGCCATTTGCTGTTATTTGTAATCTTGAGCAATTCTAAAACGTGTCATTTTGCAGAATGCTCCGAAATAACACGGGCAACGAAGGAACAGTTCGAAGAAGTCGTCAACATCGTATCCAGAAACAGAACGATCGAAAGAGAGACAGTGTCTGAAAAGAGTTGGAAAACAATGGAAGTCACGAATGTTATGATGATCAAAAGCCCAACATTGGAGACAAAAGTTGATAATGTGCTTAACTCATCGCTTAACTTTATATTTCTAGTTCCTCGAGTACAAGAAGCGTACTCAGATCAAAGAGGAGTTCTGGGCCTACCGTGTTGTCCATGACAATGAAGAGACGAGTATTGCGAAGGGAGGACTGAGAACGCGTCAGGACGAGATTCCGGATATTGGTGATCCGGCAAGAGGAGTTTTCGTGTACAGTTCGCCTCCAGCTGCATATCCGACACGACTGATATACGATAACATGGACGTCAAGATGGTTTTGTTCCGTTCACTACGAGGCAGAGCTCAGGAAGTGAACCTGGAATCCGGAAGGGTTCAGCCGTCTCGTAAGCACAACTGCCACGTTGCATACAAGTCAGAGTTCGAGAACAATGACATCGACCCGCTGGCGCTGGTTAGTCGAAACGATCTTATTCTTTTTTAACTTCGTGTCTTTTCAGGAGCACCGCATGGGTGCGGTATACCACTACGAGTTCCTCCCAGAATCCGGAAAGCTTTCGAAAGTTCCCTCGTCATTACTTCCGTATGCAGTCATTACTTTTAAAAAGCGAGAGCTATTGAGTAGCGAAGAGAAGTTAGGCTCGGAAAGCAAAATGTAAGATCTATTTCTAACTCCTTTATTCATGAATTGTTTCAGTAACTACAAATTGAATGAGTTTACCGTCGAGGAAAATGGAAATCACATTATCAAGATCAACAACAAGACACACAACACATCGATCCTTGTTCCCAATACGATGTTACAAGTGCCACATGTGATGTAAAGGAGCATTCAGTCAACTTCCCTTACGTTGATATTTCAGCAATTATAACCAATCAACGCCAGTTGTCTACAGCCTGCCGGACATGAAGCAGTTTACTATGCTGAAGAAATTCCGGACAACTCACTTTGGCAAACTGTTAACATCCGAGTCTGTGATCTTCGACGCACCAAATCAGGTTCGCGAATTCGTAGGATTTGTCCAACTCTTTTTCAGCTTCAGGAAGGAAGCTCTGCTGTCTATCTACTGTTGAAAACAACTATGGCAAACCCGCTTCGGGACGAAGGAATGGTAGGGAAAGTACAATCAAATAGGAGACTAATTTCTAAATTTCAGTTTCTGCAGTGGTGTCACCACAAGTTCACAGTGTTTTATCTCCCATCTGGTCATGCTTCAGCAGAGTTCGGCTTCCCCTACATGAAAGGTGATTGCATTTCGGCTGGTACTTTCTTCACTGCTCCCTTTTTTAGATTGCCTCCATGTTATCGTTTTCGGCAAAAACATAGGAAATGGAACTGCCAACCAACTAATTGGATCAACATATTCCGGCGATTTTCACTGGCTGTGTCCCGATATTGGGTACGGTTTCTGAACCTTCCATTTATATATATATAAGTTCTAGCTCTCTAATGCACTTACACCCATCGATTCTCCAGCAACCGAAAAAAGGAATCATAGGGAATGTAGATCCGAAAAAGGAAAATAAGAAACGGAGATTGACGTTCAAGGAGAATATAAAAGAGGTGCGTTTGTTCCCAAAGTTGAGAGTTTAATAAATGCAATTCAGGTCCGATACTACGAACGCGATGAAACAGAAGTGCCGGTGGTGAAAACGGAAATGACTTTCGAAGACAGAAGAAAGCAGGAAGAGTTAATGAAGAAAGAAGTGGAAGAAAAAGCTGGGACAGACGCGGTGTTTAGAGAAGCGATGCAAGGAAAGGGAAGAGCTACTAAAGAACCAGAAACACCACCGGCAAGTTCCAATATTCAGTATATCGTAATTGATTAGAAATTCAGGTTAATTTAATGAATGTGATGCCTCCTTCAAATGTTAGAGTAAATCCTGGGAACCTGGAACCGACAAGACACAGAAACTCAGAAGAAAATGTCAGTAGTGCGCGTCCAATCAGTGAGGGAACCCGTCATTCAGTACCACCTCTCCCGCTTCCCTCAGTTCCCAATTCACCAGTTGTCTCAGCCTCTCCCAACTTTGCAAACCCGCCTCCAATGATGACGGGAGTTCCTCCGCCGATAATGTCATTCAACATAACGCCGCCGGTTCAGTTCGGAGCTCCACCGATTCTGCCAAATCTGTTGGATCGACTTCAACCACGTTTTCCAATCAATCTTCCTTCATCGAGTACTCCGCCAGTTGATACTAGTCGACCTCCTCCGCCTGTCGGCTTTGTCATTCCTCCACCGTCCCTGATGCCTAATATAAGTCTTTCGGCTCCATCATTGACGACTCAAAATTCCAATTCATCAAATCATGGAGTGGAAATAGGGGAGGCACCGATGGACGTTTCCATGGACGACAAGGATGATGAGGAAGTTCCGATGGAGGTAGAAGAGCAAGTTCTTCGTGCTGTGAAGCAAGAAACAATGGATTCTCCAATTGAAAACGATGAAGACTACGATCAACAAGTGGAATCGCCTGAATCACCCCATGCTCATGTCAAGATTGAACCGGGAGAGGAAAACGAAATATTGACTATGGCTTTCTCCCAAACTTCGAAGCCTGCTGTTGTCGCAGAGGTGCCAACAACGTCTTCTTCTTCAGCATCTTCCATGTTCGTTTACAATTTCTTATTCAGTTTGATATAGTTATTCCAGAGCCGGCACTATGTCACAGCTGACTCCGGATACGTTGGAAATGCTAAGACGGGTAAGGGTGCAGAATGAGCAAAAGGAACTTGAGGAAGCAGCTCTCAAAGCCAAGCAGGTTCCAACGGGAGACACTGATCTTCGCGTTCCTGCTCCATCCGCTATAACATTTTCAATAAACACGCCGAAGACACCACTGGTCGCATCCATAGCAAATTTATTAGGGGGAGATGATGATGATGATGAGGATGAGGTGGGGGGACAGCAGACTCCAGCTCACAGTTCACACGATGTAGACTACAGGTACAGAAAGTATCTGTTGACTGAAAGTTCACTTCTTTTTCAGAAGTTCGTCTGCTCCTGTTCCGAAGACACAATTCTTCCACGGGGTGCCACAAGATCGGGATGACCGTCGGAGGGACATTGACGAACGCCCCGAAATACCTTTGCCGTCTGGATTGTCGGGAAAAGACCGTCAGAAATTAACAGACAAGTTCCAAGAGAAATTGCGGGTCCAATCAAAAGAACACGATAAGCGTGCAGTACTCAATAACACAATCGAAAATCCGTTGGTCCGTTAAACGAGTCTTTTCTCCATAGTCATCTCAACCTTTTCAGCCACAACCGTGTTCATCGAATCAGCCAGCCGGATACAGCACGAGCCATCTGTCTTCTCTCTTTTCTAACCTCTCCAACTACGTTCTTGGACCCGAAGGACTTGTCCCAGCTCCTCTCCCAGTTGTGCGTACCGAAGAAGTGACACCGAGAGCTGCTGAAGAGCCAGAGCCCGAGCCTGAACGGCGAAGATCACCAAGCCCTGTCGAAATCGCAGAGCCAGATGAGGAGGCTTATGTT
The DNA here is from genome assembly GCA_900883565.2 of Caenorhabditis panamensis. Taxonomy (NCBI): domain Eukaryota; kingdom Metazoa; phylum Nematoda; class Chromadorea; order Rhabditida; family Rhabditidae; genus Caenorhabditis; species Caenorhabditis panamensis. Next base: position 51,390 of record LR537905.1, read on the forward strand.
CCGAAAACGTTCATGACTCAAACGAAAAGTATGCCAACTGTAGCGGTAAGTATATTTCGAGTCTTTCCGTATAATTGGAACTTTCAATTTTCAGAAAGAAGGCTATAACACATACCGCACGGATGGTAAACCAAGGGATGCGAGTGTGGAGACGGAGAAATCACCGAAAAAACCTAGTAAACCATTTGACTATGATTATCGAAGAAGTACATCAGATCGCCAAGTAAAAAAAGGATGGGATAATGCTCTTGTCTCCATGTTAAGGAAGAAGTCCGCCAATGAGAGGGAAGATGGAGAGATCGACAGTGGTGATGAGAAAAACAGGTCGCAGTGCAGTGAAGCTTCCACTTCCGGTAGCAGCGTGGTCTTACTCGATGATCTGAATGTTCCACCGAGTTTCAACCCTCGTCCTGGAAACGGTTTTCGTGGAAGTCCAAAAAAGAAGAAGAACTTGGTAAGAAACGGAATAGTTTTGACTATTATTGATAGTGACTTTTTCAGAACGAACGACAAAATCCGAATGCTAATCGTCACATGCAACAACAAGCACGACAGCCATTCAGTTTTCCTAGCAGAGGCAGAGGTGGTTATAATCAGAGAAGAAGTTTCGATGCAAACCATTTCGGTAATGGTGCATCTAGTACGAATAATGGAGCGTCGACCTCGACTTCTGATTCTTACATCACGCGTAAGTTACCATCCTAGATGTGACGTTTCAAGTTCACCCTGTCTTCAGTTCTTCCGGATATCGATGCTGAAGCTACCAACTACAGTGTTTTCATCGACCCAAACCTAACTGGCCTGAAACAGTCCGATTTGAACGAGCTGTTCACGAAATTCGTGAAGTTGAGACAGGTCCAACCTCCTTCTCCGCGGCACCATTTCACAGTCTACATGCACCAACAAGTGTACAAGGAGATGACGGAAAGCACCAGCACGTGGGGAAAGTACTTCACAACCTTCAGTAACTATAAAAATGGAAATCAGAAGGTAGTGGAGGTGCTCCCACGTCATTCCTGTGACACAACGTGCTTACCAAAGTTTTCTGTAAGTTCCTGTAATTATCTATGATCGAGTAACTTTTGTTTCAGGACATGGCAGAGTGCATGCAAAAAGTCAACACTAAGCAAAATGGCGTTGAAGCAATCTTCTTGACCCACAGTGAGTTCTGATTGCTTGTTGTCCAATAATCTCCGACAACTATTTACAGATCACAAGCCCGATTCAGACTTCGGCAGGGTTATGTCACTTTATCACATTCATCTCATGGACATTAGAGAATTCAATAGAAAGCTCGCAGAAATCGATTATTGATAGTAAAACTGTCACATCATGTTCTTGTTTTATTCTTCATAGCACGTTCGCTCCCCCACCCAAATTTATCCGAACCCCTCTTCCATTGACACCCCGGTATAGCTTTTTCTGATTACGAATCATGCTTTACTACCTGTTACTTTACCTTCCCCCCTTTACCCAAGTCATATCAGAATTTTTTCTGTCGAAAATCGCTAGATCCTTGTTTCATCGCAGTTCTTGTGTCAGTACCGTATTCAACTTTCGAGAAAATAAACCACTTCAAGAACCTTAATTCGAAAATATGTTTCTGTCTATTGCCCGCTTGTGTCAACACACTTTTCAGAAAGCCGTGTCCTTTCCGAAGTAGGCGGCGAAGCTTTCATCTCGTTCCCTTTCGGCGGCGAGTCAGACGAATCGGCGCGGTGAGAAGAAGAGGGCAACAATTAAAAAATGGAGGGCCGTTCTTTCTGTTTGTCTCACCTCTGGCTGTTTGCACTGCGAACTGTTGCTAATCTGTTGACGACGGCGCCATCCGACTCTGCGCACCGCTCTTCTTCTTCTCGCTTCCCGATCTCTGTCCCTATCAACTCATCGATCAGTTCTACTGTATCAGCCTGAAATAACCCCCTCCTTTCTTCCCAGGGCTTCCTTCTTCTCCTCTTTCTTCTAATCTTTCAATTTTCCCCCGCATTAATATATATTGTTTTGTCTCCCTCTCTCTGCAGTAGAAGCATCACTCGGAAGTCTGGTCGACGAGACGCAGAGCCACGCAACAGACCGTCGGCCGCCCGCTCCCTCCCTCCGGTCGACCCTGCATTTCCGTACAGAAACAGCAGTGTCCCCAGAGTGTCCGTATCGCCCCTTTTCCCCACATCAAACCATTTCTCTGCCCCGTTCCCACATGCTTATGCAACATGAACCCCTCTGCTCCCATCCGCTCCCTTACTTCCTTTTCAACATCTTGTTCTTTCAGGAGAAATGACAGTTTCCTACAATCTAGACGTCTCTTCAGCATCCATCTTCTCCTTCCTCCGTTTACAGTTACGATGGAAAGGTTCCATCTGGAAGTATCTTCTCAAAGTGGGTGAACCTAAGGGATAGAAGATCCTATCAGTGTAGTCTTCAGGAACTCGCCATGTTCGTCTTCGCATTCATCATGATATCCTCGGTGTACCGAAGCAATTTGATAATTGGAGAGAACACAAGAAAGTGAGAATCCCTACCGTACCGGGTATCAACTTCTTTCAGAATCTGGGACAACTTCGCAGCTCTGTTCGATCAGACAATGGAATTCATCCCACTGACATTCATGCTCGGATTCTTCGTCACTATCATTGTCCGTCGTTGGAATGATATCTTCGCAAATCTCGGATGGGTCGATAACACTGCAATCACTGTTGCCAACTACATCCGAGGAACTGACGACCGTACTCGAATGATGCGTCGCAACGTGATCCGCTACATGGTGCTCACTCAAGTCCTCGTGTTCCGAGACATTTCCCTTCAAGTCCGTAGACGTTTTCCAACTTTGGAATCAATTGTAGCAGCAGGTAACCTTGATAATTGATAACTTTACTTTTTAACCCGATTATCATAGGTTTCATGCTTGAACACGAGAAGGAATCGTTTCAAAATGTAGCTTGCAAGTACTCGAAATACTTTGTCCCAATTCAATGGGCTACTGGACTTCTTGTTGAGGCAAGGACCGAGGGAAAAATTGCTGCAGACCTGTTGATGAATGAAATGGGAAAGAACATCATCGAGTTCCGCAAAGGGTTGGCTCTTCTCAGCAACTACGATTGGGTTCCGATTCCTCTGGCGTATCCGCAGGTTCATAAACATCAAGAGTGACATTCCCACATGTGTTTCCAGGTTGTGTTCCTCGCAGTCCGTTCCTACTTCTTCATGGCTCTCATCGCCCGTCAGTCAGTCCTTCTCGATGGTAAACAACCCGACCAGCCGAGTATTGTGAGTTCGAAAAAGTTCAAAAAAGCGAAACATCAAGGCACAGACATAACTTCCAGCTCTACCCGACCGTTCCATTCGTCATGTCCGTTCTTCAATTCATTTTCGTTGTCGGTTGGATGAAAGTGGCGGAGAGCATGATTAATCCGTTGGGAGAGGACGATGATGATTTCGAGTGCAATTTCCTGCTTGATAGAAACTTATCTGTAGGGAAAGATCAAAGAATCAGTTGAAACTTCACGTGTTTTCCAGGTGGGACTGTCCATTGTCGATGACTGCTACAATCAGATTCCGGCTCTTGAGAAGGATGTTTTCTGGTGTGCCGGTAAGCACAAATCCGTTTTTGATGACTCTCCACGCCATGTATTTCAGATGTCGAGCCTTTGTACTCGGTGGATACTGCAATGATTCCCAAGAACCCTCAGATTGGCTCTGCTGCCAATTATGAGTGAGTCTAACTTCTTCTCCTCTCTATACAACTTCCTAAGTTCCAGTGTGAAAGCCGAGGAAGATGTGATGATGATGCCGCATATGGACGACGTGGACATGTTCGATTTCGAGTCGACGAACCATCTGATTCCCCGCAAAACGTTCTCGGTCATCTCAATCGGACGCCCATTCGGCAGCCGCGCCAGCCTGGCTTCCCGCAAGAGAAGCATGATGTTTGAACAGTTGAGAGGAAAAGTTGCCAGGAAACAGTGAGTGGAGGGGATGATTGTTTCAGAGAATGTAGGGGGGGCAGTTTTCAGGAACCGTAGCAACATGTTCCAAGGCTCAGCTTCACAATCAACACTTCACTATAACTTTGAATCTCAGGCCCCCAGTGAGGTAATCCCGAGTGATGAGAACAACTCCTGCAAGTAAAAGTTGCAACTCAGATCAATCTCTCGACTCTTGAAATGGCTGCACCTGCTAAAAGGAAGACATCCGCTGGCAAATTGGTGACAGCCAGTAAGTTGAGAAAGGAGCAACTACCAAAATATATTCCCCTTTCAGTGGTCGCCGAAGAGCAGCACAAAGCGTCTGCAGAAGTGCTCCCGATCGTGTTGGAAGAGGATGAGGAGAAGTCGAGAATGCTGGACAAGACACCGAAGAACGGATGATCCGATCCTTTCGTGTAGTTAGATCTTCGGTTTCGAACATTACCGGTTTCTCGAGTCGACCCTCCGTATTTCCCTCCTTCCGCTTGTTTCTTTTTTCACTTAACCACAATAAAGTGTTCCTTCTCCTCCTCCTTCTCCTCAGCTATCAGCTAGCCGTTTCGTTGCGCAATTCACCTCGCCGTTCACTTTCTCTGCGCAATTAGACCCTCTTTTGGCCACTAAAAATTGCGGGCAGAACTTTACAATTACTCTCAATTCTTATCGCCCTCTGCGCCATTCTGCCCCCAGCCATCCCAACCTTTTCGTCTCGTTTTCAGAGAAATGAAACCCCGTCCGAATGGACAGACAGCTGCCCGACAGAAACAGAAAAACGACACGGAAGAGGCTGCTTCCACTGCCTCTGATACTTGCTTCTCTTTCGATTTCAACCCAGAGAATCAGTCTGAAACCGTGCTTCGTCTCGTTGTTATTCTTATTCCCCCATTTCACTTTCCACATCATCGTCGTTCTTTCGTTCGTTTCAATTCCAGTTACAGTCAGCCCCGCGCTTTCGCTTTTTTTATTCAGGCAGATCTGAAAAACAAGAAGCAACATTGGGAAGAGGCGAGGTGTACAAACACATCTAGATATCTACTAATACCTCCTGTCTTCTTGTTCCTTTTACTCTCCGAACGCATCCCCCTCCTTTCCCAATCAAAACAACTTTCGATGTCGTTCAGAACAGCACCGGCGCACTTTCCATGATTCCCTCCTCTCACTCATCACCCCGTGTTTCATTCGAGAATCTTCTTTTTCCCTTTAACCATCTTCCTTTCCAGAATGCTCGATGTGCACTGTTGTGACCACGAACAGTGTGGTTCTTCTGTAATCGACCTCTCCACTCCTCACACTCTTCAGAGAGACTTCCACAATTGGCTCAATGTGAGTTCTTCAAACTTTACCTAACCTTCCCGCTATTTTTAGGGTATCGAGATCCCAATTTCCGACGAGTCTCAACAAAGCGACTCTTCCTCCTCTCATGACGAATCTGGCTCTAAAACTTCTTCCCCCACAATGCCCTCAATGCAGAATAACTCATCATCAGATGGCAGAAAAAACCGAAAGAAGGGTGAGTTCTCTTTCTTCGTTCCAAGGAGCCTAACTGCATTCAGGGACCAACTTATACGGCCGGCCGTACTGTCCCGGTCGGCCGTTATCAATGGAAGAGAGAACACGGATAATCCAGTTGCACAACAATGGAATGAAGGTGAGCCGAGAGAGAAGGGAGTGCGTGCCAGCGGTTTCTGTTTCAGGTAAACGCCATTTCAAAGTCACTTTGTATTTCGCACGGGTGCGTCAGCAAGATAATTAGCAGGTGAGGAGTTCCCCGAACTCGACTTCTGTTTTCCATGAATCTCTCAGGTTCCGCGCCACTGGAGTCCTGCTACCTGCATGTTCACCTGAGCAGAGAAAGTCAAGGAAACGGAAATCATCGACAGAGGAATCATCAATGGAGCAGGGTTTCATACCCGTCTTTGTATCGGTTCTCTATTTTCCCCCAATGAAATGCTAATTGTGGTGGTTTTCAGATGCAAGACGCAAACGGGAACGAGTACTTGAACGAGTACTACAGTTTGCCAGTTGGTAGCAGCGACGGGGCCAGCTATGAATATCCGGTATCCTTATAGTTCTCTGTTGCTTTCGATACATGTTCCTTTAATCTTTCTAATCTCATGTGATCTCTACACTTTCCTCACTTTTACTTTGATAGACAGGTACTGGATAATGAACAGTTTGAAAACAGTTTAAAACCGAGTTGTTTATCTCTCACTTTTCAATTATTATGAAGAATTATAACGACGAAGAAATTATTGTTTTATGGTGAATTGGAAGGGGGACAAAAGAGTCGTAGATCTTGAGTTCGGTGGGGGAAAAACGAAAAGAATTGGGAGGAGAGAGACAAGAAGGAACTCCATAATATACATATAGAGTCTGGCCCAGCCAGACGTGAAATAGTCGGGGAAGATTTCTTTTGCACAAGTGAAATGGGGCACCAACGGGGTCCCCGATGTGTGAATGGTTTGTATTGGATGCTTTCTACCCTACGCGGAAACTGGGACGACGTGTGAGATGATGCTAGTTGTGGGGAGGATAAGTGGACGGGAGAGGGCTCTCACTCGGAGCACTGTGGTCAACAAAAACGAGGGAACGAACGAATTGAAGGCTCAGCCTTGGATGGGGAATCTTGGGTAAAAGGCGTGGAAGTGTACGGGGATTTGAGAGGAGGTTGTTGAATCAGGTATTACAAGCGAGGAAACTACATCACATTCTGGAAACAAAACGAAACGAGCAATACTACCGAATGAGGGGATGGGGAAAGGCAACGACGGAGTGACTAGCGAAGAGTAAATGGAGATATGAATATGGGGGAACGCGGCTAGAGAAGATCAGGCGGAATGGACAAGAATCGGGAGAGGCTCCATCGGGATGAGTGACTGGCAACTGGGATGAGACTGGAGAAGAAGAGAAGAGACACATCAGTGTGATGGACGGTTGCCAAGATGAATATCATCAAATGGCGGGGTGAATGTTGAACCGCTTGAGGAACTGCTTCCGGGAGCCATCAGGGCTTGTGTTCCCTCTGGTGGATGGGTTACTGGCTCTTCCTGAAAATAAAGAATTTAGATTCTGAAAGGGCAAGGAAGAGTTCTTACAGTTGCAACATCCTCGAACTTCACTTCGTTTGTTCCATTCAATAAGAACGCCACCAACTTCTCGTTGTCAATCAAGAAGGGCCTTCCATGAAGGAACAGTTCTGTTATCGGAATCAACCACAACGCGTCAAACTTGTCTCCTTTCACCGATTCAGGCGTGTATGGAGCAGATCCGGAACCAGCCGGAACCATTGCTTCAGTTGGGTGAATCATAGTGTGATGTCCTTGCATCATTGCTTGTCGTGGCGACGACATGTTCATCATGGATCCGACAGATGCTGGATTCTGGAAGACCATTCCGGGGGTGGCTGGAGTGGCAGGTCCCAGTTGAATCTTGTTCGGACTGTGCATGCTGAATGTTGGACTTTGGAGACGCGACCAGTCTGGAGGGACACTGCTGGGCAGAGTCATCGGACTGAATGGGACCCGCATCTCTGGAAACACTCCAGGCTCTTGCTTGACAAACGTCTCTGACTTGATCCGTTTGATTCCGTTATCATCAGCCCGTTTCTTTCCACGCTTCGGCTTTGTCTCTTCCTTCTCCATATCTCCAGGACGACATCCTCCATTCTTATCGACGATTATCTCGTTGATTCCACCTTGAACCGTATTCACCAAGTGTAACAGGAAGAAATCGACGACAATGTCGGACAACTTGAAGTACTGACTGCACTGCGGGCAGTAGTACCGAGTCATACACCTGTTCTGGTTGATGAGCGATGCGAGGTCGAAGAGCCCCTTCTTGCAGTCGTTGTGTCTCACTGGAGTCAGCATCCGTTTCTTGCTTATTGAGCAGTTGAGCGGAATGCTGATACTCCCGGCTTGCCTTTTGCCGGCCATTTGGATATCTGTAAACAATGAGGTGATCACATGTCCTGATCATTAGAAAAACTCACAGGCCACTCGGTTGTGATGAGCAAGTTGGGCCGGGTCTCCTCTTGCGTTTTGAAGAACCATTTTCCGCAGTTCGAAGATCGGTTTTTTTGTTACGAACTCGCAACAGAATCGATGCATCTGAGACTGAATCTGATTTACTAGCGGATCTTGAGCGTTCCAGCCAACCTGCACTACACTTTTGTAGCCAAACTGGATCATGTTGCCTCCACATTTCAAGAATCGCTTGATCGAAACTGTTCTTGTTTGGGTGTTGCTATCCAATACCAGAGCTTGGTTGATATAAACACTGAACTCCACTCCGACTTCGCTTCCTTTTACTGCTTGCCAAATGGACAGAATCACATCGTAGTCGTCACTGAAATTGAGTCATTGTTGCACTGGTTAGGTCAGAAGACTACTTACGAAGACTGCATTTGTTGAAATGCACCAGGCGAGATCTCAGCTTCACAACCGTGTTCTCCAGGCATGATGACTCCTTCCTCCATAAGTTCCCGTTCCACTTTGTACGCATATGAATCGTACGCGGCTTTTGTTTCAGGTAATATAGGAGGTGCTGGGTTAGGATGGGCTGTTACTGGATACGGCTGAGGATGGTTCATTTGTCCGTATACTGATACTGGTGGTGCTCGCATCTGAAATTAGGAGTTGAAAAATTGTAGAAAAGTAGTTCCAACTAACCATTTGTCCGTACTGCATCTGGGGATGTCCTGGCATTTGAGGATGACCAGGAGGGTATTGAACAGGCACTCGCATCATTTGTCCACTACAAAACTTGTATTTCATTTCCAGGAATCAGAAAGAATGACTCACGGATTCTGACCCATCGGGACTTGCGGATAGTCGGGCATCATTCCAGGCCGACCAGCGGGCCTTGTGGGCATCATTCTCTGGTCGTACATAGCATGGTTGCCCTCCATCTGTCCGTATGGAAGTGGCATCTGTCCTGGGTAGGAGTGCATTCCCGGGTGATGTGGTGCCATTGGTCCGGGGAACGGGGCGCCTGGCTGCATGTGACCGGAAGAGCCCGGCGTAGCCATCGGGCCACCTGCTGGCCACATTGAGCTGCAAAAGTCAAGGTCATTTCACGGGATCTTTGGATATTGGATCAATTATGTAGCTTCACGGTAGAGGGTTGAGACATTTTCAGTGTTTCTACAGTAATCCTTTATTCAAAATCTAGAAGTCAAACTAATGTTCAAAGATATCAGAAGCGAAAGAGAATTCAGAATAGGATTGTGTTAGTCCTTCTTCTCAGAACCCTTCATTCGTCAGAACGGGAATTGCTGTGGCTCTAGGTTAGTGCATGAGTGCTCGGTCTCCGGCTCCTCCCCTCGCCCTTCTGACTCCTCGCTCCACGTCGTGCCAGTGGAAGAGACACAGCAGGACTCCCAAAAAAACACAGCAACGATGTATATCGCAGTCTCTGTCCGCCTGGCAACGAGAGCAGCTCGGTAGGCGAGAAACTGCGCGCGTACGCAGACATTTAGTGATAGTGTGTCGAGAAGGCGCAGAAGAAGACGATGATGATGAACGAAGCAGAGAAGAAGTAGACGAGAAAGAAGAAGGTTGCAGCGGGACACTCTTCTCTCCCTTGCGGAGACACCAGACGGTGCGCGCGCTCGGTCGTCCGCTCGCTCACTAACTCGCACACAACACAAAAAGAAATACACTCACGGACGCTCGCACGCTCTCCTCGCCCACCCTAACACGCACATAGACCCCGACGCACAAACGTGCGGAGGAGACAGAGGGTGGCGTCGTGCCTCTTCTGTTGCCGCCGTCTTATTCTTCTTCCGAAGGAGGAGAAGAAGAAGGAGAAGACGGCGAGGATGGGATGCTGGTGGTAGCAGTCACATAACGAAGAAAACAAGGAAGATGTGAGTCGCGAGGAGCAAAGTGCATGAAAAGAAGAAGCTGCTGGAGAGTCGCGCATCTCGTGATACCGTCTACCAAGTTAGGAACAAGAGTTCTGAGGGACCTATTGAGAGTCGGAACTACGGTAGTCTTCTAGGCACACGAAGAAACATGTCTAGACATTTTCCCAGATTCAGAAGTGGAGCGTGGGAATATGTTGTAACCTGGTCAGAAACTCAGCGAAAGGGTCTAGTGGAGTTGGAACAGAAAAAAATGAATGCTGCCATCCCATTTTTCTAGGACAATCAACATATTCATTAGAAAAAGACATGTGCGAAGCCACACTCCAGGACGGTTGCACTTTGGAGAGGCATCAGCGGAAACTTCAGTAGGAGAATAAGTTTGGATCGATTTGTTATGGAGGATAGAGTTATTGGCGGGATTGAAAACTAGAGAATCAACAAGGCTCGCTCAACTATTGAATATGAGGAGATAGTTTTCTAGTGGCACAACCGCGTCCCTCTCGCTTCTGATTGACCGCGGCAATAATATCATTTTTGAGAGACAGTTTTTGATAAGAAAGACAAGGGACAGGTGAAGGGGGACGGTGGTTGGAGAGGAGACAGGGAAGACTGAAATTGACGGACAGACACAGATCGAGTGCTAGACGCAGCCGACGAAAGGATCAATGCGGGAGTGGCACGAGGTCCGGATTCGAGTTTTCTTCGAATATTGTGTGCCTATGTCGATGGGTGTATGCGTGCGTGTCTATGTGCGTTGTGTGTGCCGAAGAGGAGTTATCGAAAACCGGGGGCGGAGTCAAGGAGGGAAGAAGTGAACGAAATTTGGTTGGTCATAACGATAGAGAAAAGGCAGAGGACACCAGAACCAATACTGTTTCAGAATGGCGAGTAACCTGTTTTTGACCTCTGGTACCAACAGACCTCGTATGGCAACATGGAAGATGACTGGCAGGATGCCCTCTGATGGAATGGATGCTCTGACGGAAAAAAGTCTATCCCACATTTCGTAGGGCTTCTTCTTTGTCATCTGACGTGGATACTGTGGGAAGACATTGAGCTCAATCAAAGAAATGAGAAGTCCAGAAGCAGAGCCATCCTTCTCTAGATGCATTACTACTTTGACTTATTCCGAAGGATATACGTTCTGTGGCAACCATTGTGTTCCTAATATTGCCTTCCCACTTCCTAAACGACGCCCGTCATAGTTGACGTCACGTCTTCTGCTCGCCCTCCCTCTCGCGCCCCGCGTTCTTCATTTTCAGAGCGACGAACGAATGAACGAAGCAACGTGTAGATTGGACGAAGAGGCCGCTTGCCTGCCACCCAGAAAGAAAAAAAACAAGTAAAGAGAGACGGAGACTCGAAGAGACGCGGAAGCCGATGAACGAACACACTTTGCGGCGACAACCACGATGACGGACGACGAAGAAGAGACCACGCGCAAAAACACCAACACAAACATTTATACGTTCATATTGGACTGGGATGAGCTGAATAAATGGAATGGCAGTTGGAACAAAGTTAGGATCTACGTGGATAACTGTGTTGGAACAGAGAGGTAGTTGATTCAATCCGTTAAACAACACCCAATTGATAGAGAAGGTTGGAAAAAACTGAAAGTTTGACACAGATAAAAACCTTTGTGAAGTGTACCGAATCATTTGAAAGTTTTTGTTGGAAAGGAGGCAAGAACAATGGCATGGCAGTGGAGAGAGAGAAGAGTATGTGAGACGAAGAGGATTAGAGAAAGGCAGCAGCGGCAGAGAAGAACTACCTGGTAAGAGGACGGCAGAGCTCGCCAAAAGAACGAATTCAGTGCTGCTGCTCTTTTTATTTTGCTTCTTTTGTCGAGTAGAAAAGTAATAGGAACCGAAAATCGTGAAGGAAAGCCACCAAATTATCAATCAAAAGAAGTGTGTGCCAGAAGCTGAAGAGTGTAGCTACTCGGGACCACTATTTGCCATATTTGGTGGGGACCCAGAGTCGATGAGCACATCTCTGTGCTGCCGCCACTCTTCAGGAAGAGCACATAAACAAAAGACTGGTGACGGAGGAAGCAAGGAGCACGCGGGCAGATGATTTGACGGCGGTGGGGCGGTCGGGGCAAAATAAAAAACAGACGTACGAATGTAGCATTTCGGGATGGATGGCAGAGTAGGAAAGAAACTGAAACTTATTGGAGAATTGTACAGGAATTATATGGGAAATACTATGTACAAGGCTTCGAAGAAGAGGAATAGAGGAGGAATGTAGGGAGGACTGGCCGGACGGACGACGGACGACCCAACCGAGGAAGCGGAAAGAGTGAACAGCGCGAAGACACGCAGACACCCTGGTGTTGCGGCGATCGAGCTTGGCTGTGCCCTCCTCGGACGTTAGGTCTGCTGCCCGTCGGCCGCCTCGCGTTCAGAGTCGACTGACAGTACGCGCTCTTCGTCTCACTGATCTTCACACACTCTCCCCGCTGCCTCTAACAAGAACTGCGGACAGAGACGATGTATCTCGCTGCTTGCGGTGATGGGAAGGCAGCAGCCCAGCGAGCGAAAGGGGCGGAGACTGGCTCATCGCTTGTAAGAGAACGATCATGTGTTGAGGATGGAGTCAATGCATGCAAACAGTGGGGTCGGAAACGGATGATGACACCTCGGCTCGTGTCGCGGCAACCGTTTGGCAAGAGGGGCAGCGAAGGAAAGGGACCGACTGGATATGCGCCAATCGAAAGTGGTTATTGCCATGCATGCCTAGATTCAGAGTGAAGGTGACTGGCCAACTAGTCATGTGTGAGATCAGCCGTGGATCAAATCAAAGTATGAGTTGCATAAAACACTTCCAAGTCGTTTTCCAAACTTGAAATCTTTGGGTCGTTCCGAGAATCGTTCCCGATCTCATTAGGTGGAAGTGGTGGTAGTTTATAAAATTTGGGGTTTCTTCCAAACAGTGAAAGTGAATTGGTTACTTTTGGTCAAATAACCTTGAACCGAATTGCAGGGCACCTTCTCCTCCCGTGGCAGAGATAGGCGGACGACCGCCTTTCCGAAGAACATTTGCGTGTTACGGTGCGCGAGGCACCGCACGACGACACGCCGTTATAAACCAATTTTTCCGTTGCGCACCTGCATACGCATAGAAATTATCGCCGGGGATTAGATGACCTTACAATGTGTTCCAAACGCTACCCTGATAGCCTCGAAAGACTGGAGACGATTTGGTATAGGTATCATATCGGGTACTTGACACGTTCAATCCGTGTTTTACTGCTTGCAATGCTCTTGGTTGGTCTACACTTTGTGGCTTCTGATCAGTACGGAAGAGTGATCAGATCTCTTCCTGTCTACCGTGCCCAATGTTTCAGTTAGCTACGCCGCTTCATCTAGACCACCTACCGTATCATCCGGTTGCTTCTTTTCGTAGACTTGAAGGTTGGAATAGAAGAAAACCACGTGAAATGTCGGGCCGAAGGACCAACAGAATGTGTGTCTCGCTGTTGTGGTCTAATTGATGAAGCGGCGCCGCAAAAATTTGCTGTCGCGCCCCCGGCTCGGCGGCCTCCTCTGTCCCCCTATCTCGACTCACAAATGCACACATACACGAGAAGAAGACGAAGAAGAAGGAGCACGGCGTCTTGTGGTGGTGCCTCCTTCCCTTTTTCTTTTTTTCTTCTTCTTGTGCTCCTAACAGCGGTGTTGAGCCCTCACTTGTTCCATCCAAAAATGGGCGGGAACGATGGAGAAGGAGTAGGGAGGGTGAGTGTATGTGTGTGTGTTTGAGCTTTTTCGAAAAAATCTTATGAGCGTATGCGTTGTGAGCTAGAGCTGCTGGTGTCTCAGTGAGTGCCGAAATTCGGATGGAAGAAGGAAAGAGTGCCAAGATTGGTGGAGAGCGAGACAAGATATTCAAGAGACAAAGTGACTACTTCTCCTGCCGCTTCTTCTTTGCCGTCATCTCGAATGATGATGTTGATGAGAGGGTTGGCAGTTGAGTCTTGTTGGGAAATTGAGAAAACTGGGTGATCTTATGGTGGATGAGATACGTGGGGGTGGAACACACGGGGGACACTGTAGGTGGGAGAGAGCAGCTTTGACGTGCGAGCATAATCTCATCATGGATGCCGTGGAGCTTAGTGCGCAAGCACCAAGAAGAAGTGCAAGATCAGATGAGGTTTAGAGTTTTCTAGAACTTGATCCAGCTCAAAAACGAAGAATTCTAATAGTAGAGGAATATTGAACAGCGAGGATACCGTATTTATTTTCCTCTCTATAAGAATGGAGCCAACTTTGTGAAGACAGTGTAAACGCCAACCTCGCTGCGTCTCATTGTGGTAACAGTTACTTTTTTGCTGGTGTCTTTTCTGATTCGTATTTCCCTATTTCTCCTCCAATTCGTATAGTTCGGGATGCAATCATCAAAAAGGCAAAATGCGTTTTGGTGAGTGTCAGTGAGTGAGCGAGCGCCTATGCGTGAGTGTTTTTTGTCGTCATATCGGTGTGTTGGACTGCCATAAAGTACATTTATGAGGGGCGAGACGACCACGAAGGCCGCTCCGCTTTCCTCGAGAAGGCTTGAACCGATTGAAAGGGATCGAAGAACTGACCTGTCGGAGGACGGAGAAAACATGAAGTTGTTGTTTTCAGATGGAGTACCATTCGGGGAAGTTAGAGGAGGAAGAGGACCAGTCGGGTTGGATGGAGGAACTGTAGCTGGGGGTTCCTTGGGTTTCGGTGGCGCCCGTTTCCGCTTTCCGCCGTTCTTCTTCAAACGACGCATCTGTTCGTACCACCGAGCGATTCGAGCTGAAAGAAAAAGAAAATATAAGCAGGATCAACATCAACATTTTCTCCCACGGAGCAGAGCACCGTGTGAAAATAAGAAAAAGAGAACACAGAAACTAAATTTGGTTTTTACGAACTATTTATATAGTTGAAAAGTTCAATAGTTCCTAAACTTTGATACACTATCATTTTATTACCTACTGAATAAATAAGTGATTGGTATGAAAAGAATTTCCTAGAATAGTTCAGAGTGGTTTCGAAATTAGAATTGACTTCGAAACAAAACGAACAACTGGAATAATTGGTCTGAGAGCAAGTGTCAGCTGTGGAATGGAACTGATAGTTCAACTGATAAAGTTATCGATAAAGAAGTTAAGCACTTACTTGCAGACGGCTTCGAAAGGTGTTTCCTATGAGAGAAACACGCGGAGACCAGAGAATGCGTCAGGTTGAAGTCGTAGTTCTCTTTCGTTCCGTTCTCCATTGCCACCTGATAAGAGAAATGATAAGAGAAGTTATGATAACTGAACTTACCTGAAGAGCGTGCATGAGATTGTCTTCGAAGTGAGCAGTGAATGCCCGTTGGTCGGAGCACCATTTTGTCAATTCAACACAAGCTTCGGGGAAAGTGGCAGATTCTATGAGACTCTGGAAGGCGGAACTTTGGAAAATCACATGTTGGACAGGAAAGTTCATCATCAGAAAACACTCAAAATGTCAGTGAGTTAGGGGGTAGCTTGAGGGGTAGTTAAGCCAAGAATCAGATGATTTTGAAAAGATTCTAATCGTGTTTCTTAGCGTTTTGAAAAAAAGTGAAAGTTGATCATTTGAACTGTATATTGACGTCAAAAAAAGAAGATAGACGTTTGGAGAAGCTCTGGTCCAGGAACACTGGTTTCAGGACAATGAGAGAGGGACACCTAACTGGGTAACATCAGAATGATCAATGACTGTCAAGAACTTACAGCTTTGATTGAGGCAAGCCTATTGTTCGTGTTAGACACGTGCTCCGCAAAGGTGTCAGCCATTGCGGCTGATTTGGCAGAACAGAAGGAATCCTGAAGAAGTTGAATTGAAAGAAAAAAGAAAAACGGCTGGACGAGAGGAGCGATTCGTAGTGATTTATGGAACGATGAAAGTGGAAAGAACGGGAGAAATGTGTAAAGAGATAAGATGACGTGCTCTTGAAACTTTTGGAAACAGTAGAAGCGAGAATATGGAGAGTGGAGAAGGCGAAGGAAAGTGAACTGGAACAGATGAGAAAAGGAGTGAGGCGTTATGAAATGTTTCACAAAAAATGACTGTCGAACAAGAGAGAAACGCATCGATTGTTGGAGAAGAAGGGGCGAAGCATAAAAACGTCGAAAAGGTTGGTTCTTCGACGACGCGGATTGGGTTGCGGCGGTGGTGGCGACGGGCGCTGCGTGTCCGGAAAACACGTGAGGAGACGCGCGGCAGTGACGCGTCGGCAGGTGCGCGGAGCCCCTCCGCGGAGCCAACCGGAACACACGTAAAAATAAACACACATAAACAAGACGGACGAGAGAGTGTGGAGATGGGAGAGAATACAGGAGCCGGCGAGAAGTGATTGCGGCCAAATGTTTTCGATTTCTGAGCTGACAGAGCCAAGATCTCAGATGGCAAGGATGGGAAGAGTAGAGAGGTTCAGACGGGTAGGGAGCCCACGGGTCATTTGCATATGTCGGGAAGGAACGCACATGGACGAGTCAAGGGAGCAGCGCGCAGAGAGCAGAGGCAGCCGGGTTGCACTTTCGGAAAGTCAAGCCGACGGAGGAATGACCTTTCGATGCCCTCTACCCGAACAACTCTGATCTTTTTATCAGTTGTGTGCCTAGTCTCCAGTTAAACACGTAGTGATCGATGGAGTTGGAAGTGGAGTGGAGCTGCCTAGAAATCGACAGCTATTCAGCTTGAAGGAACAAAAAGAAAAGAATGCGGGGCATGAGACACAAACAAATACACACGGCGACGACGCGGAAACGGTCGGAGTGGACACGAGTGTTGCCGTGTTTCATGGATCATTCGTAACTGATACTGTGCATTAGAAGAAGTACGGTAGCATAGATCAGGGAGAAGAGATTCGAAACAGAAATCAAATTCGAAATCCAAATAATAGAGGATTTCGGGAGGAAAGAAGGTGATGGCAGCAGATAAGAAAGCGGGGAAAGAAGTCAAAAATATGAGAAAAGCTAATAAATTGCTTGTGAGCGCCTCGTTATCTGTAGAACGTATCGCGTTGACGTCGTCAGAGTAGAAGAGACGAAGAGATGAAGAGAGAGGGTTGGATCCAGAGAACAGAGACGTGGGACTGTATGATGAGGAAGGGACTGAAACTGGGAAGGGTGTGGAAGTGTGAAAATACCCTATCGATTCACTTATTATTTGATCAGTGAGTCAGAATTGCGTGGAAAGGAGAAGGGAGGAAGTGGGAGGAGGAGGAGGAGGAACATGCAGTGGTAACGAGGTGGAAGTGGTACTGTTCTGATTTCAGAGAGAAGAAGTATTGGATAGTAATACGCACTGCTTTGATGTTTTGAGCCCTATCACCATGCGGTATTGTTTCGACAGACAGGTGTTATCAGTTTGAAGCAGTTATCAATGATGCGTCGGGAGGGAGGAAGCAGCTGGAATGCAGCACGTTTCTTTGCAACAAAGTCATCAGCTGACTGACTACAAAAGAGAGACGACTGTTTCAGGATAACTCTCCTCCACGCCGCCATGCTTTCTTCTTCTTTTCGCCCAGACAGTGTTGTTGTTGGAGATTGGAGACAAAAGGCAATCCATCTCGGGTGGGGGAGGATGAAGCCGAAAAAGAAGAAGAAGAAGGATCCGCGCGTCGAGAAAAAATTGATCGATCGATTGTTGTGTTGTCCGTGAATGAAGAAGGCGTAGAGTGGCCGATGGCGATTCGAAAACCAAGCAAAAATGTGGAGGAGGAAAAGTGCGCGATTCGACGAAAAGCTTGCTTATTGTCGCGTCGGCGTCTCCGAAGATCACCTCGTGCCTCGGCGGGCACCCGTCGATTGCATGCCCACGGCGGGAAGAACAACGGGTTTGCGGGGCGGGCGTCTGCGTCTCATCTCTCGAGAAGGGCACCTCTTCTACTGTTTCCCGGGAGAAGAGGGCACCATTGTCCGAGGAAGACTGAAGGCGCGACGCCGACCAGACTTACCGAATTCGAACACTCTCAACCACCATTGACCACAAGAGGAACACGAGAAGTGTTCGTTGGTTGAAAGTGGGAGAAGCCTAACCCAAACTGTCGGGAGGTGGCTTCTCTCTACATTATCATTCCCTCGTCCCTCTCACTCCCTCCTCTCCGATCAATGCAGCCGGACAATCGATCAAACGTTTCTTATGCTTACTACAGTCTAAATTGCAGATATGATTATCTTATCTCATTGAGGGACACGTGGTCATAGAACCAGATGAATTGTGATCTGGTGACGTAGTGAGGGATTCTAATTAGGGTCATCGAGAACTCGAAGTTGAAAATGAGAAAGGAATCGACAGAAGAGGAAGTTTCAAAAAATGAAAAATGCAACGGCGCCAACAGAATTCACCATGACGATTTACGGCTTTTCGAGTGTGTGTTCTATCCAGAAAGACAACGCAAATGAGCCTCCAGGTGATCACAGAGCACAGTTTCGCAAGAGCATAGTGACAAAAACCAGCGTGCTTTTTGTACACGGATTATAGCCCTGAGAAGTGTGGAAAAAGAATGCGCGGTTGCGAATCGTTGCGGTCAAATGTACAAATACACAGAGAACAACAACTGCGGGATGGATGTGGTCGTGGACATGCAAACAGTTCAACATGGGATGTTGTAACTGCTAGTTTCTGGAAGTATTCAAAAGGTGGAGGTAAATCTGGATAAGCTTTTGGAGTTTAGAAGTTGGACATTGAAAATCCTAAACATCCATTTGATCCTAGATGTTTAGAAGATCACCTAGGATCACCCAGGATCATCAGGATCATCAGTAATCATTAAAACTCAACAGAAACAGAGGCACCCTTCCAAAAGCAGGTATTCTGAAAATGAATGGGACTCCTCGTGTTGGCTCGATGATTTACGGACATTGATTCGGGGCATGATGCCCTCTTCGGCAGTACTCGCGCCGCCAGAAACAAGCGTGTTCAAATTACGTTTGAGGAGAAATGAGATTGACACGCGATTTGATGGAATTATAGAGAAGAGAAAAGAGGATGAGGCCGAGATGGCGCGGAGGAACAATGGGTTTTATGTGGTAGAGGAGGAGAAGAAGAACTGACTGAATTGGGAGTAGAGGAAGGGGAAAAGCACTGGCCGACGAGCCAGACTACTCGGGGAATTGATGATGGAGGAAATTGGAAAGGTACCAACCAGATTGATGAAGCCAATGCAATACTGAACTCTATGCTGGAAAGTACAATTATACTCTTGCAAACGGACTTTACTTCACACTAACATGATTATAATTATGAACCAATGCGCCACAAAAGGGAACCATGGTTCTGGTTCAGTCTAATTCGGTGTTTTGCAATAAGAAATGTTCTCGCCCGTTCCCTGTCCATTTGCAATTCGGAGCAATGCATAAAATGCCATAAAATGGGTCTTAAGCGATGAAAAATACGCTGGGCGGGGTCCTGAAACAGATGCAGACATGCGGACGAACATCTGGCGGCGTGGCGGCACGGAGGCGTCGACGGCGACGACGCAGATGGTACTTTGTCCCATTATCTCGCCGTAATTGTTACGAAACAAAAAGAAGAAGCCGGAATGGTGAAAAAAACACGAAAATATTGGATTGTAGAAGGGAAACACAGAAAAATCGACTCGATGATGACGGTGGTCAGTGGAGAGGAGCCCGGGACGAAAGAGCGAAACACTTTGTTTGTTCTGGAAGGTGAGCCCTCAAGCCCATCGACGATTGGATTGAGGTCTCGCGTCGAGGCGCCCGAAATAGACGACAAGTGAGTCGACAGAGATAGCGAGATTTCAGTGGATTCCGTGGCGCCAAGAAGACGTTCTCGGTCCCAAATTCCAGCACAGATTGTCAGGATCAAAACGACCCTCCGGCTGCAACGAACATCTTGAGCACTCCTCGCTGCTAGCTGTGCTATTTTTCGGTCGCACGCGCGGGCAATAAAACCGAGCAAATAATTCGGAAAGTGCATCGTCGGCGTCTCGACTACAAGCAGCACTCTCTCGCGCAACATGCACTGTCCACCACGATTTTTTGTGCACGCGCGCCATCGTTCGAGAGAGAAGAAGCGATGAGCAGAGTGTGTTCAGGGATCGAACGGGACGGGCACAGAAACTGAAAGATGGTGCAGACGGGTGGCATTACCAGACCTGATTGAAAAATGTGACAGTTAAAACATCAATCTGGAAGTGTAATGTTTTCTGTCTGATTTGCACTAGTGAGCTCACAATCAGAGAATACTGTGTTTGTGTCACAATACATCTATTTGTATTTGCAACCACAATCTTTAGGGAATGTATTGAACTCGAATATTCAGAGCAACAAGATCCTCAATTTAGAAACCTCGTGATCACGAGAAATGTAGATCGATGAAAGAAAAGTTGCGAAAGTATCGGAGGAGAAACATGGAACAGTTCCAAGCCCACACTGACACGGGAATGTAATCAGTGCAAATGAATAAACATAAAGACGGACGGCCCTTTGCACGCACCAACTTCAAAAGGCCCGGGGGTCTCTGTGAGAAGCCGACACTACCCGCACAGATAACAGCAATTTCTCTGTTCGTCGCCTGTGTAATATTCAAAGCGTATGGATCAGCTGTCCTGCGAATCGCACTTTGCGGGCCTATTACATGCTTTGATTTTTCGTATTTTATCACGTTGCAAGCGGGATCAGGAGCTTCTCTTCCAAGTATTTCGTGGAAATCTTCATTTATTACAAGTACGAATCACAGAATTGTCAAAAGAATCACAACTCGAATTGAATCACCGTCGGAAAGAAATTGGAGGATGAGCAGGGAAATATACATATAACGTTCGGTAAATGTCATGAACACTTTGTGACATTGTCTTGGAATGGATGAATAAATATGAGGGTGGCGAGCTAAAGATTTGAAGAAATGAAAGAGATAAAGCTGAGCCGATGACTAAAAAGTTCAGGGGCGACCTCGTTTTGAACACCAGGTTGGATATGGCAATGCAACAGGTTTACTGGAGTGGGGGTACACTAGAGAGTCCAGGATCAGGGAGATGACTGTGTCCTCCATGACCTCCTTCGTGATCGTGACCTCCAAGGCAGACTTGGAGAGTCAGAATGACAATGAATCCAGCGAGAATAGAGCAGAGTTGTTTGAGACTGTTGAAGTGGTTATCCTTCTCAGCGGCCAGCACTTCGAGGAATGTGACGTAGATGAAGGTTCCTGCGGCCATGGATTCCAGGAAGAGGATGAGGAAGTCTTTGAAGAATGTTTTCTCTCCCGACGATTGAAGGTAGGTGCCGCAAATAGAACCAAGTGGAGTCATGAGAGCGTAGATGACGATGGTGATGATCACTATTTTAAACTGGAAAACGATAAATGAGATTAGACAGACAGAAACAGTTTGTACCTTATCACTATTTGTCTTGGAGATCTGGAGTCCAACAGAAAATGCTTCGATTGATTTGTGGAGTAGAAGAGAGAAGAAGAGAGTGTAGATGGCAGTGCTGGTCTCTTGAACTCCAAGGGCGAATCCTTCAAGAAGAGAGTGGAAAGACATGGCAACGGCAAAAGTCATGGACTTGAGGAGGTTGCTCTTCTCATCCGAAACAACCCATGGCGAAGCGTTTTCCACGACCAGACTGCAAAGGATCACTGTTTTTGTAGTTACACAGACATCAGAATCTTTTCAGATAGAAGTTAGAAAACAGAAAGTTAGTAGCGACGTGCATAGAAGTGAGTTAACTGTCAAACCTGTGTCGGTTCAACATCCGACTGTCTATCTGACCACCGTGAGCGTCGGAAGCAGCTCCGTCCTCGAGCAATTGCTGTCTGAAGAATGACACACCATGCGAAAGAACGTGCAAATTAGTAGGTAGCCGGGAAGGAAATGACGGGACAGGGAAAGCGAAACAAACTGATAATTAGTCAGGAAATGGACAACAGACAGGAGTGGTTGGACAGGGGAAAGAGTTATCTCCCGAACCTCGTGATGTTCTCTTTCTTTGGTGAGACAGTCAGTGGCTCTGGCTGTCCGTGGGAATGTCCGTGACCTGATCCAAAGACCTGAAACAAGGATTTAGAGAAGTCAATTATCATTTGAATACCTTTGCAGTAATCTCCTCGATGAAGTAGACAAAGAAGAACCCGCAGCAGATGAACACTTGACTCAATTGAACTGGGAACTCCAAGTTGTAATTCTGCAGCAACTCCGCGTAGTTTTCTCCGATATGTGGGATAACATCTAGGAAGCAAGTGGCCATGAACACTCCTCCGGAGAAGCATGACAGGTATGAGAGCCAACCACTTTTAGCTTGATCCTTCCCTTTCCTTTTCATAACTGTGAGTAACTGAAACAAATCCTGTTCTCGCACAATTAAAATTCTAACTTACATATAAAGGTATACATCCGGATACACAGGTAACTAGGAGCATAACGAGGGCCAAGCATCCCTGCAGAGCCAGAAATCCGCCTGCCATGCTCCCTGAAATGTGTGACTCTCAAGTACAAGCAGTGTTGGTTTTATATCATTCCGCGACCCGAACCGGCCTCCCGCGCGAGCAAAAGGTAAGCGGGGCGGCAGAGTGAGATCTTGATTCTGATGTCATGCCGACGGGTGGCAACAAAACAAAAAGGAACTGCAGAGTGAAGAGATCGGTTCGTGGATAGAGGAAGAGAGGTGTGAAAAGGAAAACAAAGAACGAATGGCATAATGACGAGGAGAAGAAGAAGAAGTACTGGGTACACTTTGACAGAGTCTAGTTTGTTGGATACTGTAGAATATGCTACCGATGTTGCGCGGAAAGCGATGAAAGAAGACATCATTGAACCATCAAATGATCTCCACGTCATTCTTATCATATCGTTTTGGAAGATAAAAAACTGGTCGTCTACGGGTCCCCGTGACCGAATGGAGTTTCTGATAGCACTTTGGGCTCCAATGTATACCAACTTGGAAAAAAACAAACTAGAAGGTACAAAACGGCAAGTTTTCAGAAAGCAGCGGTTTCAGTTTATGACGCCATTAAACGTTGTTACATGGCGATAACGAGCGAACTTTTCGGTTCACGGATGACCAGGAAATCGGGTAGAAAAGGGGGGTGGACACTCTGGAAACTGGATTACCTATGATTGGAGTCTCGAAAATAGTGACACATTGTGAAAATTCAGAATGTTTCGATGTGGCCTCCAATTGGATTCGGGCAACTATCGAACAATCTGGTTTCTCGTGCCATTGGGTGACCTTTTTCAGTTTTTAAAAAGAGAACAGAAGAACATGAAGAGTTCTTTACAGGGAAGTCTCTCAGGAGGTAATTACGAGCACGAGAAAGAAGCTGTGTGCATTAGAGACAGAAGAAAACTCAACAACAAACCGTTTTCTGTGTTCAGCGATCGGAAAACTTCAGATAGAGTCGAAGTAGAAAATGATGATAAGAGAGAGAGAATGGAGCATAATAAGCATGAGTTTAACAGCGAAACCGAGACGATTATCGACAGGAAAAAGACAGAAAGCAGAGGAGAAAAAGCAACGGAAAAGAAGGGAATTGTACTGCTACATTCATACAGTTTCCATTGAGAAGTACAAGCAGTCTGGGTGGTCATTCTGGCACTTTTGAGAAATACAAGAAAGCCAGAACCCGGACGGTTTATCATCTGGGGGACACTCCTTGCTAAGTTGAGATTCGCGCATGGCAAACAGTTAGTCACTGGATTCCGGAGGACTATCCCATTTTTGAAAGTGACAAAAATGAGAGCGACAGAATGATAAGAACGCGTCTGTACTTTCTCAGCGCTTCTTTTATAGCAATAGTTACTGATATTGTTTAGAAAACGAGATAAAGAAAGAGAGACTGAAAGAAACGGGAAACCAAAGCACATGATTTCGAGAACTCTCCATTTTCATTCAAGCCATGGCGCTATAGAGAAAAGATAACAAGTCCCCCCACAGTTCTAAATGTTTTTGGAGCCCCACAACAGAATCGTAGTGCTCGCCGAGAGGTTATCAGTGAAGAATGAATGACAGCCGGCGAAAGAGTCTTATCGATTCAGTTGCCGGTGTTTACGATCCAAGAAGAAGGGCAGAAGGAAGGAGAGATGACTGGGAAAAGCCCCTGATTCGAATCTGAAGACGGACGATGATGGAAGGACAGATAAGCAAAGAAGAGAGAGGGCATTCCTGCATATTTTCAGAAAACGAATACAAAAAGAAATAGATATGCAGGTGTATTTGTTTGTTATAATTTGGGGTGCTACACGGAACAGTTCTGAAGACTGTTTGTTTTCGGCCGTAGTATGCATGCGGACAAATGAACTTGCGCAAAGAGCAACAGTACAGGTCACTGGAACATGCAAAGTTGTGTTGTCTACATGTCTAAAGTCCAGTATCAGAAGAAACGAGTGACAATCAGTTAGGATTACTCTTACGGCTTAATGACACCGATCATTTAAGAGCAGGCAAATCATTTTCCCGATTTCGACGCCAAAAAGAATAAGAAATAATGCATGTGACCGGGAAGAGGAAACAAAAAAAATCAGGGGAGGCACCTATATTTTGTTGACTATCACAACCTTTGCGTTATCAACTGAGAACCGCCACTAGAGAGGGTAAGGGCCGAGAAATCTCAAGTTGAGCCGGCCGAATACGGAAGAGAAATGGAAATAGAGGAAGTTGGTCGAAGTGAAACAGCAAACATTCGCGAAATGAATGTATGACTAACTATTTAAAAGAGGAAAGAGGAGGCGATGCTCTTCTATGGCGCTGTTGCATCATCTGCCGAAACCTTCCAGATTACCATATTTATGGAATGTAAAATGTACATCATGGTCAAACTTGAATCATACATGATGATAGGTTCATTTATTAGTTTATGTACAGGTTTTCAGCTAATAACTTATAGGAAACTCACAAATAATTATAAGAAAAGGCACTTTTGGGGGAGAGTTTTAAATGCGGGACTGCTCGTCATCGACCATCATTTTCTCAGTTAGCACGTCCTTTTCGTTCGAGTATTCAGCATACTGATAATAGAAAACGGCGAGTAGAGAGAATACGACAATGACAAGCAACATGATGACACCGAACACGAACATTTGGACCGCCTGAATCAGGAACCATCACGAGATCAACTTTAGAACACTTACCAGGTCGGAAAAGAGATTCAGTGCAATGATTGCAACAACGATGAGATCTCCGATTGCAGTTGTAAACAGCCAGAGAGCCTGCACGACGGATTTGAGCTGAGGGGAAGCTTCGGAATAAGCGAACTCGAGGCCAGTGATACTGAACATGACCTCTCCGGCAGTGATGACAATGAATTGGGGAATCTGCCAGAGGATGCTCACGTGGTTGTGACGGACCATGGTTTCAGTGGTCGCCAGAACATTCTGAATAGGAACGTTTGAAGTTTGCTCAGTCATTCAAAATGTACCGTGTCATCTTTTGATTTTGTAGTCACCGTCAACACATAGACACCACCCATGTGTTCTTGTTGAATTTCCGGCAGGTTCAATGCATAGGAAGTCTGAATAGAAACTGTTGTTTGGTTGGAAATTTGAAAGGGAATTACAGTTTGACTAGCAGATGGCTTGTTGGTTTTTGAGTAAGGTACACTGTAGTTGATGTAATAAAGTTTATAAGTTCCAGGACGGACATCCACTGGTGAGTAATTGGCTCCGTAGTTCTCTGATTTGTCTGATGAATACTCACGAACTTTCAGATGATCGGGAGATGTCAACTGGTAGAACTTTCTAATTGGAACAATGATTTAGTGCTACAGTTTTCAGAAGACAAACCCAGAAGCTCTTGGATCACACGGTTGCTCTCCATTAGTATTATCCGTACTGCACAGTCCGATGACTCCCGTGTACCCTCCCGTACCACTGCAGTTCTTCCACGTAACTTCAGAAGGAATACTGTCACATGGAATCATCAGATTCAATCTGTAAAAAGTAGAACGTTCATCCAGTTAGAATTGAACAGACATACCCAATTCCAAACTCTCCTTGCCCTTTTGATGGCTTTTCCAGTTTTACTGGGTTATAGGTCCACCCATTTGGAGAAATCGTGAGAATATAAGACATCCCGGCATTCAATGATGGGTTTGCAGTGAACTTGGGACAGTTGGGAGCAGTACTGGAATCACTACGAGGTTTAAGGAAGTTCAAGTCAACCTCACTTGCTGAATGTGATGTTTGGTTGGAACTGTGGACCACCAATGAAACTGAGAGGTTTCAAGACATCATCTTCGGCATCTATACCGGATCGTCGGAGGAGATCGAAGGGTTCTCTAGAGTCAACTAGAACTGAGAAATCACAAGAAGGGAGTGTGTTCAGAATAGTCAAATGGGCTTCGTTTGGCATTGGAACGTATGGGAGGGAAGTCTGAAAAGGTGATAAGAGACTGAAAGGAATCTGAAACTTACATTCACAAAAAGTTGAACGACTCCACAGATTATGAATGAAATCGCAGTGAGAATTCCACCGGCAGCCATCTTTCGGAGCATCCTGAACTAATGAAATGCGAATGTTGGTAGCTTCTAGCATAATCTTACGTCAGTTTGAATCCGCATTTTTCGATGAGTGGATAGACGACAGATTGGAAAAAAGGAATGAAGAATAGAATGAGGAATGCGTTGAGTGTACCCATCTGATCCGGCAGCAGTTCTATGCTACCAACCCGCGCATCCATTCCAACTGCCTGAATGACCCACGTGGATCCTTGTTGATCGTACAATGCCCAGAACATCGGAACGGGAATCAACATGACGATGACTCGAACAAGTCGCTTGACATCTTCCAGAAACTGTCGTTCGGCACAATTTCCGTGAAGGACTCTGCATGCGGGGCTATGTGAGCACTCATGGCCCTCCAAACTGTGTTCCAACCAGTGGGAACGTGCTGAATTCGGAGAGACGACTTTGTTGTAGAGGGCGCGCTGGAAATTATAAGTGTAACAATGTTATTGAACATTCAAGATGATGATGTCAACAGTTCTAGTCTATGATTCATAAGTTGATTGACAAGAAGTTCACTAACCGCAACAGTTTTGACAACTCGGAAAATCACGTTCTCTTTTGGAGGGACCTTCTTGTACCAATAACTTCCGGACATGAACACCACTGAAAGGTTAGAATTCTCAAGGCCTCTCAAGTCTTACAACTTACAAGTTGCAACAATCATAAGAAATGCTGGAATTCCAAAAGCAAGTGGGTAACACGAGTCGTTCCCAAAGCAACTCATTGCTGAACAAAACGTATTGGTTTCAAGGCAAACTTCCAGACTTACTTCTCATTGTGGGGGTGATGTACATGGAGATCAGAGAGCCAGCATTGATAGAGAAATAGAAAACGGAGAAGAAAATAGAGATCATTCGAGTATAGTGAGCAGGAAACTGATCTCCTCCGAATGCGGAGACACATGGTTTGATTCCACCCGTTCCAAGTCCGACAATCAAAAGACCGAGAAGATCGAGATACGGGTGATGAGCACTTTCACTGGGAGCAATTGAGGAGAATGCGAGGAGAATCTGACCGCAGGCGTAGAAGATCGAAACGAAGAAGATTGTCCTGAACTTGTGGGAGTTAAAAGAGCTAGTTGGGTATCTCTTACCAAAACTTTCCGATGAAACCATCTGCTAGAATTGATCCAAGCAATGGGGAACTGTAGCAGACAACTGTGAAAGCGTGGAAGAGAACGGTACTCGAGGAAGATGTGAAGCCAAGGATGTTGAGGAAGTAGAGAGTTAGAACCGCTGGAAGACTTTCGATTGAAACTGGAACTAACGCTCAAAAGAAACCTCGCATTCCATAGAAACTGAACCTCTCGCACAACTCATTCCCGACAATCAGAAACGTCTGCTTCGGCCACTTCCTCGCCATTTCTTTCCATGTCTGAAACATATCCAATCTCACTCTTTTCCCCCGATTCAAGATGCTTACAGTCGGCTGATGGTCAGTGGGAGACCCGGGTCGGGGGTCATCTTGGAGGTGAGGGGCACCCATACGGTCTACGAGAAAGGAATTACTGATGTTGGGGGCATCGAAGAAGGCAAAACAAGGCGACGATGGCGACGATTTTTTTGGTTGGTTACACACGAAACATAGTAGTACATATGGTTTCCAACAAGGTTCTGAACAAGTGCCTCCTCAAACCTGTTTCCACCCGTGAGGTCGAGAGGGAAAGAGTGTGGAGGATGGGGAGATGGAGAGGAGGAAGCAGTGATTGCGGCGAGAAGCGGTATTGGAAAAGCTGGGGGAGGCAGAGAACGGACAGAACTGTGAAAGTTGAAGGGGCTATTTTCCCTTTTCTGATCATAAAACGTTCTTATATTCCCACTCTGATCAGTTGGAACTACACTCTGAAAACTTTCAACACATTTCAGAGAAAGAACTGTGTGGAGAGAACCCCCGTGACAATGACAATGATCCTGAATACTAAGTAGATGCCTCGATCAACAAGAGTGTCATTCTTCATGGTCACTTCATTGAGAATGTTCCAAAAGGGCCAGAAAGGCCGAACCGAGAGTGTATTCGACGAACAACACCACGAAGCTCATTATTTCGTTTATTTACAGCAAAGGGGACAACGGGGAAAACGCGTTCAGCAGAACGACATTGATGTTTCCAATTTGGGAAAGTTGGTGGTGAGTGAGGTACAAAGAATTTGAACTGTGCAGTTGTACTGTGGAGGGAGAAAAAGAGAGAGTTCATGAATATTCATGACACTTCGAAAAGTATCGACGGGTTGCGATGAACTCGATGAGTTCCTTGAACTTTTGAGGAGTATTCAGAAAATAACTAAAAAACAGAGTGTTGTCGGACGGAATGTTTTGAACATGAGAAGTGACTCAATTCGCCTCACCCAACTCCCTACCGTTATCTGAAAAAAACAGAGATGGAATCAGATAATAAACGGGAAGAACTGTCGAATAACAGGACAGTACAAACACTTCCGCACACAAAACAATACTGGTGATAGGTTCGACAAAGTTTTAGAAGGGCGACTGAAAGAAGACAATGAGCGAATGGGCGGATTGCGGGCAGTTGGGAGAAGACGAAACAGTTTCGAACCGACCGCATTCCGAACATGTTGCGATTGTGCAACCACAAAAGGGTTATTGTGAGAGGGGGGACGCAAATTGGATTCTTTTGGTTGAACTTGATCACAGGACAAGAAACACAAATTAGAATGTTTGATGGATCGGTTCAAAGTTTCAGTTAACAAGACACAATTTACATGGAACCGACTCATGCGCAGTTCCACAGAAGATACTGTCAAGGAGTAGACCCACGTGGGTCTCGGAGAAAATGTGTCAAAGCTGCTTTTCGGCACTCACTCCGTCGTCTGCCGCCAAACGCCAGGAATCATGGGTGTTTATTTGATTTTGATTTCTTGCCTGCGGACAGTATTCAAATAGTGGAAAAACCGAAGCGAGCGGATCCTTTTGCACTGACCAACTCGCAGTCGGCAAATATTTTGATGATGGCAGGAAAGAAGTAGTAAACGAAGGATTGTTTAGTTTCGACATGAGGGATGACTCGGTCAGAAGACAAGATGTGCACTTTAGCACGAGGATGCGGATTTCGAGGGCGGATGGAGCATTAGGCAGAAGACAACATAACAATAGGCTGCTTAGAAGGGATTCGAGACAAGACAACTACATTTATTCTACCTTTATTTTAATCATAAGAACGAGTTCAGATTCGATATTTATTTGGGGGCAAAGTAGGCCGAAGTGGCTCCACCACCGCCACCTCCTCCAGAAGCTCCTCCGGCGCCCATGTAGACCGACTGTCCGGGGATTCCAGCTGGCGCTCCACCGGCTGGCTTGGCTGCTCCACCTCCGACTGGTCCTCCTCCGACTCCAAAGTAGGCCGATTGGGCTCCTCCGCCACCACCTCCACTGGCTCCAACTCCGAAGTAAGCCGAAGTGGCACCACCACCACCTCCACCACCCATCGGCGCAGCTGGAATCGGGGCTCCTCCAAGGGCAGAAGCTCCTCCGGCGGCTCCGACAGCGGTCATCGTGCTGGGTCCTCCGACTGGTGCTCCTCCGACAGCGGTCATCGTAGATGCTCCACGGGGCGCTCCTCCAACGGCAGTCATGGTAGACGCACCTGAACAAGACACTATGCTAAAGCCCTGTTTTCAAAACAAACCAGTTGGGGCTCCACCAACAGCGGTCATCGTCGAGGCTCCCATCGGCGCACCACCGACGGCAGTCATAGTCGAAGCTCCGCGAGGCGCTCCTCCAATAGCAGTAATAGTAGATGCACCCATCGGGGCTCCACCAACGGCAGTCATCGTCGAGGCTCCTCCTCCCATCGGTGCTCCTCCCACAGCGGTCATTGTCGAAGCTCCAGTTGGCGCTCCACCAACGGCGGTCATCGTCGAGGCTCCCATGGGGGCTCCACCAACAGCAGTCATCGTAGAAGCTCCGCGAGGGGCACCACCAATAGCAGTCATAGTGGACGCACCTGAACAGATGGTTGTGTAATATGCGACACCGTTTTTTCTTACCACTAGGCGCTCCTCCAACAGCGGTCATGGTAGATGCTCCCATCGGGGCTCCACCAACGGCAGTCATCGTCGAGGCACCTCCTCCCATTGGCGCTCCACCAACAGCGGTCATCGTAGAAGCTCCACGGGGCGCTCCTCCAACGGCAGTCATTGTCGAGGCTCCTCCAGGAGCAGCACCTCCAACAGCAGTCATCGTCGACGATCCACCTCCTCCAACGGCAGCGGGTGGCGGCGGTGCAGCTCCTCCCATCGGTGCGGCTCCTCCGGCAGTTGGTGTGACCGAGAAGTAAGCCGACGTGGCTCCTCCACCACCTCCTCCAGCAGCTCCTCCGGCTCCAAGGTAGCACGATGTTCCGGGCGGCGGCGCGGCTCCTCCTCCGATCTTCGGTGCTCCTCCACCTCCGGCTGGTCCTCCTCCGACTCCAAAGTATGCGGATTGTGCTCCAGCGCTGCTTCCGCCAGCGACTCCGAAATAAGCAGAAGTCATTGTCGATCGGTTTGGTTTGTTCTTCCAAAACTGAAGAACTGCCGGTTCGTCCGGTCTTTTATACCACAAAGATCTTATCATTTTGGGGCCAGGCCACGGGGACACTGGGACAACTTTTTTTGTTTCGTAAAGGCTTCAGCTCACGTTGAATTGTTGATTTGTCATCCTTTCTAGATTCCACGTGGCACGTTTCATTTCAAACTTCAAAGAACCTTGGACGCCTCAACCAACAGACACTTTCGATCTTCATTAGTTCTTCCGGCTACTCTGCAAACCACAACCCTTCTCACCACAATTCGCGACACCCCTTTCTTCTCTCATATCAAGCCTCTTCTTATCAGTTCGTACTATTTTACTATGTCACTCTACGAGGATCCACACTTTCCCCTCACCCTCATCAACCCTCCGTCTAACTCTGAGATCATTTGGCGTCGTCCTAAAGATATCGTGCTCAAACCAAAGTTCTTTGGAATCCAATGTAGTCCAGTAAGAGATAATGAACAGCGACACTTTGAGAGACGGCGGGAGATCAGGGGGACCTCTTCCAGTTTCTTTCTGACTGCTGTGGCCAGTCTGACGAAGAAGATTGCACATTTTCTAAAAATTGTTCCACATCAGAGCTTCCAGGATGGCTACACAGGTACGACAAGGGAGATTGAAGACGAAAACGCGTAATTTTGTGTTTCAGGGAAGTTCTGGTTTGTGTTTTTCAATAATGGACAACAAGAAACAGTGGAAATAGACGATAGACTTCCAACTTCCGTTGACGGACAATTGGTGTATTCCAAACATGTATGTGATGCCTTCTGGTTCCCACTTTTGGAGAAAGCCTATGCAAAGTGAGTCACCCACTGATAACATTGTTTCGTCTTTGAAACTCTATCATTCTTATTAAATAAAATTCACGTGGGGTCTCTTTGTTTGTCTGTGTATATATATTTCTGTGTGTCCGTCCGTGCGTCCGTTCACGTTTTTGATCTACGTGACCCGTGCCTGGCGGCAAACTAAATATTCACGTCTAAAAAGGGGAACGGACGCCGTAGGCGGCCCACCTGTGACGGCGTAGCCGGCACCAGTCAAAAACCACCTAGGCAGGCTCAAACCAAGACTGGATGCCGGCGAAGCCGGGCAGACAGGCTTGTAATCTGATAAGTTTTTCGCTGGAAGAAAGGGGAAACTTGCACTGTCTAGTCATTATTTCAGATTCCGTGGTGGCTATGATAACATTGCAACGGGCCTTCCGATCGAAGCTTTCTACCATTTGACCGGACAAAAGGCGGAATGGTTTGACAATGACTCTACACTGAGATATCAACCAAATGCGTTATACGATAGGATACAGAATCTGTTGAGCAGAAAATGTTTGGTTGTGTGCAAGCAGAACGACATCGACGAGAACAATCAGAACCATGGGACTGGGTTCGTGGTGACGGGGACACGAGAGAGACAACTCCTTTCAAATGACGGGATACTGGAGAATAGGAAGTTTGTGATAGTCAGACATCCATCAGGCGTCATTAACGATACACTAAAGAATGAGCTATTTGAATCAAGAGTTCCCAGAGAAGAAGGAGAAGGATTCATCGACGTGAGGAGGTTTCTGAATGAGATGCAATGCGTTTATTTTGTTGAGTTGATGGATGTACTGCGGAGAGTCGAAGGAGTTGATCCGTTTTCACCTCTCGTGTTAGACGATGATGTTTATAAGCACAGATGTAAAAAACACTGATTTTCTATCTTTCGTTTAGTACAACAAACACTTTCTAATTAGGACTCGAATTGCATTTTTCTGTTTGAATTCTTATCATAATTATGCTATCTCTTTTGTTGAAAATGATGAATTTTGGATTCAATAAAGAGTATGAGACAATTCGTCAGCCACTTCACCTCTTTGTTTAAACCGGGGAGAATTGAGCCAAGAAGCACAAGCAAAACTTATCTTCTCCATACAGATTCTTCAGAAGCATTTCTAGAAAGGATCCTTCTCTCCGTGTCTTCTCTCAAATAGCGTTTCTTGCAGCCAGTAGTCACATTCACAACACACACACACTCATTCCATCAAAACAGTTTCCATCACATTCCCAATAACGTTATCATCCATCTGTTTTCTAAGCGATCGAGAGATTCGTTCGCTTCTTTCTCTCCACTGCGAGACACGTCATTTCGCCTTGAATTCCTTATTTATAGCTGTCCCAATCAGCCACGGTGGTTGGTCCTTGTGTGCCCGTGTCTGTCTTATCACTCTCGCACCCAAAAACGCTTCGTTTCTCTAGATTATACGTTATCACTCTGACCCCTCCACCCGAACAACGGGGACATTGCGCACCCACGAGAAGAAAACTGATAACAGATCCTGTTGGTTGGGCCTGCTTCGTGTCTTCTTTCTTCTCTCCCTGTCGTCATCGAGTGCCAACAAACGTGTTGTTGGCAGTGTGCCAGACACCGTACACCTTCCCCGAAAAGAGCAACAACGGAGAGTCGGGTGACCATTGAAGATCGTCGATTCCTGAGAAATTGGAGCCAATTTGAACCGATTACGGCAGTTAGGACGGAAATAAATGCGATGTACAACACTTCGAGAAAACCGAAAAACAAAAAAACATGATACAAACTACTAGAACAAGACTAAACAAACGTGACAGATCGCCTCTGGTTGCAGAACGATCACAAGACAGTTCAGAAGAATTCAGAAGAATCGGAGATTCACGTGAACCCACGGCTTCTGTCAAAGTCCAATACTTGAAGAAGTTGGTCAGTGTAACAAGGAAAAGCGCCCTCGTCTCTTGTGGTTGCAATAATTTTGATTTCACTTGATCGATGACCCGACGGAATTCTCGAATTCAATTCAGAGAGCGGGCTGGATGGGTGCGGCTCAGAATTCCATTAGAGAATCGAAGATTGCGAAGAGGCCTATATTGGGATGTTGGTCATATTTTCACGGGGACCGGTGCTGGCCACTGTTGTTTTCTTCGTTCGGACAGTCAGGCATGACGGATTCAGATGACGGTTTCACAGCGACGGACACAAAGAAGACGATGGTGATGCTGAGAGGAGAACAAGGAGAAGAAGGCCGGAATCGTTCTTCAGACACACAAACGAAGCAACGAAACTGTGTTGAATTGATATAGTTGTAGTTTGGGAACACTGCGGACCCAGTTCTTTTAACTTTCAGGGTCTAGAATACACTTGTTTGGAAGCCTACGTGGGTAAAGAGAGATAGAAGAAGGAAAAGGAAAACGCGCAACTTCTGGGAAACCGTGAAATGATGAATGTCGAATAGGAGGGGGGTATGACAGATCTGAAAAGAATGTACCTATCCAGTCTGTCTACCTTCGTCGTGTCGCTCTGTGCCCAGTCCTTGATCTACAGTCCGAAATGAACCTTGGACCAGTCTATCTCTACCCACGCGCACCATCTAACTGGCGCAGTAAAGAAATGCCATAAATATTCGGTCCCCTTTCCGATTTCACATGTGATCAGTACTTTCATCGAAGGGTTCACACGGACGATCCACGTGCAGTCTCTCTTTCTGTCACTTCGCGGCCATATCACTTCAGAGAAGAAGTGACGTTGCCCGGGCATGGTTCGCCTATCTCGTCGGACGTTGTAAGCCGTTTTCGATCCGAATGACAACGTGTCATCCAAGATGGGACTGACTGACGTAACGAGTGTTATCATGAAGAACAACGGGTAATCGAGAGCAATGAGCACGGGCAAACAAACGAGTGTTTTTATTACGTAGTAATTGGTCTGACCTGGTTGTTTCTGTGCAGTTTGTTCGTTCACAGGGTATCTTTCTGTTTCCGGGTTGCTCTTCGGCAGGATGAACAGAACCGTAACTGACAACCTGAGATTGATCACCCATGGAACTTTCCGTTTAACCGACCAATTGTATCTAACTGCTTGCAGGCGGTACAAACGATAAAGTAACTGATACTTGATTGACTATTTCACCCAGGCCATGCCCGATCTTCTTTCGGTTGTTGTAAATCAAGGGAGTAGATGGGATGCGATTCCGACAAATGCGTCGTTTTTGATCGAAGCTTCAATTGATCTCAACAGCCTCGTGACATGGTTTCAGGAATCAAACGAGTGGTTCAGGCAGTTTAATACGACATGACAGGTGTAAAAAACCGCTAGGATACTGATCCCGACTGTTCTTCAACAAATGGTTTTTCTGCAGAGTTGAGACAATGTTGAACTGTCAGTGACTGGTCAGTGTACTTCTTCCCAATTAGCTCCCATCAATCCAGTCCTTCTTGACCGCTGACTCACGGCTCAACTGGCAGCTCGACGAAGAGCTCAGTCCACTCGGCGAGCCGGTTCATCGAAATTGGCGTCATTTCCTTTACACGATGGACACTTTCGGCTGTATACTGTTGTGCCCTGCCCGCCTCCTCGTCTCCGCCGAATGTCTCAATGGGCGGGGCGAGGGGGACGATAGTGATACAAAAGTGAAGACGAGTCAACCGTTGGGGCCAGTCAACCACTCTATCCCACAAGTGCCTGCACCAAGACTCAGAACACCTAGCCATGTTCGAGATCTTCACTCAAGGCTTCTCTTTCCTCAACCTACTCTCTATTCTAGCTTTCTTCACTACAGTAGGACTCTTCTTCTGTGGAATGTAAGTTTTCTTCCTCATCTTAAAATTACTCATCTCTCCCGTTTCAGTCCAATCTGTCGGCAGATCTGGAAGCGAAAAGATACAAATGAAATCTCCGGAGCTCCATTCTTGATGGGAATCGTCGGAGGATGCTGCTGGATGACATACGGATGGTTGAAGAATGACGGAACTGTCAAATGGGTGACAGGATGCCAGGTCATTCTCTACACGACCTACACAATCTTCTATTGGTTCATGACCAAGAAGAAGCTCTACATCTCTCTCAAAGTGCTCGGAGTCATTGCCATCTGCACCAGTTTGGTTCTCGGAGTCCACTTCTTCGGAATGAAGATCTTCCATCCTCTCGGAATCGTCTGCCTCACTCTCAACATCGCCGACTTCGCCGCTCCCCTTGGTGGAATCCGAGTCGTCATCCGTCGTTGGGCTACTTCAACCCTCCCACTCCCACTGTGCATTGCCAACTTCCTCGTCTCCTCCGAGTGGTTCCTGTACGGTCTGCTCAAGAACGACTTCTACCTGATCTTCCCCAACGGAGTCGGTTCCCTGCTCGCCTTCATCCAACTCCTCCTCTTCATCGTCCTTCCCCGCAAACCAGGACAACGTGCTCCGATCGTCCGTGTCTGGATGTGGATCCGCAACGAGAAAGTCGAAGAGACCAAAGGTACTTGATCAGAAACCCCCCGGGTGCCCCTTTCATTGATAAGCGACTAGTGGCGGAGAAAAACACATAATCCTGTTTTTATGATCATACTAACAAGGAAGATACTGCCTTGTCGCGAAAGATAATAATGTGGTTTTGTTGCAGAAATCGTTGCCGAGCTTGGCGAGTGCGAAGAGAAGAAGATGAACCGAGCACAGAGATGGTCGCAGAAGATCAAGATGAACGTGTCCACCGTTGCCGAGGAGCTCGAGAACGTCATCTACCAGCTGCCTAACAAGGACCAGTTTGCCTATACACACAAGATCGGAGAGGATGACTCATCGAGCGAGAAGACCGTTGAGATCCTTGACGAAACCAAGAAGACTCCTGCTGTTGCTCCAGTGCCCGCTTTGGAAGCTGTGAAGGACGCAGACTGGGAGAGGAAGATGAGAAACTCATTGAGACATGCCTCGGAAGCCCGTGAGACTGCTCTCCGAAGGACAATCAGCTCCCCAGACCTCTCTGATTAAACGCCCCGAAACATCTCGTCACCCGAAGCTTTACCTCCTTTCCAGTCCCCTCCACAATCATCTCAATTCCCATTTGACTGTCCCATTTTGTGGACCAACCCTCAATCACGACCCCCCTCCAAATACTCTGTTTTTTCATGTTCTTATCCCCTTTTTGACTATTGACCCGCCTCTTCTTGAGGTGTCGCTTTTGCCCTGACCTTCTCTGCTTGTAAGTGTGCAATGACCTCGACGAACGAGCTGTTCGTTCTCTTTTTTGACTGTTCCATTCACATTTTGGATGGCATAATTTCACCGAACGGGTGTTTTCCGATCTAATAAAGTTTTAATAATGACAAACTGGAGTTGATGGAGTTCAAATGAGCGTTTTCCTGAACCAAGTCCATCAGAAGCATGTTACATCACCTTCTTCTCTCCAATAATCAGTTCCTGTGAGTCAGTTGCCCTTTCGTTGGCTCCACTCTCTACGGCTACACTTTCCGTTTGTCTAATCCTACTGTTTTGGATGACAGACACCGTTACGTAACAAATGTGTCATGATAACCGTGTTGTTCGAGTCAAAACAAGTCATAGAACACACTTTATTATTTCACACGAATGACAATCGAATACTGCAACAAAACACTAATCAATCACAGCAATTAGACGAGGGGCTGGAAAAGTTACGGAAGGGGAAGAAGGTAAAATTGATGCGGAGATAAAGTTAGGGAAACGTTAATATAACGCATTTCGCTGGATTAGTTTAGGCATTGTAAGTATTGGAAGTGACACGTCCTCCGTGACCGGTCCAGTTGGTGTGCACCCAGGTTCCTGGTTGATCGAGAAGTTCGTAGGTGTGGGCTCCGAAGTAGTCGCGGAGGGCTTGGATCAAGTTGGCCGGAAGAACCTGAAATGAAAATACAATTCTTTCTCCGGAAATATACTAGACTGCACAAGGCAGGATCATTGTTTCAGCCGCCAATGCTGGTCAAGTTCGTCAAACTTCCTACGCGCGTGAAAAAGACACAGACGATCAGAGAACATATCCGCACCGAGATGCTTTTCACGTGTTCAAGGTTCTACCTGATTCTTACACTCTAGAAGGACGGGTTTGAGTGCAAAAAGGGCAGGTGATAGTGCCACCTCCATCACTATAATGTTGCGCGAACACAAGCGTAATACTTCCGCAGCACATGATCATAAAACACTCACGCCGCTGGTGTATCCGTCGAAGAAGGCAAGTGCCGAGGAGAAAGCTGGAACTGGGATGCGGAGACGGACTGCTGAGCACACGACGACGCGCCACGAGTCTTCGGCTTCGGTGATGGCCTTCTTGAAGAAGTCATCGAGGAGCAAGTTGGAGAGTTGCTTGTTGCTGTCGAAAGCACGCTTGATGTCTCCGAGGAATCTGAAAAAGACTATTAGTTAGATAGAAGTATGATGAAACACTTTACTCACCGAGAGCGAATGATGCATCCTCCTCTCCACATGAGAGCAATGGCTCCAAAGTTGAGATCCCAGTTAAACTGTTTGGAGGCTTCGGCAAGGAGCATGAATCCTTGAGCGTAACTCACGATCTTTGAAGCGTAGAGAGCCTTGCTGATCTGCTTGATGAACTCTCGTTTGTCCTGGATGACAGTGTCTGCGGAGACAGTTGGACGTGGGAACTGGCCAGAAGCAACGACACGCTCATCCTTGAGAGCAGAGAGGCATCTGGCGAACACGGCTTCTCCTGCAATTTTTCATTTCGTTTCGTCACACAAAATCAGTTTACTTACCGATGAGTGTCACTGGAAGTCCATACTCGAGGGAAGCGAAACAAGTCCACTTTCCGGTTCCCTTCTGTCCAGCCGAGTCACGGATCTTCGGCACAACAGGCTCTCCCTTCTCGTCGCGGTACTTGAGAATGTTGGCAGTGATCTCGATCAGGAAAGACTCCAGCTCTCCCTTGTTCCAGTTCTCGAACACTTCGGTCATCTGGTCGTGGTTCAAGTCGACACCTTTGACCAGAAGGTGGTACGCCTCGGCAATCAGCTGCATGTCTCCATACTCGATTCCGTTGTGAACCATCTTGACAAAATGTCCGGATCCTGCATTTCCGACCCATTCACAGCATGGTTCTCCGTCAGCCTTTGCTGCGATCTTCTGGAAGATATCCTTGAGATGTGGCCAAGCAGCTGGGTTTCCTCCTGGCATCAAAGAAGGTCCGTAGCGGGCTCCTGAAAAAACACTCGAATTACGTTTCTGATAGTATCGTTTTTTAAAATCTCAGCGAAGGAAATCGTATAATTTCTCGTCTTGCTCCCCTGAGAATGCCTTTTCCGGCTAATTATCAGAAGTAACGAGATATCACGTGTTTGCGGAGAGAGGAGAAGACGAGTCCGTCTCCCCTATCAACGGCGACTCCCAGTCAACTACTCGCTTATTTCCATGTATAAATCAGAAGATATACGAAAGTCGGTAATCATGAGCTCTTTATGGAGCAAAATGAAGCTTTATTCGAGTTCGAAAAAGCATAAAATTGGTGTGTCTCTCTGTTTTATGAGTTCCATGTTTTAATGGAACAGAACTTTGTTGTTTCCCAAAACTGCTACTTGTCAGACAAGAATTGTCATGTCATGACTATTTTTCGAGTAGACAACTATTCTAATCCCGTAAGTATTCCTCCTCTTCGTCATCATTTTCTCCTCATCCGTCTCAACCATCTCCTTCTTGAACAACTCATTTCCCATGAAAATGTTTCACTTTCTTATCTTCTAACTGCGTGCCCTTTCACTCATTTTCTATCGAAGCACGTCCCTTTTCTCCAGATGTCTTCCTCTCGGGAATCACAAAAAGAACTATAAAACTCGCCCAACTCCCAAACGTTTTTTGTGCCAATAAACGAGAGGAGCCGAGAAGAAACGACACGCAGGCTTTTCTTCAGCCCGCCTTTGCGGATACAAATTAACCTCACGGGGAAGACGAAGTGGAGGAGCCGAGGACTCTGTCAGAAGCTGCATTCTCTTCGAAAATGATGCGCCGACTGCTTCTTCGCAGCTATACATTTGGTGAGTTTTCAGCTGTTCGAAGTAACAAGCGAATAACACAAGCCTCAATTATTCATACTTTGAGACTTCTCTGCTCAAACAAAAGAAACGAAAAGGTCCAAAAGATCACCCTCCTCAAGCTCTTCTATCATCAAATTAGTCTTCTACTTCTTCTCTCACGCGCCTAGGTAACTCGTGAGCCCAGTCTGCCTCTCCATAATCTCTTTCTTCCTCTCTGAATTGTGTCCACATATGCTTGATTTGATTTCGCCCAGCCAAACAAAGCACGCACAACTTTTTGAAGCCGGACAAATTGATTTCACTGCAGTTGGCGTTCAGAAATGTTCCGGATGTTTCATTGGAACAGTACGTATTCCTACAGTTCTGGTAAGTTCCATAGACCAACTGGAAGCCAGGTTCGACCGCGAAAACGCAACTGCGAACATAAAATGCTACCCTCAACACACTAAGGTCTTCTCGCATGTTATAAAAGCTTGGCAACCGGATACGTGGCAACGGAGGTGTTGTGTGGTGCCCTTAGAATCCACGGGTCCCTCCCCCTCGGGCGTCTCTCTCTCGCCCGTGCCTCTCTTGTCTGTCCCTCCGAATTCTCCATTCCTCTCTGCACTTGCTTTCCCATTTCTCCTCTTCCCCTCCTCCGAAATCTACATAACATTATATAGCGTTGGCCGACCATTACACTCCTCTGCATCACCGGAAAAAGCACGCACACCCATAAGCGCAAGCGTTCTTGTGCGTTGCGTTGCATTCATTCGCAGGCCGAGTGCAGGGTCGCCGGCCCCTCTGTTGTCGTCCTGCGCCACTCTCTGTTTCGCTCGTCGGCCATTCGATTTCTCGTATTTCCTCCGTCTCGAAAAACACGACAGAGACTCACCACATCACATCAGAACAATTCTGATTATTCGAAACAAAAGACAGCAGAATAGAAATGGGTAAGGGACATGGAATCGATCGTCCGAGGGGCATATATTTTGATTCCCACACCAACCCAGTGACGTCATCGGCCCAACCACAGTCTTACAGATGCAAACTCCCCATCTGCTTCTGGAGGCTCTCTTGCCAATCAGACCCCTCCAGTTCAGTCGCAAACACCTACCGAGTCCCAACGAGAAGCAAGTCAATCACAGAGTCATCCTCCTCTCAGTCTCCGTTCCTCTTCGCAGCCTGCCACGTGTCGTCACAACGATTGTAAGCCTCTAATCCTCACTCGACTTAATCCTATTGTTCCCCCCATTACAACTCATTTCCATTTCAGACAGAGAGATCAGTGACGGCGAGTGGACATACTGCATTGACTCGCAAAACACCGCGTAAGTGTGCTCTTTCGAATGTCTTGAGTGTTTCTTTCAGTCCAACCGTGACCGGATTCGGAAATGTTCCGATTGTCACCTACCAAGAGGTCGAGAAGATGGGCGACAGAAAACTGAAACTGTGCGCTGTGACTTGGAATGTGAATGAGAAGAACGTGAAGATTCTCCAGCATCTTGCAGAGAAAATCAAGGAGAGAGGGAAGGAGATGGAAAGTGATATTATTTTCATCACACTTCAAGAGATTCCCTCCACTGCAACGTATGTTATCAGTCTTTTCAAACTGATCAGTCAGACTGCTTAGGTTACCATCGGACCTAGAGATGAGACCTATACCATTCGATAGAGCATGGTCCAAAACATATGAATTCACTAATAACTTTTGCCCTCGAGTCCATTTGACCTAGTTAGGAACCCTCAAAGTCATTTTCAGTACTAAAAGTTAGCACTGAAAAAAAATTTTTCACGCAAAATCGAAAATCAGTTGAAAAAATTAGTACTGAAAATGACTTTGAGTGCTCCTAACTGGGTCAAAAGGACTCGAGGGCAAAAGTTATTAGTGGTTTCATATGTTTTGGACCATGCTCTATCGAATGGTATAGGTCTCATCTCTAGGTCCGATGGTAACCTAAGCACTCTGACATGTGATAAGTGAAGATTCAGAACATATCACGAAGAAGCACTCAAAATCCTGGAGCCTGTCCTTCACGGTCACAGTCTGTATCTATCACATCGTGCCTGGAGTCAAATGGTCATAGTCTTCATCCGCCAGAAGCACGTCCGCTTCGCCATCCGTAATACGTCTCCGTTCTGTTTCCTCTCATCTTGTCAGTCTTCCAGAGCCGCAGGTCTCGTTCATTCCATCCGGACAGCTGGCAAAGCCTGTCAGAACGAAGGGAGCAATTGCTGTTTGCCTCCGTTTGTACCAGAGATTCATTATTCTCATTGGATCTCATTTGTCGCGTGAGTGCTTTTTGTATTGCGGAACTGGAGAGAAAGAGAAGAGAGAATCTGCATAAAGTGCTGACATGGAATGGAAATGGGGTTCTGGCAGGGCAAAGAGATGTTTTCTTTCGCAAATCGTGTGAAAATTGCAGACGCGACACCCCAACAACGCATTCAGGACTATACGAAAGTCATCCGCACTTTGCGCTTCCAATCTTTGGCCAAGTACCACGCACACGGAAACGATGAGGTCTTCTCTTCTGATGTGAGTGCTCAAGAAACTCGACACTATGTTCCAGTATTCCATTTCAGATAGTCATTTGGACTGGAGACTTGAACTTCCGAGTAACTGTGGAAAACGATGTGAACTGGAAAGAACCGGAGAAAGTTCCGGCGTCGACTTTCGAGGAGATTCTCAAAACTGAAGAGTTCGCAAGTCACAAAGAGAAAGACGTAGCTTTTTCCAAATTCACCGAGGCACCAATTCGCTTCCCGCCTACTCACAAGTTCGAACCGGATACGGAGGACTATGTGCCAAAACGCATTCCATCTTTCACCGTAAGAATATAGGAAGAGACAGATCTGATGTGAGCTTGAGAATTTTCAGGACCGAGTTCTCTACTGGGTCCGTAATGCCGAGTGGCTCCAAACCATCCATTACGACTGTCTCCGAGGAGCCTGCCCGTCTGATCACAAGCCAGTTTTCGGCACTTTCTGGTCAGTTTCAACCGTTTCCTCGGTGGCTATTTTCCCGTTTCAGGCTGACAGTGATCAACAAGCCGGTGCCAGAGATCTATCGTCAGCAGAAGCTTGCAGAGCAACGCTCGATTAGTGGAAATGAAGTCGCCCAAGACACCCCAGCTAATAATAATTGAACATGGTCTCTAATTCCTTTTAAAATATGCTTTTGTGATAACTAGACACCCGTTTTTTCATGAAGAACTCCCGCTGACTGACCTTCTTCTCCACCAGAAACTCCGCATCCGACGAACATGATTCCCTTGGCGGCGAGTTGTTCAGCACGTCTCTGGAATAGATTTTGTGAAAAAACTTGGCTGGAACAAAAGGAAAACTTACGTTTGAGTCGGTGTATTCAGAGTTTCCACCATCGATGATGATATCTCCTGCGTCGAGATGCGGCACGATTGCGTCGATCATCATGTCGACTGGCTTTCCGGCCTTGATCAGCATCATAACACGACGTGGACTCTTCAGTTTCTGACACATTTCCTCGATCGAGTGAGCTCCGATAATCTTGGTTCCCTTGGCCTCGTTGGCGAGGAAGTCGTCGACGAGTTTGGTGGTTCGGTTGAAGGCGCAGACGGTGAATCCGTGGTCGTTCATGTTCAGAATCAGATTCTGGCCCATGACGGCCAATCCAATGACGGCGATATCAGCTTCAGCCATTTTTGTCTGAAAATCGGAAACATTGAAGAAAGTGATGCAAACGACGAGAAGAAAGAACAAAATGTTATCGAGAGAGACGGGAGTTGCTACTCTTCAAAGATTACCCAATCAAAGAATAGATTCGAGACAATTGAAACAATTTTTAACGACAAACATCGGGAGGACTAAAGGTGAGAAAAGCGGGAGAGTCGCCGATTTGATTCGTTTCAATGTGCGAGGAGTGTGGCGCCTCTTCCTTTTCTTTTTTGGACAAACAATCAATGTCATCATTTGTGTGGTTGCCAAGTCTATTGGCCACACTTACATTATTTATATTGACAGAGTGCCGTTACTTTTGTTTATTGGGCCATCAGCATCATTATGAATAATTGGATACTGTTAAATATCTGCTAGACTAACTGGTTTGGACGGAAAGTGCGAAAGAAAAATGAAATCCAAACAGAAAGACTTCACTCGGAGTCTAGACATTCCACAGGTGAAGTTTGTAGGCCACACCGTATCGGTCAAGGGCGATTTGTATCTGGGAATTTCCTTGGCAACAGTGGAAATATGGAGAGAAACGTTTCAACTAGCATTTTTTCTGATTGTTCACAGGATGATGAAAAAACAAAAAGGGGTAGGGAGAGCGGGAGAAAC
Organism: Caenorhabditis panamensis; assembly: GCA_900883565.2. Lineage (NCBI taxonomy): Eukaryota > Metazoa > Nematoda > Chromadorea > Rhabditida > Rhabditidae > Caenorhabditis > Caenorhabditis panamensis. The sequence goes on from LR537905.1 coordinate 95,298, forward strand.
GAAGAGAACTCAGAGTGGCCCGTGGCATTGAATTACTTTTCCGCACTTGTTACCAGGACGCAAACAAACTTGTGTGTGGGAAGGGAGTGTGTCTGGCATTTTTGATGATTTTACAAGGATTCTAGAAGGTGACAATTCGGAACAAAGCGTTTTTTTACGAGAAACTGCAGAAAATTCGAGTGGAAAGCGCTGAAAAAAGAGAAAATTTCGCAGCGAACAAAAAACGAAAAATTGTTTTTGTCCACGAGGAGTTCACGGGGATCGAAACGGACGCCGGATTTCTCGGCCGTTGACTTTCTTTTCGAGACCTTGAGAATTTTTGAGCGACGCGCCTTTAAAGTACGGTATTACTTTCAACGAATAGAACATAAAAGTAAGTTCAACTTCATTGACGCCCTGAATCTCGAAGTTTCTCATCGGAACATACGATGAAAGAAGGTGATAAATGGAAAAATCGTGCCACTTTTCTTATCAAAAAGGTTGCAGACATTGCAAAAAATAACAGGAAGACTGAAATGTTAGTGGGAAATACTGCAGTATACTGGGAGAATTGAAAAACGGGAAAGTTCGAGGAATTTGTGGGCGGACACACCAAGAAACGTTCACTTCTCTGCCGGCACTCCTTTCAGTGCCTTTTGTGCCGTTGAGATGCACTTGAAAATACTATTCCAATGATTCTGAATGTTATCATCATTATCAGAGTAACTATCACTGTTCAATCACCACTGCGAACGTTCGATTACAGAATGGATCTTTCTTGTGACACGTACATTTCTCGCTGACCTGAAAGCAAACTTGTTTTCTCTAAGAGTTCAAAGTCCAGTTTGTATTCACTTTCACTTGGTTGTGACATTTCTCAATCGTTTTCAGACTCGGCTCGGGCTGCAAAAACGACGTTTTCTCTTTGTTGCAACATGTTTTAATTGAAAAAAGAATTCCTCACATATCCAGAAGCAAATAGAGTTCCGGGGAAGCAGAGAAGAAATAGAAAGAGGGAAAGTTTCATGAGAAATATTAGAAAATAGAGAGAAATAATTGGAAAAAATGTATAGAATTTAAAAGCGTGTAGGTGTAGGTTGACAAATCCGACTGTCTCGTTGTCTCACAACTCGTCCCTGATCTGCTTGTTACCCCTTTTCCGATTCCTTTCGATACATTCGTTGAGGGTCGGCATCAGTTTCTGGAATAACGGAGGGATTATGAAAACCTTGAAGGAACGTTTACCTTCGCGAACTTTGCGACACACTCATCTCTCGCAACGCCTTCAAATCCTTGACATGCTGCTTTCGTTCCAGATCTCTACAAACCAAAAAATCACAAGAAAAAACCCCATTTCCCTTCACATCAATTAAATCAATGCACTCCTTGAGACGTTTGATCGACTGGAAAGCATTCAGTCCCTGAAATTGTTTCTTTGCATCACACATCGTAACAAGTCACAATCACCTCGTCTTCTTCTGCACGAACATTGCTTGAAAGGAACAAGACAGCAATAATCGCAGCGGTAATCATTATTTTTGACAACTTCCTGACAAGAGTAATCCGAAGTGTTGCCCTTGTGTCAGTTTGGAAGGATTAGTGGGGGAAACAGGGAGAAAGAACAAAAAGGTTTTATTGAACAAAACTGAAACAGAAAAGAGGAATCAACGGATGAGGGCCAAATGCGGAAATATAGAATACCCGAGAGAGACGAAATAGAGAGAAATAACAATGGAAGAGTTACTGTGATCAATCGGACTTTGTCTTTGCCCGATATGACAGTCTATGTTTCAAATGAAGAAGTACTTTGAATATCACAAAAGCCGAAGAGGACATGAAGATCCCGACCACAACAACAACATCCAAACAGTAATACCAGAAAGGTGTCAAATCGGCGCCAGGAAGATTGAACACTTCGTGGAGCCCTGGATTTCTGGCGGTGAACTCAATCCACTCAATGAACTGTTCTTCTGCTTGTTCTGGTTTCTGAGCCATCATCTGAGCAATCTTCTGAGCGTTTCTGTAGTATTTTGGGTTGTTGAGGAGCTCTCGAAGAGCCGGAACAAGATTCTCCACAGTTAACTGATCACGATCCACTATCACTCCAATCTCACGGTCCGCAGCTGGAATATTTTGAAGTTTGGAAGCTTATAATAGAAGTACTCACCATTGAATGCGTTGTGCTGTTGATCGATGAATAGAGGGATTGATAGAACTGGAATTCCAGCTGCGGAAGTTTCCAGGAAGGAATTCAGACCCATGTGGCTGATAAAGGCTTTTACGCGGTGATCTCCTGAAACAAACACACCATCACAAACCAGCAGAACTTTTGATTTCTCACCTAGAAGATCCGTCTGTGGCAACCACTCCAATCTGTGCACATTCGGAACATTCGCAAACATCTCCATGTCATCTGTCAGGTTGTCGTACTTCCAAATAAACAAAAACTCGGGGAACATCTTGAAAGCAGTCAGGAAGTTCTTGCGGATTTCTATTGGAACTCTCTTTGTCGCAACCTGAGTTCCGAATGAGAAAAGAACAACTCCCTTTGCAGAAGAATCGAGAAGTTCGTTGAGTTCCTTACTCAACGGTCTCGGCTTCTTCTTTCCGATCCCTCCGATGTACTTGATTTTGTGAGAGATTGGTCGTGGTTTCTCGATGATTTCGTTACTGTTCACCAGGATGATATCAATGTTCTTCTCGATTTCTCGTACATCAGGGAACGATTTCCCGTATGTGTTTTGCAATAAGGTGTTCTAGAAGAAACGTAGGAATCGAGCACTTTAACTTGAGTCTTACATATTTCTCCATTAGCTTGGGAGTGACAATGTACAAATTGTAGGTGTGTCGGATTAGGTCGAAGATTCGGTAAGCAAGAGATCCGTCTGGTTTAGGATACAAGACAGCTGAAGTCATAGCTTAGTTGATGAATCTTAGACAAATCTTACTCCCATAGAGGCTTGCCGGAGATGGTAGTCCAGCATTCACAACATGTGGTTGGAACATCGGCGTCGGGATCAGACCTGAATCGTTTTTATCGTTTTGATCTTCTAACTATGTCAGTGTTCCTCCTCTCCAATACCCCTTTGTCTTCTAACAACTCCTCGTTGCCACCGAATATAGATTTTCTAATATAACGTCACCTTTTGTCCTCTATCCCCCCCCCCTCTTTTTTCAATTTATAGATTTTCTAATCCACGGTTTTCTCTCAAACCTCGTTTTCTATCAATAAAAGTGTTCCTTCCTGTTTATCACACTCACTCGCTTTCGCAGGAACTCCTGCTGCATGCATGATAACATTTGCACATGGATCGTAGTCACTTCCGATTCCGATATCGTACTGACCTTCTTTTATAAATTCAAGAAGACTTGAATCATTCACGGCAACTGAATCAAGTATTGTAAAGGTTTTTTGAGAGTTAGAAAGGATTCAAGACTAAACTTACTTTTGCAGAGAGTAAATGCAGGTTCGTCATAGTTCACAAACTCCGCCAACGGGGTTGGCTTCTTCTCGAAGATGTTCTGCAGATAATGTGCATTCTTTGCCCAATATTCTGGATCTGTGAACCCATACGAGTAGTTTCTTCGCACTCCTTGAGGAATTGTGATCTTCACAACTTCACTGTATCGTGCTATAACCAGGTCCTAAAGTCATGATCTTCTTGTATATCTCTAACTCTTCTTTTCTCACCACAGTGTGACCTCTGCTGAGTAAAAGGTTTATAGCAGTATTCGTGAAGGGAATGTGAGATTGTGCAATTGCAGAAACATAAAAGAGGATGTTGAGCGCGGAAGACGCTGCTGGAAGAGTCAACAGGAAGAGCAGCACCCGCATGATTCGAATCGGTCACAACAACAACACACTGTGTACGTGGCACTCGAGACCTCGATCAGTCAACCACTTAGTGTTAGATGATACCAGGTTCTGCGTTATCAGTGGAGGAGCAGCAAAGGAAAGAAGAAGGCGGCGACAGTGTGCGCAGATTGATAGGAGCCCTTGGGGAGGGTCATGCGACCGCCCGTCCATGGATACGTGTTTTCCCATAGACCCGCCGCTGATTTGAATATTTGAAACGATGCAGCAACCAGTCACATTCTAAACATTGATTTGTTCGTAACTCTCCCCAAAGGAGCAAACCACATGCGGAATCATATCAGTTTCAGTCATTTTGAGTTTGTATTCTGTAGTTGTGAGCGGGAAAGAGATAAGGAGACTCTCCCTGGTGCAGAAGTTTCTTGGAGGTATTAAATTTTATGCGTTTCTCTGATTGTGAGGTTGTTCAATAACAGTTTGCAATATTCAAAAGGTAATAGGAATCGAAGAAACAAAAGTGTCTTGTTGATTTTTGAACGCGAGAGGCACGTGGGAGTGGAGTTTCAGCATGATGACAATCAGATTACTTCAAACAATGACACCATTTCTGCAATTCGACAATACAGACGGTTCAGCAGATACTGAGGAAAAACTGCAAGAAGAGGCATATTTATCAACAGGAAATCTCTTCTGATACTTCGATCTTCTCTCCAAGTTCAAAATCATCCCACTGATTTGTTCGCAACAACGTGATTTTGTGTCGTCACCTTGATTAGACCTGATAACCTCGTCGGCCTTCGTCTGCAGTCTTCTCTCGCCCCTTCTTTCGACTTCATTCGATTACATCTGCCAACCATGCGACGTTTTTTCTCAACTGCCTCCAATTACTTTGAACATCATTTGAAAAATGAACTGGCTGGAATCAAAACTGCCGGAACTTTCAAGAATGAAAGAGTTATTCATGGAAAGCAGGGAGTTCTTGTGAAGGTATGTGGAATGGATCCCTCGTTGCTATCCAGAACATTAAGGTTGCCGGGTCGGATAAGCCAGTTATCAACTTCTGCGCCAACAACTACTTAGGTCTGAGCAGTCACCCAGAGGTCATTGCGGCCGGGCAGAAGGCTTTGGAGACTCACGGAGCAGGACTCAGTTCTGTCAGATTCATTTGTGGAACCCAGGATATCCACAAGGAGTTGGAGCAGAAGATTGCCAAGTTCCATGGAACAGAAGACACGATTCTGTACGCAGCTTGCTTTGATGCTAATGGAGGAATCTTTGAGGTGATGACAGGAGAACAAGACTCTATCATTTCTGATGAGCTGAATCATGCTTCGATCATTGATGGAATCAGATTGAGCAAGGCAAAGAGACTTCGTTATAAGCATTTGGATCTGAATGATTTGGAGGATAGATTGAAGGAATCTCAAGGTGAGTTTTCTATGTGAATATGGAGTCAAAAAATACTTTGAAGATTCTCGGTTCCGGTTGATCGTCACTGACGGAGTGTTCTCCATGGATGGAGACGTCGCACCTCTTGCCGATATCTCTAAACTGGCTGAGAAGTGAGCTAACTTTTTCTAACATACTAGTTTAATGGTTTGTTCAGATACAACGCACTCCTATTCATCGACGAATGCCATGCCACCGGATTCTTCGGAAAGACTGGCCGTGGAACCGCTGAGGCCGTCGGAGGACATCCCCATGTCATCAACTCAACCCTCGGAAAAGCTCTCGGAGGTTCCATGGGAGGCTACACAACCGGACCCAAACCTCTCATTGATCTTTTGCGACAACGCTCGCGTCCCTACTTGTTCTCCAACTCGCTGGCCCCGAGCATCGTGGGAAGCAGCATCAAGGTATCCCGTTTCCGCCCGTTCCTATCCAAACAAAACTACTTTGTATTAGGTATTCGATCTGCTTATGAACGATTCCTCATTCATCGGCTCGCTGCAAACAAATGTTTCGCACTTCCGTAAAAGTATGGCTGCTAACGGATTCACGGTTCTCGGCAACGATCCCACCCATCCAATCTGCCCGGTGTTGTTGGGAGACGCCAAGTTGGCTGCCTCAATGGCAGATGAACTTCTGAAGCAAGGAATCTACGTGATCGGATTCTCGTTCCCAGTTGTCCCGAAAGGAAAAGCTCGCATCCGAGTGCAGATTTCTGCTGCTCACTCGAAACAACACATTGATCAGTTAATCGAGGCATTTGCCACTGTTGGAAAGAAACTCAGTGTGATTTGAGAATAGGATGTAGTGCAAATAAAAGATTCATTTTGAAACAAGACCCGTTGAATGACAAGAGAGAGCAATGGGAAAGTGGTCGGAAACAAGTAACACGTGGAGGGTATTGGGGAGATCTGAATACGGAGGTCTAGAAATAGAGGAACACTGATAAGAGAGTGAGAAACATCAATGACATACTAGAAGAGCTGGTTAGAAGATGTCTCGCTTCTTCAGCACTTCCACACCACTCTCTGGCACGGAAGGTTTCTGTGACTGCGTTTTCTGTGAGGATTCTGAGGTATGGGAAGACGCATATCTGAAAAACAACAGATAAAAAGAAACTCGTCATTGAAACTAACCGTGCTGCATTTCCTATCTTCTTTGGGTAGTTTTGAGAGATCAAAATGGAATGAAGCGTGCTGAATAACTTGCTGTGAGACTGGACTCAGCACGCCTTTCGAGCAACGCAGTTCCGGAACAATAACCGTGGAAATCTGAAAAGAAAACGACTGCAAGGTGTTGATTCCACTTGCGACCCACTGCCAAATTGTTTTTGATGACTCCCCCACTCCATTCATCGCTTCTTTTCCCCCCGACTACCACTCAACTGACCCATATTATTACTCTGCGGAGCAATCCGTATAATAAGCGTAATAACGTGTGAAAATTGCGGAAGACGCGGAGCTCTGGAGGGGGCGTAAAGAACTCTCGTGAAGTTTAATTATGAATATATGCCCTATTCTTATATGTCTCTCCAGTATCATCACTTATGCAAATCCACGGGAAGCGTCGACGAACCTTTTTGATCTCCTTGAACACAGATCCGACGCCGATGTATATGTTGTCTTTGGTGACGAACAAGTCGTCGATGAATGCTACCATCTGGTCGATTTTCTTCGGATCGTCTCGATTTGTCTTCTTCGTTTTCACAACCATTTCCTGAAGGGATTTTTGAATTAATTTCATCGGATCTCACGCCTACCTGCTTTGTCATTCTCAACGCGTTATCCGCAGAGTCATCTGCAAAGTTGAGTCGGTACTCGATTCTCACAGCGAACCACGTGTCAGGCTTGAGTCCATCAAATGAGAGGAGCTGAAAAGAGTCGTGATTTGTTTCCAAAGTTGTCTTCTTAATCGGGATAATCGAGTAAGCATTCATCCGACTGATTGCCTACCCCCAACTGCCAAATTGTGCCTTCCGATATGTCATTGCGGCAATGTTCATGCTGTTTCCCACCCCAACATATTTGTTTTACTCGATTGTCTCTCTGTCCATTCGCCCATTTCGTTAATTGTGTTGTATCTTCTCCCATTACCACATCATTCCCCCATCCCCTACATTCCGTTTCATTCATTCACTGGTCATCCAGGAGGTCTTCGGCGATATTGGGACTTGGTGGGACCCATAAAAAGTCAATTGGCATCAAAAACTGCTCCCCATGGTCATATTCTCCGTCTTGTCATGATCATCATCATCAAAAAAGGAGAAGCCACCTAGTTTCGTTTTATGCGCCGTGCCTGCGTACTACGCCATCTTTTTTATTTGACGGATACACTCTTTTATGGGTCCGGCTCTCCTTTTGGTCAGAGTACAACTGACCGCCCGGCTATCAAGAGACGGAATGAATACACGTGTCAATTGGTACTTGACAAAAACAAGCGGACCCCGAAGACATATGTTTTGAGAAGGGATTAGGCTAAGTGCATGCGGGGAGGGAAGGAACCGTCGGACAGATCCAGTGACACCATTTGGCACGTTAAACGGGGAAACAGGCAACAACAGACAGATTAGACGTCAGCGTATCGAAAATAGAAACGAGATCGTAGGATTGGAGTTCCCACGGCCGTCAAGAATCAGAAGGACACATCAGAATAACCGAGTAACGACGTACATTTCCGGAGTACACATACCTGATCGTTGGTTACGTGGTCCAGTTGAGTTCTTCGGAACAATCTTTGCTTGGAGAGATCGAAGATTTGCACTGTTATATCGAAGTTCGTGACGTTCGCCGCTTCAACCATCTTGATCACCAAAGAGCTGTCGGAGACGGACGTCACTTCGAATTTGGCGACTGCGTTCGTTCCGATGCCAAGTGATATCAGGCTAAGAATCAGAAGGGGCCACGTCATCTGGAATCAGAAGAATCAGAAGGATCAGAGATATAATTAGAAACGAGAAAGGGATTGTTTGTAAACAAAGAAACGGGAAAATCGAAGGTGTGGGAAGAGCAGAAAAAGTAATAATAAGCTTCATCCTGGCGGCGTGACAAGATGCGGAGAGTTTGTACTTGGGTGTGCAAATGACAGAGATTGATGTTTTTGTGGCCGAATCGAGTGGGAAGAAGGTGTGATTTGGTGCGTTTGAATGGATGGACCGGAAACGGAGACACCGCCCAAAACGCTTTTCCATTGACTCTGTGTGCCCGAAAAGAGAGAGCGACGAATATAATTGGAGGAGCCAGGGCGGGGGAGATGTGGCACAAAGAGCATATAACACAAAAGTCCACGAATAAATAGTTCCCCATGACAAGTAAGTTCGAGTTCCAGGAACTTTGGAACACAAGGATTTGGAGTTAGTGGTCGCGTTCGGATGCCATTCAAATGTCTATTTTTGAGAAGGAACTCTGAATTCAAAGAAAATCTGATACGAAAAGGGAGCTCACGCTTCAAGAAATCCATTCTATTTCTTCATTCAACGAACGAAAAACTGGGCGCAACGGCTTTGATGGGGAAAGGAACACCCACGAAGCATGATGGGCGGAGCTTCTCGGACCGTCGTGGAGGGCGGAGGCTTCTGTTGTGTTGTTGTGGTGGGCAGAGCTCTCCGAAAAGAGGAAACTGGTGGGGAGCGAAGGGCGGTCCATTTACCCTTCTTTTTGAGATGATTTGAATTATGAGCTCTCTGCGTTTTATTGGCGAGTGCCCGCCTGGTCTCGCCACAAAATAACTGGGTTCGTTCGCATGGAGTTGAGAGATTTATCGTTTTTTCGAGGGTTTCCTTTTTTGAGAAGAATGCTTACCAAGACATTTTAAAGGGTTGTACGAAAGAGGAAGATAGTTCAAATGACGAGGAGGTAAGGTATGCAACTTTGAAAAGCGTGCAGTCGGAAATGCTCTGGGAGCCAAACACCAGGTGCGCAGAAGAAAAAGAAAAGGGCGTCGGGATTAACTCTTTTGAATTTTGGATGAAGGCGACAATCAGACTTGAATTCCACCACCAAAATATGAGTTTGTATCCTGCTCGCTCTCTCGTACACTTGTTTTCGGTTCGACAGAAACTGGAATGTTCTGAATTTTTGAGCTTCACCCACTGCGGCGGAGGTTCTGCTCTAACGGGTTTCTGACAAGTGGAGTCTAGAATTAAACCTTTCTGGGATCAACTAGTGTCCTGAGGACATAAGTTTCTCAAGAAAGCAGGAAAAGGAGTTATTATATAAAATTCAACACGTCGCCGTCCGCTCGGTTTCTCTCTTGAAGCGTGTCGCGCCTTCCGCCTTTTTTGTGCATGTCGTCGTTGCGGCAGCCTTCTTATTCGCTGTTGAGTGGCTTTGTGGAATAGTCATAGTTAGTTATATTAGTCCAGCAGCCATTCGATTTATGCACACTTGACTGGCAAAGGAGAATGGAAAGAAAGTTTGTGGCACGGGAAGGAAGGAGGCAGAAAGTGCGGAGAGGCGGTGAATGGACTGGAAGAAAGAGTAATTGCTACCTTTCCAGAAGTGTCCGTGATTAGGTGCTGCAGAGAGAGAGGGGAAACGAACTTTTGAAGCACTTCCAAAGATTGAAAGTTGAGTTGACCTTTCCTTCGTGGATGGTCGAATGAGTTATGATACTGAGACCAGAGGATGAGATGTTTGTGAAAAAAACAGAAAGAAACTTTGAAACAATTCGTATGTCTCAAAGGATTTTATGAGTAACAAAAAGAAGACGTGGTCTCCTCGAAGATCTTCTCTTTTTCTGTCAAAAAAAAGCAGCTGACGAATTCATAAACTTCGGGGAGAAACACAAGTCCCTCGACGGATAAAAGGAAAAAGAAAAAGAAATCAGGGAGCAAATTGGCTCAAAACAAGAGAATGGGTGGGGCGGAAATGAAGAAGCAGGCGGGGAGAAGAACGTGTGAGAAAATTCGGAAGAGATTGGAAAGAAACCGAAACGACGAAGCAAAAGGAGACGAGGAGGAGTCTGGAGCCGAGGCAAACAAGTGTATTATGATGGACCATGCAGACACGTGGGCATGAATCTTTTGACTGGTGACACGGACCGGAAACTTTCGATAGACGCGTTCGTTCCTCTTCCATTCGCAAAAACAAATGAGGCAAAATATGGGGGAGAAAAATAATAAGTTTTTGTATAGATATGTGACCATCAAAAAGACGAAGAAGGAGAGATGTGTTTAGAGGGATAACAAAGAGAAGTGAGGTGTCGGTGGGACAAAGAACGCATCGTCCCCCGGGTGATACTGTGCAAACAGGAATGATGATGACAGGGAGACGGGAGGGATGAGTGGCACATTCCGGTGGCCGGAACCCGTATGTTTGTATATTCCTGATGGTCCCGGCGAGACGGATTCGAGAGTGCACTTGAGTCAGTCAGTGTTCGACAAAAAGACTCGGAGACAAGGAGAGGAGGCGCGCAAAATAAATTAGAAATTTAGTCGAGATGTCGAAAAAGGAAAGGGGAGAAACGAGTGCAAGATAAATGAAGAGAGACGATTTTTTGAGGAGCTGAATGATGCTTGAAGGCAAGAGAAGACGATTAGTCTTCGATTCCCCGCAGTGCCTGAAGAAGACGTTCTGCTGGAGTAAAGTTATCCTGATGGACCATGAGGGGAAGTGCACAAAAACGGACTGCCCAGTCCGTGAAGGATCTGAAGCACTCGAAGAACCAGTGTGTTGTGTCCATTGCCACTTTCTCAAGTTTGTCAGAACAACAATTACTTTGTATCCTTCTCGAGAGCAGCCTTCCAGTCGCCCCATTCACTCGCTCCATTGTTTTATATAGGACCTTGAATATTGTGTGCAAGTTTTTCCTTGTGCTGTCTTCTTCATCAACTTGTTATAGTAGTTATTTATTTACAACATGTGAGATTTGTCCTGAGAGAATCTGGGGGCTAAATGGCGAGATAATTCGAGAAGTTAGAAGACGAATGAAGAGCAGGTCATTCCGGATTCGTTGGTGACGGAGCAGAATTCGGAGTCGGTGGAGGCGAGGTAGTCGAAGTGCTGTTTGGCGCAGATGACGACATACTCACGCTCGAGTTCCGCTTTCAGAAGAGTTGTGATGGCTTCCCGTGAGGCCTTCTCGTCATCGGTCATTCCCTGAAACGCGGATGAATATTCAAATTAACTCGAGAACAAAACTAACCTTCTTGATGATATCTCTGACTTGAACACTGTTACAGAACAGATCTCCACTGGAAGCCTTCATGTCGACAGACTTCTTCGATCTGTGCTTGTATGGTCCTGGTCCGTAGGATCCGGCGTACGAAGAAGTCGCATATGGTGGTGGTGGTGGGGGTGGTGGTTGTTCGTATCCACCTCCTCCACATGGCGGTGGAGGTGGTGGTGGAGGACAACAGCACTGTCGCTGACCTCCTCCGAGTCCTCCCAATCCGAGACCTTCGAGAAGGAATGCAGACGTGGTGGCAGTCAGGGAAAGAAGAACCAGAACCGAAGTTTGAACCATTTTAGAGAAATGTGTGAATTCCCGTTTCCGATGACCACTTTTGTAGTCGTTGCGCCGCCGAAGGACACTGTTGAAGACAAAGAGACGCCGAGAAGCTTCATTATTACACACTTCTCGAAATTTGCCGAGTGACCGCCCGTGCTGTAACAAAGTTATGCGTCATCACAACCAAATGACCACTTGACCCCTGTTCTGAAATTCAAGGTTAAACGGGGCGGGAATCGCATATTCATGGGAATGTGGGCTACATAATTCAAACTTCGCAGTCCGTCTTCGTTTCATTCTGGTGCAGTCAGCAGAAGACGGAAATCGTGTACAGGGCGGTATTTATATTCTTTCCACATGTTTAATAGCACAGACTTCAATCAAGAACGTTTTGCGTCTTTCTTTGTCTTCCGGAGTGGTCGAGCAAAGATGCGACGATGAGTAATACAGTGTCGATTGTATAATTAGAATATGAGATCGTTACAAAAAAGGTGCGAAAGGTTATGATTATAAATTTGGAATTTGGATTTGAAGGGATGGATGGATAGAATTTTGAAAACAGGTCGCTCAACGAGCATGTCCCCAATGTACAATCAACGTGTGAACTACCCGAGACCGCAGAGGTAACGGGGACAATTACAAAATGGGTGATATATTCAAACCTTAGGAGAGTGGGCAGGAAAAGGAAGGAGAATGGAGGGATGATAGAGAGAGAAAGTAAGAAAGACTGATTGGTTTAACAGAAGGGGATTTATTGAGGGATCCAAGGGGTCAGTGAAGTTCAAGCTCCGATCTTCTCGATCTTCTCGATGACTTCGTCGGTGAGAAGGTTCGACACCTGTCCGAGCTTGGTCGACTGGTACTTGTTCTGAAAATGGGATACATGTTGAGATTCTCGATAACTGAGTTCGAACCTTGATGGCAACCAGCTTGGCCTGCTTGAAGTTGCGGGAGGCAACCTGGGCGAGGAGAGCGACGGCCTCGGTGATCTCGTTGCGGGTGGCTCCGAGTTGGTTGCTGAAAAGAGAACATAAGGATATGGAATAGAAGATAGCAACGAACATGATGGTGGTCTCGGCCTTCTTCGGGTCCAATCCCTCAACCTCCTGCACGTTCAGGGCAATGATCATGGCAGCGATGGCGGTGTGGGATTTTGGCACCGAAGACATGACGGAGTCGAGAAGAGCGAGCTGAAAGAACTTTTTCGAAACAGAATCGACAGGATGTTCAGAATACCTCTCCGATGCACTTGCTGATGTTGTAGGCATAGTAGAAAGCGGTCTGGTCAACCGGTCTCGCCTCGTCCTCGGAGAGTAGTCTGGAGATGCATCGGGCAAACACCAGCGACGACGGGCACGAGAGATCGAACTGGAGAGTGTTCAAGATGGTCTGCTCCATTTGGAGGATGTCCTTCTTGTTGTAGGTGTTCTCCGTGATGAACTCGTAGTCGTATATGTCCGGCAGGAAGACCTCCTCGAACTTGGCGGCGACGAACCTGGAAGAAACTATGGTTACAGTTGTCATCCGACTGAAAAGCTTACATGGCAGCGATGCCGAGCAGTTGAAGGTCCGACTTGGAGACGCACTTCTTGGCAAGCATCTGGTCGAGAATGAAAACGGTGAGATGCAGAGTTTCGGGGAGAAGGTGGAAGCGGTTGTGGACTTGCACCAGCCAGTCGATCAGAATGCGGCGCATCTTGCTCGTCGGCTCTCCGCCTTGAAGGAACTCTTCACTCAGCACGTATCGCTTCTCGTGATGCACCAAGTACTTGTATATGTCCTCGGCCAGCTCGATGCACTTCATCTCGTTATCCGACAGGTTCACTCGGTTCGCCTTCGCAACCTCTCCAGCTGCCTGGATGCTGGCATTCGGCTTGGCGATGAGCGATTCCTTCTTCTGGGCGGCATTCACTGGCTTCAGTGGCCCGTTCCCTGCCTTCTGGGCTCCCTGAAACAGAAATTATAGATACCAGGCTAAACTGGGCGAATACCTTGAGAGCATCTTTGTCGACATTGTTAGTGTTTCTTCGGTTATTGGCCCTGAGCATTCTATCTAGACCTCCGGCTGCAAAGTTTGGAAAATTGAACGGCATCAGCGGTTTTTGACGAGAGCAAATCGAGAAATGAAGAGGAGAGGAGTACCTTGGTTAGTTGAGCGCTTGGTAAGTTGATTCGAGTAATACTCGTTTTCCCCTAGGACGACCCTACATTGACTTTTATCGTTATCTTGATCTAAGAGTTCACGTTACTTAAAAACAAAAGCAGGGTGAATAAAAAAAGTAAACGCGTGAAGGTTTTGTAGAGGTGAAGGAGCAGGAGGACCTTGAGCAAAGAAAACGCTTTGAATAGCGATTCGAACGTTCCGCCGTAGAAAGCGTACACCAGAGCGCAATTACACTACGGCGGGTAATTCGAATATTGATTGAGGGGGCACCCGATGTGCCTGTGAGACAGTGCGCTTGCATTCTGCGCGGAGACCGGAGGAGGGGGTACCAGTGCATACAGATGAGTAGCCGAGATACGGAACCGCTAATGCCAAATGACACGCAAAGAGGAACGGAACGGGGCTGAATGAATGGCGCTGGCGTCAGCTGAACGTTTATCAAAACAAGTTCAATCAAACTTTTTAGAAAAAGTTTGGCGGCGAGATCAAAACCGAATAAAATTTGGGAGATCACCCAGAATTCGTTTTGTTTTTGAACTCGCGGCGACATTACGAAGCTCCGAAATTCCGGTGCTCGTTGTTTATCTACTGCAATCACGCTCCATTGAACAACCGCCAGTTCAAAAAACTTTTTTCTTGCTTGAAAAACTTTTTTTCACACCAAATTTCTGTCAAAATCATAATTTTCCAGTCAAAAATGTACAATAGCATGCTGCGGAAACTTAAATCACTTCTGTTCAACAACTCACGAGAGATCTCCCATGTGCACGTATTCGGGGAAGATGGCAGCGGAAGGAGCGAAATTGTGAGACAGCAGTTGCTCAACCCCGATGACGACTGGGTAAGTTCTTTGTTTGCTCTCCGATTATCAGTTTTGTTCAGGTGTGTGCGTCCGGTGATTTCCTGTACGGTGATGGTTCTCTCAAATTACTCCTAGAGGCTCTGGCTGATGAGCTCGGCGTGAAATCGAGAAGAGATCGAGCGGAAGACTTCATCTGCAATGTTTACGAAAACGTCGACTGGTAATCTTGGTTATGAAACTTTAATTGACTCTGAAACGTTTCAGGCCTGATCCCGAGAACAAAAAGATTCTATTCTTTTTGGATAACGCGCAAGCCATTGTCAACTACCCACCGGCTTCCCTCCAGTGCTTCCTTGATTCATACAAAGAAGTAGGTCACTTGCGTTTTGTATTTTTTTAAAAATTAGTCTGTTTAGATCGATGACATGTTAGTTCGCTTCGTGACATGTGCTCCGTCTTGTTTCAACGAGTATCACATCTACCTGGGACATCTGCAAGTCGTCGAGTTCCACATCTCATCTCCATCACTAGGTACTATAGTTTTCAACCGTCTTCAATGCCAATTCTCCTTCAGATGTCACAAAAAGCTTGATTTCACGTGCAAGCCCATCCATCAGTGCTCAGTTTCTCCAGATTGCCATTCACAGTTTGTTCATGTTCTCCAATTCACCTAACACTCTACTAGCAATTGTACAGAAATTTCCAGTTTTTTCTTTCAACAGTACCGCATTTTCAGATCACAGAAGCATGGGAAATGTACGAAAGCGGTTGTATTCGTGAGAAGTTCGACACCATTGCTGCAAAGGAGTGCGTACGAAAGGCTGCTGTTGGGAAGCTTGGAATCGGAGAGCACAAAATAAGTGAACCCGACGACGCCTTCGAAACAATGACATTAGCGATGCGGTAACTATTTCTGCTGATTCCCTGTCTATTTCTTGCTCTTCCAGATACTTGTTAATCTCCGCCTATTGTGCCAGCAACAATTCCGTCCAGTCCGACAGCCGCTACTTTGTAAAAGTGAGTTCACGACGCACTCAGAGCCATGATCTTCGAACCAACCTAAGATATTTATATACCAGTTTTTGTTATCCGCCATGTTGTTCCTCTAGGGCGCTCTATGCGGTAACCCAATTCTCGCTCGTCCTAAATCGAGCATGAATTTTTGTTTTTGGTCTAGTAAAAACAATTGCGAAAGTCCAAGCCAGAGAACTCTCAAACTTCTACTTCAGAATCACGGAAGAGATAAGCGGTCTGAGAAGAAGGAACTGCGTGCGGAAGAGAACCGACTGACGAAAGAACTCGGCCCGAAGGCTGCCGATCTTCAGCGTATCGTCTGCATCTACGAGACGCTTCTCCTGATGAACGAGCAGTCGAGCGGAGCATTCGACGTCAAGAATGTGGTGGGTGCTTTGTTTTCTGCTCTGGTAGATATTTGACCTCTCATTCAATTCCGACTCCCCAATTCTGTAACTTTCTTTCCCTCAATCGTATTTTGCTCCCACTCAATCTGTGTTCCTTTCAGATTGCTTCGTTGGATTCCATGGGGTTAGTTTCAGTCACGAATCGAAGCAACCTGGACATGCCAAAGATCAAATGCCTCATTTCATTAGAGAGCGCATCGAAAATAGCCGAGTAAGAGTTTCCTACTTTTAAAAAGAGAAAAGGGCGGCTGATTCCTGAGGTCTTGTCCGAATCGAGAGTATCACGTAAAAGAAACACTTACTACTGTTCCACCTGTCCTCGTAAATTTTTCATATAGTACAAGTAACATTCACCCAGGTTCTTATCTCAGAACCCTGAATCCAGATTATGAAATACTCAGCTTTACATCTAGATCAAAATCAGCTGGTTTTGTAGTATTTCGTGTGCACATTGCTCACATTGCTGAGCAGTTGTGAAAAGTAAAAATAAATAGTAAAGCTGGAAACCGAAGAATAGTAATCCGGCTCATAACCCATAAATAGTGCTACTTTTTGATGTCTAATCTTTTTTCAGATCGGTCAACTTGAAGCTCAGAAACTACCTGGAATACGCTGTCTGATCAACAAAACCTAACTCCACTATGACATTCTGCAACAATAAAAGACAGATCTCTCTTCCCGATGACGTTTTGATTACTAAAGTTTTGCAAGATTTCAAACCCAGCAGGTGTAGAAAAAGAAGAGATTTCAGCAGGAGCAGTGATAGTATGATCTTTGACTCTTCGAACATCTTCTGTTGTTAATTTGGGCCCTCCGATTATTTCCGGTTCGGTTCCTCTTCCAGAATTGCAATGACTACGGTTGGAAAGACGTGCTAACGACCACCCACTCAGCTGGCGTGCTTCCAGAATCCACCCGATTCTCCCCGAATGATGTCACAATATTCAGAAAAATAGACAAAAAACAGGCGGGGAATCCATCCCGAAGAGACCAAGTAGCTCATAGGCGCTCAAAAGTGCCGTTGCTTGAGATTGTTTTTGAGCAGATAATAGGAAGCGGCCGATTCGCACTGATTCGGATTAGACCTGATATAGAGAACGGGTCTAAGGCTTAGGGCACTGTCGGAGGAAAATATTCGAAAACAATGGAAAACAAATGTTGGCGAGGAGTCGTTTATCTTCGACGAACTGTGGTCTGCCTAATGGGTTTCGGTTTATGGGATTGGTCAACGTCACGACGGAAACGGTATGGAATGGTTAGGAAATCTCTTTTTGAAAGTTCCCTCTGCATTTGATCATCTGAAAAATACGAATTCCTGGTTTCGAAAGCGGAAAAAATGGACTGAAAATGCTAATGCACACGAGGAACAAATTAAATTGTGGCCCGATGAACACGATCAACAATCTGCACGTGTCGGTGTACATTTTGGTCCGTCTGGAGAATTCCAGGAACAAGGAAGAACTGCTTATTGTCCAGTGTTCACCTGATCAGCTCTAGACGGTCCATTTTCATTGCAAGCAATTCTAATTACTTGTCTGTTCTGTTCGTTTCTCTTCCACCAAATGTCTGGTTATTATTGCAATAATCATTGTTATTTGTGTGAATCGTCGGAATTCTTAATAAGTGTGTTTTGAGTAATTCTGAGACATCAAATCGACTAAAAATTCATTCATAACGAGAGATCGTCTGGAGAATGCAAGAGGAGAAGGATCATCACGTGTATCACAATTGAAAGGGCGGCGACCGGTACGTGCAACAAGAACGGAAGGAACTGGGACGACTGACTACTCTAGCGAGGGACGGAACAATACAGAAGAAGACACAAATAAGATGATAACGAGGTGGTTTTGTGGAATGCAATGGGGGGACCACCGGAGGAGAAGAGAGATGAGAGACAAGGAGGTAGTGATGAGCAAGGGTCCTGAGAGGAATACGGTAATACGACGAGTATTCATGGAAGTACCCGGGAAGAGGTGGGTTTGAGAGAGAAGAGAGGGACGGAGATTCTAGAAGGAGAACCGTGGAGAAGAGCACTTGGGAAGGAGCAGAAACAGCTATACAGGGACGGGAAGAGGTCCGTTTAGTACTTGGAACGGAGGTGTCTAGTGTGGCGACGAGGGGTGAAGAGCTTCAGACAGTCTCGGAAAGCATCCGTGGAGAAACAGTTGGCTCTGGAAACAAGAAAATGAGAAAAGGGTTGGCTACAGTAGGAACATACCTGCACTCGACCCTCATGTTAGGTCTGGAATGGGAACTGAGTTCGTGGCACATGTCGCATATCCTCTCCATCACTTCTCCTACTGGTTCATCTGCCAATACTGCACAAGAAGGAGATTCTACTTCGTTCGTTCGAGACGTGGAATCTTCCATAACGAGCCGGGCATTTGAGAGGGAGACGGTAAGGGCGAAGAGGAGGAATGAGAGTACGGTGGAACGGAGTCCAACTCGGAAAGGGAGCATGGTGGGATGAGGTGGAATGAATTGAAGAAGGCGCAAAGCTGAGAAGTGTTTGATGGCGAAAGGGCACACCAGGGGCGGTATTTATATTCGGGTGGCTCCTCCCACTTGGTTGCCGAAAAGAGACTAACGAGACGCAGACCGACTAATTTTTTGGACGCGAATTCGCGGCAGCCTGCTTAACCCCTGGGAAAGTGGGCGGGGCCTAAGGATCAAGATGAGAAAGAGCTGTTACTGAACTAATAAAAAAGATAATTATAGTGGTCTAATGATCCAGTAGCGCCTTTGACAGTTAAGTCACGTAGCCTGAAGTACTCTTAATGTACCTTACAGTAGGCCTCTGATTCATTCCGAATCTCAAGATCACGTGGCTGCTCTGACGTGATCTCCAAGTTCACCAGCTTGCAAAGTTTCCACCTGTCCCATCGACGCATGCTTACCCGGACCTGAAACCTGGACACGTACGCGTCTAGCAACGTCACAGTCAGATCGCACTCCCAGTCAATCGTCTGTTTGTGTGCCTTACCTCTCATTCAGCTTCTCCTTAACGACGTCACTTCCTTAGAAGACATGCTTCCCGATTTGGCAAGCTCAACGCACTTTTTGGTGGGCGCTGCAAACAAAAACAGAGACCGCCGGCGCGATGAGGTGTTCAAGAAACAAGCTGATCGCAGTCCGTGAGAACGCCTCCCGAAAAAGATCGCCCGGTTCGCAGAAAACTGCTTTGTTTTGTTCGTTCGATTGTTCCAAAATGTGATTTTCTCGCGCCTTCTTCATTACAACGACGTCAGTCGCTTCGTGGCCAGAGAACCGGGTGGAAGAAGAAGATCAGGAAGAAAACAAAGTACTGCGAAGCGGTCCGTGGACAGGTGGAATGGACCTGCAAACCGAATCAGAGACTGCCAAAGCAATGCTCCAGATCATCAGTTAGTCATATTACAATCCAAAAATAGGTTGTCCATGAGGAGTCAGCTGGTATGCGGCTGCAAAACGGAATATCTCTCGGCACGGGTTCAACTCAATTCGATTCAATTCCAGACATAATAAAGTAATTACAATAAAGCAACATCTCTCTCTCTCTCTCCTAATGCACCCGTTTCTCTCTATTTTCAACTTTTTGATGTCACTCACTTTCTCAATTTCAAAAGTGGAGTGAGCCGATACTCCGAATACAATTATAAAGTATCTTTCTTCTTTGGAACCTATAATTTTTCAGTTGAAAGGTCATGCCTCCGCAAAATAAGGGTAGGATGATATCATTTGGGTTCACCGTGACCCATATCTCGAATTCAGATCACTGAAGTTTCCAGATGTGTTTTGGAGAAATGCAGGTGACAAGTGTTTCGCTGCAGTCAGAGCTTCATCCATTTTTTTTGCATTTTTCCATTTCAATTTGGGGAAAGTGACGTGCCAGAATGTCAAGAAGATGAGGATGACCCTTTCGGAAATAGAAGTCATGTTTAGCACGGAACTTGACAGTGGCCAGGGGTCAGTTGACCGCCCCGGAATCATAGAAGCGGACAGGGTGCGGGGGTCAGGGTCCCTTCTTCCTGCTTCTCAGGTCCGACTGCGAGGGAGGAATAAATAGAGACAAGTTTCTTTCCAGTTATGTTCAATTTCACGCCATTTGAAACTCTGCGAGTCAGTCTCTCGTTTGCAACAACAACAACGCTTTACTTTCGTTTCCTTTTTTAGAAGACATGGCTCTTGTGGACAGGAAAAGGAGAAAGCAACAACGAACCGGGAAGCGCAGCTCGGTCCGTCGGGGGCGCATTCCTCGCGCATCCTCGGAATGACTCATGGTCGGGAAGGGGAAATCCCGCAGAGCGATAAATACAGTCGAAACAAGAAATAATTAGAATGGGAAAAGACACAGATAACCTCTTTTGCGTATCACATGGCAGCGACGCATGTAACGGAGAGGGTGTAACAAGGTATTTGGGGATCACAAAACTGAAACACAGGACAGGTTGAGGAGACTGTTTTCAGTGAGCGGTTCAGCCCATTTTATGTAGTCCAACGATTGTAGACGTGGTAATGAGGAAAATGACAATAGAGAATAGAGAAAACACCAATGAACTTTGGTGAAGAACACTTGAGAACTCTTCGAGAACACGGAAGAATCTGATGCATCAACTGAAAAACCTGCTTTTCTAGCCGATCGTTATGTTATGTTGTTTCCCGAACTGTTATTGGTCTAGCCCCACATAGTGATGTTTCTGTTTACGGTTCTTGGTATAACAACAACGTCAACTTTCAAAATACTCTAACCAGTTCCTCTCCGACCTATGACGTTTCCTCCCCCGAGGGATGCACTCTGCTTCCAAGGGTTTCCCCCTTGTTCCGACTTCGTTCCGTTCAAGAGGAACATTCCTCGACGCTCTTTGATCGGCTCGAAATATGTGAAAAACGCGAAAAATGGTGATTCTTTCCGCGGCGGTTCTCGCCCCGTTCCGCTCTTCATTTGCATACCTCCCGTCATTTCCGTCTGCCTTCTCGGCGTCTCCCGTGCAGACGGTACTATCTGGGCTGGTCGGTGCGCAAGAATAAGCTGCGCAGAGATATTCATGTTTCGAATTCTTCAAATTTCTTCCATGCCAATCGCAAATTTTAGTACCGAGAGGTCAAACCATCCCGGCCGTCTCGCTTCTGTCGGGGGACCGAGTGGCTCGACATTTATTGCAGAGAGATCTGTGATCATGTGCACATTCAGAACAACTGGATAGTGTATAGTCAGTGTTTCGCATCGTTTCCATCTGGATTTTTGTTTCTGTGAATGCCAAATTGCAGGTGAAATGTGTCGGAGAGCAAACGTAACCAACAGCATCATAACAGGTGAACTCGAACTAAGCATAGATCAAGTCAGGAATTCGAAACTAGAGGAAAGGAACAAACAAGAATCATCGAAGAGGGCTTCATGTACTGAGTCATAATTATTATGCAATCACAGTGAGGTCAGAATGAAAAGAATGGGAGATATTGCAGATTGAAGCTAGTTTTTGGTAGTTTTGTACATATTCCAGATAGATAATCCAACATAGACAATCCAGAGACCGACGAAGAAGACTCCAGAGAGAATCTTCGGCCCGAAGGGACCGCCGAGTTCTCCTTTTCCAAAAAGCCCAAGTTTCCGCCTGAGAACCAAGACGATAAGGAAGAGCACGGAGCAGATCATGAAGACAGTGACGCTGCAAAAAGGATGTTTTCAGATATTTATCATGTTGCATCTTTTCCATCTCCACGTGCACAATGACGTCAGTTTAGTACAACGACAGGAAATTGGCACTGGACGTAGGCGGCACTCACCTGAAACCGAGGTCTCCGGCGTCCACGCGGAACGATTCTCCCTTTGATGCCCAGTAAAGAGATGCTATCACCCAGGGAAGTCCGAGTCCAAGGAACACGTTCACTGAGTTTGATCCGGTTACATTACCAACTGCATTGTCAGCCGAGTCATCCTGAAATAGGGTAGTGAAAGGGAGCCATGCTTTTTTTTCTTACACTTTCTGCTGCAATTTTAGAAGCAAACGTATCAGGAAGAGATGTTCCGAGAGCCACAAGAGTAATCGCAGTGACTGCATCTTTCAGCCCAACCATACATCCGAAGATCGAAGCAACATCTCCAACGACTGCGGTAACAAGTCCAATGGCCACCAAAGCAACAACGAAACACGGATAACCGTAGAGAATAGTTGGCGGTGGAAGGAAAGCAAATGCGAACTTCCATGGGAAAGCAAGGGCATGAATCACACAATCAGAGACTGTTGCATTGGCCAGATCTCCTGCATTTACAGAAACGGCGTTCAGAATCTGCTCTTTCCAAGTGGCTTTTCCGGGACGGAGTTGGCGCATGTAGTGGGACATCAACTTGTGAACATTGGTTATGTTCTTGAGGACATTATCATCAGAGATGATTGTGATTGTCGCTTTCCTTCTGGTTCCAATGGCAACTTCTGGCTGATCAGCCTTCGTCAACTCAATGATGAACGCTTCGTCTTTCTCGTCCATCTTGTCATCAATGATATCCACATCAATGTACTTTTCGTATTCTTGTCCTTCAAACACCACAACTCCATCCTTCACTGCAGTGTAATCTTCTCCTTGTTTAGCCGTAACATCTTCAGTTTCATAGTGAACTTTCAGGAAGTCCTTCAGTTTTCCTCCTCTTCTGGTGACAAATGCTCTCGAATGACCTGCATTTTCCTTGACGACATAATTCGGTTTCACAAACTCCACAATTGGTCCTCCGAGCATCATTCCAGACTCATCTGGCATCTTAACCCGTGCCACGTTACAGGATCCCAACCGAATCTTCGAGTCTTCGTCCTCTTCTTGGATCTTCAGATGCACATAGAACACGTCATTCGGTCTCCAATTGCCTGCGTTTATCAGTTGAATGTTGATTGTTTTATGAAGTTCTCCCGGATTGAACTGAAGAGTTTCCGACTTGAACAAGAAGTTCAAGTCCTTCTTCGCAAGTCCGTTGACTGTCGCATAGCTGATGGTAAACCGGGAATCCATGTTGCCTTTCCGGACGATCTGCAAGAACGCGGATCATCGCTGTTTCATTGTCATCTGCCTAATCCTCTCGCCCCATAATCCCTTAATTTGCGATGTTTATGTATGGGAACCACGTTTTTTCTTCAAAATTCGCTAATCTGCCCTCCAAAACAGATTATGATTTCACCTGAGCAGCCCTTCTTCGTGATGTAATCAGAGCTCAAGACTAATGGAGAAAGTCTGAGGGAACAATTCATACCTTGAGGGATACTTGTTCATCTGTCGAATCTACTCGATAAACACGGGCCGAAAACTCCACGAAGGTCTTTCCTGTAATGGAAATATAAGCTGATGGGTTTATGAAACGACTCACTCCTGGATCCGCCATCCACCGAGTCCTGATTTTGCAGACTCTGAACTTCCTCTTCTTCACTCTTTCTCCAGGATGACGACAGTTGTCTAACAGCGCGGATTCGGTAGTAGAGACGGTCGTGTCGCTGAATGACAGATTTTCCAGAAAAGTTCAATGTAGTTTCCTACTCACCATGGTACTGGAAACACGGTAAGCTAAAATTTTCGCCTGATCCTCTTGAGAAAGAGCAGGATAGGTTTGAGACATGGTTCTAGTCCACCTTCTGACAGTATCCAAATCTGGAGTAGAGTCCAGCACAACTGCACCATTGTCCTCGTTCAGACTCAAAGTGCTGGCCCATTTCCGGATGTCATCACTCAATTTCTCCGGTTTTTCATCTTTCCTTCCATCTTCATGAGCCATTTCCAGTTCTTCTTGTAAATCGGATCGCTTCCTTTTCCAAACTTGCGCATCCACAGAGTAAGAGATCACAACCAGAAGGACAAAAAAGCACAAAGTGAGGATAGCTTCCCAGACATCAACAACATTCGGGGAGATCACGATGAGAACCTGGAAAGTCGGAAGACTCTTTATGAATCTCAGAGCCTTGAAATACTTACCAAAAACACCCAAATGTAAGCAAACGTCCCGAAGAATGCAGTGACAACGAACACTCTGTACAACTCGATTCTCTTGGTTTGAGAGCCAACAGCCAACACACAAATGGCAGAAATGCAGAAAAGATTGAATGCAGCTGATCCGACAATGGTTCCTGGTCCCAAGTCTCCTGCTTTGAATCCATTTCCCACAATTTCAATGATAGACAACAAGATTTCGGGAGCAGATGAGCCAAGAGCCATGAGGGTGAGGTTGGCAACTGTGGGATTCCATATCCGAACATAGTCAAACTGTTCCTCTGATTCGTCCTCTTTGGCAACAAGTCTTCCCTCAGTTTTCTGCTTTTTCACTTTCCTTGTTGCACTCGTGATTTGCTCGATTGCACACATGAAAATGTCAGCGGCGATAGCAATGCCTGAAAGGATGATCACGTGGGAGGAGAACTGTCAAGTGACATGACTCACCCAGAAAACAGTAGAACAAGGCGGCCAGGTACAGGATTGCATTCCTCGGTGTCACTTCCAAAGCGGGGATGAGAATCCCGCTTTTGCACGTGTAATTGGCAGAATAACTCATGTTTGAACAACTGAAACTCGAGATGAAAAGAGGGATGAGAAGCGGAAAAGTGCAGTGAAGTTGAGAAGAGTATTATAACGGTGTTTAGAGAGAATCAGACGGAATCAAATTGTACCGAATCGAATAGAATTGAATGAAACGGTCGAACGAATCTGATTGAAGGGTTGGGTCGGTTTATTTATGACTGTTTTGGGTATGCAGTTGACCGGATTTTGACACCAATGTATGACGCACATTGGGAAGAAGAGGAGTAGACTATAATATTCAGAAGAGGAGACAAACGAGAAAGAAAGAAAAAAGGATGGATTCTGATGAGAATTGGCAATTGCTTCTTCTCATCTCTTTTTCATTAAAACGTCGTGTTTCGCTCGTTTTTTTTCGTGAATGAAAACGAGAAAAGTAAAGTCAAGAATCAAAAAGTGCCGAACAACTGAGAGACTGTTTGTTTGCTTTGTTTGTAAAGGCTCTGGCGAGAAAAAGTGGGCACATTCGTGGGTTTTTATAGAAAACTACTCTTCTCCTGTTTCAGTGACATTTTGGTAACCTTTCGGTGAGCACGTTACAAGCAACTGCAGGGTGGCAAACGAAGGGAGAGACTCCAAAACAAACAAGCGAGAAGAATGGCGAGAGGAGGCCAAACAGACTGTTCACTACGCTTGTCTCTCAATTTGTTTCATCTGTTTGAATGTTTTTTGTTCTGTTTCTTTTTCTTTTTTCGGTTTGGTTTGGTTACAAAGAAAAAAGGACGTGTCCAATTGAACTATAGTGAAGGAAAGAGGAAACGTGACTCATTAGAAACGGAAAAAAGAGCAAAGAAACAAACGGTGAGGAGAAGTTGTCATGGAGACTTATTGGCCAAAGAAATCGGAGTCAGACACAGCTGAAGCCCAACTATATATATTCCCAGTGAGCACAAAAACAAAAATAAGAAGCACTATTTATTTTTAGAAATATTTGTTAGACCACACATTTTGTATTTATTTGTTGCACACCGTGTTTAGGCGGCAGGAGAGGTATGAGACCCTCCTTTAAAGGAAAGTGACATTGAATGAAACGGAATAGTGTGGTAGGAAGAGAGGGGCAGACGTCCTAATATAACAATGATGTCAGGAGAGGTACGGAGAGACAGGCGGAGGAGGGAGAACGAAATGACGGTCACACCCGGAGGGATGGTCTCCGGAGAAGAAGAGGTGTTCGGGAGGGAAGTACAAGACTAAACGGGGAATGGAGAACGACAGTTTGAAGGTTGTTGTCGGGGAAGTGACAATAACAACAGTAATCCAATTAGGACGAATCATTCTTACAGATTGGTTAGAGATTTTCACAGGGGTTCTGAGTTCTCACACAATGAATTTCAGTGGAATATTAGAAGGGTACATATATTGCACAGATAAATAGATTTTCTAAGGTAATCTCAACAAACCGCGCTTTTGGGATACCTCAGGTCTCTCTCCCTGTCCAGATATAGATTTTCTGAAAATTTCTAGGCGAACTGGGCTTGTGGGATGTCAGAGGGTCTTCGCCTCAACCAGATATAGATTTTCTAAGGTAACTGGCCCAACTACGCTCTTGGGAAACCTCAGGACTCTCTTCATGTTCAGATATAGCTTTTCTAAAAATAGCTTGCCTAACAATGGTCGTAGGATGTCTGAGGATCTTCGCCTCAACCAGATCTAGATTTTCTAAGGTATTCTGGTCCAACGATGCTCTTATGATACCTAAGGGTCCTCTCCCCGTCTTCCAGAACTACACCACACGTCATCGTACACTTCGTTCCCACATTCCTCTCCTCTTCCATTCCATTGGAAAGGGAAGTGTCGTTCCACACGGTTTGTTGGTGTGTGCATCCGATGCGATTACACGAGTCCTGCACCACCATCTTTTCCCTCATTTGCACTCGTCTTTTCCCGATTTCTCGCATTAGTTTGATGCGGATGGATTCCATAAGAGCACAGCGAGTTTCGACGTGACAATTTCAATTCAGCAACTTGTTCCGCTCTTTTTCTCTAAGATCACGTAGTTGTAGCTAATTTGAGATGTGTCCAGAATAGTTGGAAGAGCCACACACCTCACAGTAAACACATTTCAATCAGCACTTGGTGTCTTGTTTTTATCGCCTCCGCAATTGGAAAGTTGCCTCTTTTCACGAAGGATTCAGCTGACTCCAATGCATCGACTCTTCAAGATTCTTCAACACTTCTTCACTGTAAGTGCTCTTCTGCTCTTTTCTGTTCTGAACCTTCTGGACCGCGACTACTCAATCCCATACTAATTACCTCTTTCTCCCCCACTTTCTGTTGTATCAATTGTCCTACTAAACCAATGATTTCATTCTCTCCCATTCTCTGTTGCAAACATGATCTTTTTCGAACCAAGGTTCTCATGCTCAAGTTGCGAACAGCATGCCCCATCCTAATCACTCCCATCGCATTAGGCTTCTCCTAATGGCTTCCCGTTAGGCCCCGCCCACTCCCACCAACTCGTGCCCTTGAACGATGCTTCAGTCGTCACACATTTTTATAACTCGTATTCAGATGAAGCTGAATTGTTTTGGAAGAAATTCGGAGAGGACTATGTACGAGTTGACTGACGAGGAGATGCATGCAGTTCGGGATGTCTGGAAGCGGTGAGTGGGGTCTTGGTTTTACTGTTGGTTAGCCAAGTACATTCTGTGCAGGATTAGATAACAAGGAAACTAAACATTTTCAACCTAAACCATTTTGCGGGTCTTATTCTGGTTTGTCATCTTTGCGTTGTACGCTTCCTCTTCTTATCTTTCCTTTTCTATTTCCGCGAGGCTAAATGTCAACTGATTATATCGCAACATATTCCGAAGCATGCCACAAGCTATCCATTTCCGGACACCTCGTCGCAGACTCAGACGAGACCCCCCTCCCAATCCGTCTCAAATCAAACACTCACGAGGCCAACTTGACCGATTGCAGAGCCAAAGAGCGCGAGATTGGCAAGCACATCCTCCGCGCCCTCATCGAGCGGAAGCCGCAGTTCAAAGACTACTTTGGAATCCATATTGACGAGAAGAAGGATGACGTGTACAACTGTCGGGAGTTCCAACTACAAGCTCATCGCATTCAGAACTTTTTGGACACTGCAGTCTCATCTTTGGGGTTCTGTCCGATAGGAAACATTCATCAGATGGCGTATCGAATTGGTCAGATTCATTTCTACAGGT
Source organism: Caenorhabditis panamensis (assembly GCA_900883565.2). Taxonomy (NCBI): domain Eukaryota; kingdom Metazoa; phylum Nematoda; class Chromadorea; order Rhabditida; family Rhabditidae; genus Caenorhabditis; species Caenorhabditis panamensis. The sequence goes on from LR537905.1 coordinate 123,070, forward strand.
GAGGAGAGACATGTTAGAGGAGATGTACAGTACCTAGTGAATCTCAGAGGGGTGAACTTTGGCGCCGACAATTGGCTGACATTCAAGAAAGTCACAGTGGAGATTGTGACTCAGGACGGTAGCAGCTCGGAGAGCAGTTCGATTGATTTGAAGAGTGTTCCCTCATTGTTTCCTTCAAGTTCAAAGACCGTTACGATAATTGGATGGGAGAAGTTCATGAGTTCTGTGATTCGAGAGATGAAGAGAGGTGAGGGGGATCCGTTCCGTCAGAGGTATATTCTCGGAATGAATAAATACCGGAAATGTATTTACCCTCTGTTGCATTCAGATATACGCACATGCATTACCACTAATTCATGTGCATCTGTGAAAAATCTAGGAATCCAATCTAGTTTTCAAAACTTGCAGAGTTTTCAGGATTCCTTGATGAAGCCCGTCGGAACTGTCACGACGAGGAGACAAACTTCTGACAATTAGAAGATGATGAGGATGTCGAGGAGCAGAATGGAGAAGTCGAGAAAGATGTTGGGACAGAAGGAACGGTTGATTGAGCTGACTGAGAACGTGTGGTTTCTGTATTTTAACCAACAAGCTGTTGCCTGTCATGTGGGTACAAAACCGCGCTGTCTTTGTCTCAAAACCAGCCAAAATAATTCGTTCACATTCTGGCCCGATTACTTTTTCGATTGAGATGAAAGCGGACAGTTATCAGTTATCAATTCTTGATCTCCATTTCATATCACCACCAAAGCTACAGTATCCCGTGACCACTGATTTAGTCGTTGACCTTTCCGAGAATAGAGACAACGAGACAAGAAAACATGATAATAAAAAGGTCATAAAATTAAGTCTCGTTATAGTTAGTTACGGCTGAAATTAGGGCGGCCCCGGTTGTGAAAACTAGTCAGTGAGATACGGAGTGTCCTCTCGGTACAGCCTCGCTCAGATCTTCAGAACCACACGTCTTCTCGTCCAACCGCTCCCTGTCCCAATGATCGCCTCGTTCTTCTCCGATTTTCGATCACTTGCTAGATGGTTCTCGCATCTGCGTTTCCCCTCCCACTCCTTATCATCACAATACTGATCATCCACCACTTCTTTTTCGTTTTTTTGTATATCTCTTCGTTCGCAGTTCATCCCTCCCCCGTTCATGACACCATTCTACAGTAATCTCCATTCCCTCCCCCACCTTTTCTCAAATTATGTTCTTATCTTGTGTCTGTTAAATGAAATGAAATTCACGATTTCTCTCACATGTTTTCCGCCAAAATCCGCTCTTGATACTCTCTGTTCTCGCCTGATAATCATCACCCGAATGAAGATTGATGTGTCTGTTGTTTAGGCCCATTCTCGAGTACGCTGCCCACCTTGAAGCAGTTTCCCAGTTTGCCCCTTGCCCCTCTAAACTTATTTTTATCAAATCACATCAAATTAACACAAAACCACCTCGTTTCTTGGTGAATGGCTGACTTTCCTTCCCAACCTCGCCCGATTTCTGGCCATCAAAAAACGCGCCGTGCAAATGAAAATGCGAATTCGCGAATTTCCTCGAACCTCGTGATCTTGTGTCTTCTTCCAACCCACAAACACTACCTTATTCCATTTGTTCCGATTCCAGAAGATGTCCAAGAAATCAACGTCTTCGGACTGTGAACCACTTCAGAAAATGGACCCACTCACCCCGAGTACATACGTGAAAACGTACTGTTGTTGTTGCATGTTCGACCAGAAAAGAGAGGATCCTGCCCAGTTTGATGTTTGTTTCTATGACCAATTAGATCAGTTAGAATTGTGCACTTTCAGGAGAACAGTATCAGGTACAGAGCATTCTTTGGTACCATGCATATCCGAGATGTTCTCGTTATTCTCACAGTCATCAAGACAATTCTTGTCTTCTCGTTTCTTCTGCTTCAAGTTATGGATATCGAATCGGCGTTGGGAGTTTTCTGTGAGTTTCTAGAGTTTAATTGGATGTTGAAAAAGAATCCTTGCAGCAGCCACATTCGCCTTTCTCACAGTTTGTATCACAAACGTTCTTCTAGTGGCTGGAGTCCGTCTGAAGAGGTATGTGCAATGTTTCACCTTTCTTTTCTGATCTTTCTCACTTCCAGGTACATCTTCTTGATTCCCTATTTCACCGTCTGCGTTCTGTTCATCTTCGTCCTGATCCTCCATCTATTCGTTGATTTCCTTGACACTGCCAATTCCAAAAACACCGCTGAAATCCAACCAATTCTGCACAATGCGGTTCTAGTGAGTATTACCTAATCGGCATCAAAGTTTTTCACATTCATCTTCTTTCAGTTATTTATGATTTGCTTTGAAATATATATGCTGTCAGTGGTCTGGCGTGCTTTCGTTTACATCTGCGACTTCAATATGCAACGGCAGATTGAGAAGATTGAGAAGAAGAAGTAATCCAATCATGAGTCACACTCGAGTTAAGTTTCTACTTCTTCCAGGTCCATGGTCAAACGATCATTCGACATCGAGTACGATCTAGTCAGGAACCAGATCATCCGACAGGAAATGCTAGCTAACGAAGAGCAAGCTTAGCTTGTCCGCTATTCACTCCCTCCGCATCCCCATGACTCTTCTGATCTCTCGGCCTTCCGAAATTTGTTCGCAAAACGATTATCGAAATCCGAAATCCAAAGCGAAGTAAAAAGAAAGTGGAAGCAAATTGGAGGCGCTCAATTGCAATTGTAACAGAATTGGGCACGGCCGGATCCGAGACGTTCAACTAATCCGCTCGGCAGCTTCTTCTACTTAAACCCCTTTCTTTCCTCCTGTATTTACTACCTTTCAAACTTCTTCCGATTCTCCCTCAATATGCTTCCGATCATCATCTTTCTGTTAGCTTCTCCACTTCTCGACGCCTTCCTCTTTGGTTTCGGTAAGTTGGGAGACGATGATAGGTTACTGTAGTGATAGGGGTTCTCTTGACATGAAGACATCAAAAAAAATATTGTAGTACACTGTGAAATTGAGAATCAAGTTTCCATAATCCAAAAAGACGTTCCTTCCGTCTGACAAGCCATCCAGAAACAAACATCATTGTTCAGGTGGCGGCGGTGGTTGCGGTTGCGGTCAAAGCTCCGGATGCTGCAACATGGGATGTTCCTGTCTTCCTCCCCCACCCCCTCCTGTCTGCATGCCACCTCCACCTCCACCCTGTCCGATGCCAATCCCATGTCCTCCACCACCTCCACCATGCTCCTGCCCGCCCCCAGTCACCATGTATCAGGTGAGTTCCGTCTGTCAAATGGCACAATTCCTCAGTTGATAAAACACTGATAACAAATCATTTTCCAGCCGTGCATGGTTCAACAATACGTGCCACGATGCGGTGGATGCGGAGGTTACGGTGGTGGATACGGTGGCGGGTGCGGTCGAAGAAGGCGATCGGCCAACAATCAGACAATACACTGAATCTCTTCTCTTTCTCTCATTCGTTTTTCTTTCCACATATCGAATATCTTGTCATCGAGTCGAAGAGTACAATACATCATTCCTATATATCATATCCACATCGTGTTTTTGATTTGAAGGCATTGACCAGTCCAAGTATTCCGAGAAGATGGACTTTCGACTTTCTTGGGGACTGGAACCCGGGGGACAAACATTTCTGCCACTTGAAGAGTGATTCATGTTTTTCTCCTTCGTTCTCCACTATTTTCACTAATTGTTTTTCTCTTTCTAATCCCCCAATAATCAATTTCGTCAAGTTCAAAAGACGACAGCACTTTTTTTCGAATTTCCGTTGAAATCGACACTACTCTCGACGTGGTCACTGCCTAGTCCCAACTGCATCAGCTGTTTTGCAATAGAATTTGTGTGTCTGCGTCTACGAGCTGGCTGACTCAATCGCCGGCAAACACATGATTCGTCTCGTCCTTCGGTCGATTTTTACACCCAGCCCGACCCAGAATGTTTCGAAATCGGTCCCCCGTCTCTTGCTAGCAGTAACCAGTCGATATTGCTTGTATTTACATTCCAGTCACGCGATTCTCCCGTATTTACCGCATTGAGTTTTTGAAAACAATCTCTTTTTTCTTCTTTGCGCGTATCTCACACTCATATTCTCTGTTGCAGCTGGAGATGGCCAACCCGATGGATTCGTTGTCTAATGATGAGTTCGAGATTATTGAACGTGGAGATGGTGAGTATTCCAAGCTATTAGGACAAACTAGGATTGTCACTATTGAGAAAGAGATTTCGTTTCAGTTTGTGAGAGTTAAGAAACAATTTCTAATAAAGGTATCTCTCAATAATAGACGATGTTATCAGAACTTGCATCATTGCTATTTTGCAATTCAACTTTTTCAGCTGACGAAGAACAAGCGGACCAACTGTGGTCGATGCAACAGAGCATCAAACTCGAACCCATTTCGTCGTTGATGATGGGAAATCCAGATGCGCCATTCGCCCCACGTTCTGCCTCGCCAGTTGGATCAAAGGCTCCAGAATCTTTGAGAGACGATCTGACTCCAGTTGCTTCCCTCGTCGAGACTCCTCTTCTGACCGAAACGTTGAAGGAGTCTTCTCCTGAGGCATCCATCGTTCAGTCGGCGGGACAACCGACTCTGCAGAACATGTCCATCGTCACCGAAGCCATGTGCTCCACTAACGCATCCTTAGTCAACGTGGCTGATGTGGAGTCAACTGAAGCTGCTCTGCGAACTTCTCTTCTTCTAGTCAGCACACTCAAGACCCAGGTGAAATTGGTGTTTTGAACACAGCTCATCTTTTATGTTTAGATCAGTGCCCAAGCTTCGAAAATTGCTGAACTCGAGCAAAAAGAAGCGATAAACAGGGAAGTGGGAAAGCTGGAAAATTCTACTCTCTTGCAAGCCAAAGCTGAACTAGAGGATGCGGTGAGAAACGGAATCAGTAATAGAAGATTTCATGTTTTTTTCAGTCCGTGAAGCAGAGACAGAAGTTCAACGAGCAAGTCGAGCTTATGAAGGCTGATTTCGAAAAGAAGTTGAAAGAGGAAATGGCAAACACACTGCAAATGGTCATGCAAAGAGATATGAGCATTGAAGAGCTCAAAGTGCAGCTGGCTCACAGCCAGCAAGCCGCCGATCTTTGGAGACAGAACGCCGAAAAGAACAGCAATGTATCATACGGTGATTCGAAGACAGCCGTCGATAGACTTCTCGAGGAGAATTCGAAGCTGAGAGACCAGCTTGACGAAGAAGTTGCCCGCCGTCTCGAACAAAGTGACCTTCGCAAAATGGCCGAGGCACATCTTCAAGAGGCGAGAGGAGGTCTCGCTTATGAACCACCAGCATCTCTCGTCGCTCGTCAGCTGTCCGACACCAGAGAGTACTCGAACAGACTTGAGGAAGAGGTAATATCAGAAAGTTGAGAGGTGAACTATATTTGAAATTGCAGATCAAGAAACTCCGTGAAGAACTCGAGGAGGCCCGTATTGGTTTGAAGAAAGCCACCGAGGAATCGAGTAATAAGGATCAGATAGTTAGTGCATTGCATGAGGTGCGGTTTTCTCACACGTTTTGTTTGAGAGTTTTCTAATTGGGTCATAAAATGTAGATAACAATGAATCTATTTTCAGGATCAACTGGAGAGCACCAGAATGTTGGCATCAAACGAGCAGGTGATCAACAGCCTGAAACAGAAGTGCCGTCAGCTCGGAGTCTTTGAAGACTTCGCAACCTAAACTTCCAACTCGCTGGCTTGTTCTATCGCTTATTGCTTCAAAGCTGTACACTTCATACGCTAATTGTTTCGTTTTTAATCCATTGTTTAGAATCTGTACATCTTGTGAATAAACATAAAGTGAATGCCCCGTGATTTCGAATATCGGTGCTAACATTCCACAAAATTCAGATGACTTCAAAGCGAACCGGATCCGAATAGTCAACCGCGACCGCAGATATCCAAAATTTTTGTATTTTCTTGACCCTTTGGTAATAAACCTGTTCAGTATTTCTCATTTCGGTTTTCATTTCTTCTCGAAAAACTCGTCGTCGTTTCATCGGTAACTGTTATCGCACTCCTTCTTCTCCACTTGTCAATCCTTCTTTTCCAGATGCATTCACTCCTTACTCGACGGGTCTTAGCTCTAGGAAATGGTAAGTTGATAGGGAAGAGAAGTTTGATCTGTGTTATCATGCTCCTGTCGCACCTGCAATCAGTTTCGTCGTCGCACTGATATCGTGCGAAGACTGGCTGATTCGGCCGACAGATGTCATCTTTTAGACACTTCACTATACTTGCCCTTGCCAGTTTCCGCTCGCAAATCGAGATCAAAAGTTAGACAAATTGTCATCATAACTTCCACTTGCGCATTCTCATCGTTTCCTTTCCAGCTTCATTCCGCCGTCTCTCGACCAAAATGAGTACCGTTTCGGCTTCAACTGATCTTCTCGATACGGTAAGCAGTGTACATTGGTTTGGAATCTCGACGACGTCTCATGATTGTTTCAGCCGGCGGCGTACACTCAGAAATCCAACAAAACTCACAAAAGCATCGATCTCCGTTCGGATACCGTAAGTTCTATTCTTATAGGAGCTTTTAAGTAGATGTTTTTCAGGTCACGGTTCCGTCTGTCGAGATGCGCAGAGCCATGGCGGAGGCGATTGTCGGAGACGATGTCTACGGAGAAGACGTGACGACTACGAGACTCGAACAGAGATGTGCTGATCTCTTCGGAAAGGAAGCCGGTCTTTTCGTTGTCAGTGGAACCATGGGCAACCTGCTGGCCATCATGGCTCACTGCCAACGTGGCGAGGAGATCATCGTCGGCCGTTACAACCATATTCATCGTTGGGAACAAGGAAACTACGCGCAACTTGCTGGTTAGTTTTGAAGTCTTACAAGCAAAACTTCTATTTTCTTTTTTCTAGGAATCTCCGCCACGACACTGGAAGTGAAACCTGACGGAACGATGGATCTGGAGGATATCGAGCAGGCTATCCGTGTCAAGGGAGGTTATGTCCAAATAAAAGATGAGAGTTGTGATGACGAGGAAGTACCGAGTATACCCGTAAGATTTAGAGAGATTGAGGGATCTGAAAAGAGAGAGAGTGAGGGGTTGGAAATTTGGAAGCCGATAAAGTGAGCTATGGGGGAGAGCTTCGGTTCTCCCTCTTCGTTGACTGGTTTACATGTTTAGATTTCAGGACTGCCACATGCCGTCATCCAAACTGATTTGCATTGAGAACACCCACAATTACACTGGTGGAAAGGCTCTGCCAGTCGAATGGATGAGGTAATGGAGAACATTCAACAATCAAGCAATGAGCAATTTCAGAGCTTTGAAGCTTCTCGCCGAGCGTCGTGATCTGAAAGTCCACATGGATGGTGCTCGCATCTACAATGCCGCAATTGCCTCAAACACCACCGTCAGTGACATTGCCTCGTATGCCGACACTGTCCAGATGTGCTTCTCCAAAGGACTCGGAGCTCCAGTCGGCTCGATTATCGTTGGACCAAAGGACTTCATTGATCGTGCGAGACACTCCCGAAAGGCACTCGGAGGTGGATGGAGACAGAGTGGAGTGCTCGCTGCTGCTGCTCATGTTGCTCTGGATCATGCTGAGACCACTATCCGTGCTGACCACGAGAGAGCCAAGAAGTTGTCGAAGATGATCAACAATGCCACTCCGGAAGCCTTGAGAAACGTGAGAATAGGTTTGACTTGTTGTTAATAACGCGATCTGGTTTTAGAAAGTTTACGCCAAGGAAACTGACATCACCAACATGGTTCTGGTCCATTGCGAGAATGGAGTCACCGTTCAACAGGTAGAGCAAGAGTCAAACTGCAGATTCAATCTGAATTCCAGCTTAACGAACACTTCCAAAAACACGATGTTCTCGCCATGACATTCGATGCGAAACGGATCCGAATGGTGCTCAACTGGAATGTCTGCGACGAGAATCTGGACACGATCGTTGAAGTTTACAGAAAGTTTGTCGAACAATTGTAGAAATTTTTTGCATGGTCATCATAAACTAGTCGAAATTATTACAAAAAGGTTTATTTAAAAAGAAATTCTTCGTTTTATTCGCTCAAGTAGTTCAATTGCCGCTCACGGGAAGTCGGGGAATGGCGTCATCTCGAACTTGAAGTCGTTGGCAGCCATCTCGTACTTGCCCCAATCGTCGGTGAGATCCCGAATGATACGGTAGTGGCAGTTGCTGAACGAAGAGAGATCTCAGCGAGAAGGAGACGAGGTAACTCACTGTCCGACTCCGCAACGCGTCGTGATCGTCAGTTTCATATCAACTCTTTTCTTGTCGGAAGTGCAGTCGTGACTGATTTTAGCAATCGGCGAGTAGCCATAGGATCCCGGACCATCGCCATCCTGAGCTCCAGCCATTGAGAAACTGTGGGCTCCCATCTTTCCTCTGCTTGTCAGTGGCTGCGTGATCTGATCGTTTGCCGTCCTGTAAGTCCCCTTTGAAAGAGGCATTCTTGGATTATAACTCACGTGCTGTCGTGTTCAAACCACTCAATTCTGAAGTTGAAGTGAGGTCTGTTTTTGAGGTGGCACAAGAAAGTGATGTCGAACTGGAAGTGGTCCCAGGCGGAGACGCCAGCGGCGAGGAGCGCGAAGAGCACGAAGGTACGGAGCATTCCGGAGAGAACAGGAACTTGTACTGACGGTTGGTTGAGATCTGTACGGAGGAGATGTGGCAATCACGTTGCTACGTGTCACTTCATTTCAATAGCGTGGTCACAAAAACAGAAAACGTGAAAAATGTTTTGCTCCGACATAGCACCATGGCCAGGCTATGTCAGTGGTGTCAATCCTACATAATCATAGAAAGAACCATCAGTTTCAGTCACCGATTGCTTCGGAATGTTGCGTTCTCTTCTGCTCTCCGTGCTGCTCGCCGTCGGAGTCTCCGCCTGGGATCACTTCGAGTTCGACATCACTCTGATCTGCAGTTATTCAGACAGAGACCATTACAACTTGAAAGCCGAGTGGTACGAAGTGGATACACTGTGAGTAAAGCGTGTCCACCATATTTTCCAATTACTTTTTTAGTTCCGGAGAGGACCAGATTTCGCAACCAATGTTCCTCAAGCCAAAACCGGGCACATACAGTTTCTCGATGTCTGGAGCATTGGATGGCGACGAGATGTTGTCGAAAGGCTACAAGCCGAAACTCTATCTCAGCCACGATTGTACTGCCGACAAGAAGAGAGTCGATATGACACTCACGATCACGACGCTCTGTGACATCGGACAGTTAGTTTGAAAGATGCTCAACGTGTTCCAACTGAACGTTACTTTCAGCACGTGCCACTACCGTATCATCCGGGATATCACCAACGACTGGGGCAACTACGAGATGGCTGCCAACGACTTCAAACCAGAAATGACCCCGTTTCCCGATTTTCAGGAGACAATCTGATTACTCGTTCTGTCTCTCCAACTCTGCATGTATGAATAATAAATCTGTTTATGATTACACAGAATATTTCTGAATGTTTTCGACTTTGATTCGAAGAAAATACACTTCTGATTACAGCCCTCGAAACGCTAAACGCTAAACATGCCCATTTGGATTATAATTAGATGGATGCAGCTTCTAGGAATAGCTGGTTTCACTGAAAAGTTGAGAGTCTTTTTGTTAACAGGGTTTATTTCACAGCAAGGAAATAAGAATCAGAGACAAGAGTCAATGATTATTGTGGGATCGGTGCCTTGAAGGTGACGCACGAGTTGCGGATCTTCCATGCTCCGCCCTCCTTGACCCAGATGGTCAGACTCCATCCAGTCTTATCTCCCGACGGCAACTTGGCAGTCAGGGTGCAACGGTCGACGACGACATCTCCCACCTGGGTGACTTCGTCGATCTTGACGACGAGCTCCGACTTCATCAACGGGGCCATCTTCTCGTTTTGAGCGAGCTTGGCAGCTCCATCAGCGTCGACCGGGTCATGAAGTGGTCCGAGGAAGACGGCTCCCTTGGCGGCGAACTTCTTGGCGAACTCCTCGTGCTTTCCCGAGGTTTTGAGGGCCTTCATCTCATCGTGAAGCTTTTGGAACTCTTCAACAGCTGTAAAGAAGACATTTGGAAAGGAAGAGGGAAATGGGAAACTTACACATGGTTCGGGCAGTAGCAGCGAGGCGACTGGCTCTAACATCCGACCACATCTCTTTTATACTGAACTGGTTGCTATGGCTAAAATTGGATCTGAGCAACAACAGCACAAACCACAGAAAAGAAGCCCGTTATGCACGAGTTTCAGAGAAGCGTGATCGTGAGAACTGGTGCTGAACTCTTGGACTGATCAAGGTATACTAGAGCAGGAAGTGTAGCTTTCGTAGTGTATAGCTGCTCTTTTGGCTCGGAAAGGCCAGAAAATCATGTGGTTGGTGAGAACATTGGAGCGGATTAACCTAATCACATGCTTTGAAAGTGCAATGTCCAGTCACCAGGGAAACTGCGAATATTGAATTTAGAATAGAGAAGGAAGGAATGTTGAGACGGATTGTCTAGAAGCTGAAACTGTCTGAAAAGGTTGTCTAGACGAAATGAACTTTGTACTTTCTTTGCAGAGCTTCTCCGATGCATGTTTCTTCTCTCTCATCAATCCCTGGTCCATGTGTATAGATTCTGGAACATGTGCTTCGACTCACTGCACTCTTTTCGCTCAACAATTGTTCTCTCCCAGAAAACGAACTGAGCGGGAGAGCACACATGAACGAGATGCCCAGAGAGCATCCAGCTCTTCCGCGGGTCCTCTCGCTCCAGCGTTTAATGTATAATTTTGGCTCCCCGAGAACACATTCTCATGCTTTTTCTTACATTCCTTCTGTTTTCATTAGGTTCTGCGGTCCATGCCGCAAATCTCATTGAGATTCAATACTTTAGGGTGAGTGCTTTTTGGGGTATGAGTTCGACTGATGACTTTCAGAAACCAGTTGAGTATGGAAAGTTCCGAGTATCACTGAATGACGGGGCCAAAGAATGGCAGAGTTTTATTTACATGAACAAGTCTGTGAACTTGAGAGAAGAGGAGATCTACAAACATATCAAACCTTTCTTTGAGGGTGCGTTACGGATGTTATGATTCAGGCAATTTGAGATTTACAGGAGAACCTTCCGAGAGGAACTATGAATCAGCATCGATTACCAGACATCTTGGTCAGCAATTTGAGTATATCCTCAAAAGATATCCTGTCGATGAGATCATTTTTGTAAGGGAATACTTGCTAGTTTAGTTATCAATAACTGTTTAGGAGAATCTGTGCAGCCAAATGAAGCCAAAGTTCTCCCTCATCATTGGATCGACAACCCAAAAGCCAAGGAAAATTAAATGGGTCGTGGAACACCCAAGTGCTGCATTCTCTATCCCAGATGGATTCAGAAAAGAGATGGGAAGGGGACAGTATGAACTGGAGATCGGAGGAAGGGCTCTTTTGAATCAGGAGAACTTCGAGTTTGAAGCCTTGGTGAATGTGAGTTCCCTAAATACTTTCTTGCGGGCATTACAATGTTCAGACAAATCGCTTGATTGTTCGTCAAACAAAAGAATACAAAAATGGTGTCTCCAGCAAGAAGTTGGTGCAGCTGAAAGGATCAGAGGTTTACGTTGAAGGCCAGAATTACGCTGAAATCGATGACTTGAAAGAGTTCGGACAGGTGATATCGCCCAGAAACTAAAGTAGATTAGTTGTTTTGCAGGAATGGGCTCGAGGAGAGAGGGATGTGAAGAAATGGGAAGTCCACCTTGAGAATGAGAGTCAGAAAGAGCAGATCTACTTTGAGAGAGGAGACATGACCCTGGATATCTCCATTCAAAACGGGAAACTCTTTGCTATAACTTATACAACACCAGTTGATCGTTCCTATCAATTCAGCAACTAAGCACACCAAAAAGTCCTAATAAAATCTTCATTTTGTTAAAAAATGTACACATTTTTACATAGAAAAGTAAAGGATTGCAAACAGAATGAAAGCGGAGATCAGGAAGGGAACAGCGTAGTTTGTGGGTGCTGGCTTGGATGTAGTTGCCTGACGGACACGCTGGTCGATTGTCATGATGGCGGATCTGGCGCCAGACCAGGTATGTGGACCTGCAAGACGGTAACAGTATCCTGCATTTGGTCCGAAGAAAAGACGAAGTCCGAGGAGAGGATCAGAGAGGAGAGTTTGGAGAATCGGGACTTGGCAGCCGATGAGTTCAGCAAGTTCGTCCATGTACGGGATGTAGTCTACTTGGATTGTGTGTCTTCTCGACTTGACAAACTGTTTGGCCATGGCTTCCTTTTTATCTTCAACATCAGCAGTCATCTGTGCTTTCCGTGGAATAATATTGTTTCCGGATAACAGATTGGCGAAGAAGACACGGGCCTGTTGCTCTGACACTGGCATGATGGATCCAAATGGCTGTAAGAGAGCAATGAGAACGTTTTCGAATTACTGATTCTTACCTGGATAAGTCCAATGATGCAGAGTGAGTTGTGATCAGAAGTGGCAACTGGGAACATGTACTTGAACAGGTCTACCTCGTTCTCGGAGACTGGCACAAGTTTCCCATGCTCAATCAGGTTGAACTCAAAAGAGAATCCTGTCGACATGACGATCTCATCAACATGTGGAACGACTGTTCCGTCTTCAAAGAGAAGAGAGTGACCATCGAATTTCTTGATGTTCGGCTTAATTCTGACAGTCCCGTTCGCAATTCTGTTTGGGAGCTCATCATTGAGAGATGGGTGAGCAGAGAAGACACGATGCTTCGGCTTGAGTCCGTAGAGATCATGGCAGGTTCGTTGATTGATACGGTACTCGACAATGCTGTTTAGGAGAGACTGTGGAAGCAGTTTATACAGCGAGAAGAAGCGACTGAATGAGTTAGTATCATATATTTCTATGCAGATGAGTCTCACGTGTTCATAATAACATCGAACGGCATTCCACGAGTCTCCAGTTTCGGGATCAGCCAGGTTCCACGTCTGGTGACCAGGTAAACCTGCTTTGCAATCCGGGACAACTCAACAGCCACGTCGATTCCACTGTTTCCTACTCCAACCACCACAACAACCTTGTCTTCGTAACCTCTATGATCCTTGTAGCTGTGCGAGTGAACGATGCGTCCCTTGAACTCGTTTTGTCCTGGGAACGGAGTTGGCCAGTGAGGAATAGCATGATGGCCGGAGCATACGAGTACACCATCGAACAGTTCCTCCACTTGTTTTCCTTCCGGAGTCTCGTAAGTTACTTTCCAGGTTCCGTCGTTCTCGTAGTTTTTGGATCTCTCGACATTGAGCACACGATGACGGAGTTTGATATGTTTCATGAGACCGTGGTGCTCAGCGTAGGCCTTTAGGTAGTTGAGCATCTCGTTGTTGTGCATGAAGTTGGCCAGATGCGGTTGTGGTGGAAAGTCAGAATACGCCGTCATTTCTTTCGATGTGTTGATCACGGTTGTTTTCATAACAGATGATTCTGAATCAGGGGAAGTTAAGAAGTATGTGAGCTAGCCACTACGAACCATTAGTTTCATGCGATTTGTATCTCCATAGTCCTCCAACGTCATCGGAAGCTTCGAAGCAGGTAACATCAGCACCGTAGAGAAGACCATGACTGAAAACAATACGATACGGATGTCTGCGTTATCTCAAGCTCCTTACCGGATAGACGGCAGTCCAGAAGCACCAGCACCAATGACGGCAACTCGTTTGTTTCCCATCTCGAGAATCAGTTGTCTCTCCCCGTTCATGGATGCGCTTTTGTACTCGTCGGGGCGGGGCTCCGAACTGTTCAATGCTCACAGTTACCACCATGCTGGCGACCGCCATGACCCATGAAACTACAGAGACGCAGGCGCTGCTAATTGTTCAATGGTCGGGTTATCAGATGGACGAACACGTGTGGGACATTTATTTGATCGCTGAGGATCACAGCCCGGGTTTCGGTACAATCGGGTACGATCATTGAACAGTTTGAAAGAGTTGCAAACATCTTCCGCCCTGCTCGGGTGCAAAGTAGAATGGACAGAAAACACGGGTTGAGTGACCAATTCCATTTTGAACGGTCTGTTATCAGATCCATTTCGACTTTACAGGTTACACTGCAAGCTGGAACAATGGAAAGGCACAAGGAATACACTCTATCTATTCCCAATCTTCTTTTCAGGTTGCTGGAATGCTCCGATTTGTTCAACTTCACAACACAATGTAAGTTTCAATCTTCGAATGGAGCAGCCTTTGTTTAGACTCAACATTCATGAGAAAAGAAGAAAGCGTTTCATGATGTGTTTCTCTGTAAGCCCGCCTACACTTCTTTCCATAAGACAATATATCATCACATCGGCTCTCTTCTCACAAACTCCGCTGGCTACTCATGTATGCTCATCTCGTGAGCTCTTCCCTTTTCCCAAATCTGCATCTGTGAGCCATCGATTTCGTACTCGCTCCGTTTCCTCTCCCTACCTACTGCGTGGCTAGCATCTTCAGCCAGCACGAGTCAAATTAGGATCCGTGTCTGCGGTCTCCACGTCGAAACGAATCCCTTCCTTTTGTTGTGCCCTCTTCTTCCCCTTGATTATGCTCTCTTCCGCGGCTCAGTGCTCCGATATCACACTACACCCACTGTGTTCCCGCCCGTAATGCTAGGTTTCAGAAGCGTGTCCATGGCAACTGGAGGCTCCTTCAGCCCACAATCCGACAGCTTGCTTCTGCTTCTTCTCTCATATGTATACATCTGAACACACACGCGCTCTTTCTCTCTCGCTACCCGACACTTTCTATTCTCACAGTGTGTCAGAGACGCCTACGAACGTCGTGCACCGACGTCTAGTGCCTATTGATTTTTGAGATGTATTAATGGTTTTTTTGCTCGCCAACACAGTTATGCTAATTGAGTTCCTCTTCATCTCACTTCCGTAGTTCTCTAACATCATTTATTTGTGGTTGATCATTCGTTTGTTTGTTGCAAGAAACGCAGAAGTTATCTAATTCGATGAGACACCTTCACCATGTGTCTCGGTGAACTTCATTGTATTTGTTGTATCATTCCAAAAGTTCAACGTGGCTTGCCATTGAGGGACGTGGCCGAGGAAACTGTCTGATGGAGAAGAGGTAGAACGTTGCACTCGGAATGCACCCACCGCACTCACTTCTCTCTCGTTTCGTATTGACATTCGTCATTTTTTGGCCGAAAAGTTTATGTTTACGTGTCTTGTTTCAGATATGCCGAGATCTAAGAGAGGTGAGAAGCCAGTCGAAAATACCGATTCGGAGGAGATCAAGAAGGAGTAAGTTCAGTGAGTGAATGACTTCCCACAGTAGATTTCTCAGGGATAGCGATCAGGATGTGAGCCCACCGAGCAAGGCCGCAGCTCAGACCACTCGCAGTGGACGCCCAACTCGTACGTCCGCTTTGAAGAAGTCGGAGCCAGCTGGTTCGGAAAATGACGAGGAGGAGACTGAGGAGTATGAAGCTGATGAAGACGATGAAGTTGAGGAGGCCAAGGGAAAGTCGAAGGGACGTGGAAAGAGAAGCTACGAGGATGACGCCGACTACTCGGGAAAACAAAAGACCAAGAAGGCAAAGAAGTCCAAGGCTGCTGCCAAGAAGACTGGAAAGGCTGCCAAGGCTCAGCCAACTAGGTCAGTTTATCTGTGGGATTCGGTTGTATCAGATGGTTTTTTGCAGACAAGCTAGCCAGCGTAAGGCTGCTCAGTCCAAAAAGGACTCAAGCTCCGACGAGGAAGAGGACAAGAAGGATCTCAGCGACAGCGACTCTGACGACGGAGAGAAAGCACCGGCTGCGAAGCGTCCAGCCAACGGTCGCATGAGTGGAGCTCCACCATCGGCTCGTCTCCAGACCAATAAGAGAAAGGCCGATGACTCCGATTAATTACTTCGTATTTTATCACCGATCTCTCCGTTTTGCAATCCTTTAATGTTAATCAATCCACTTTTAATATCAATTATTTATCATACCGATTGTAAGAGAAGTTAAAGCAAATAAAGTAAACAAGAGAGAATAAAACAAAACAAGGGAAACGGGTTAGTTGACTGGGCATCCATCGCGGCTGACATCTCCGAAGATGTCGAACTTCTCGGTATCGACCTGCTTCTTACGACGAATCTTGCGATCCTTCTTGAGTCCGAAACTGTTGAAACGGACGCATCCGACAAACGACTTGCTAGTGGTGAGTCCCTTGTTGGTGACTCCCTCTGGCAATCCTCCGAAGTACAATGGATCCTTAGTCAACACTTCGTTCTTTGCCTTCTTCAGAACCTTGATGTGGGCCTTTCCATTGACGGTGACAGTCAGAAGATTCTTCTTCTTGGAAACCTGAAAACTAATATGTATTACTTTTTGCCTCATAGCATCTACGTACCTTCAAGTTAATCCATTGTCCATCACAGAACTCATTTGCAACAGTCGGGTCATGGAAAAGCTCTTCGGGTCCGCGGCCACCATTCACAGTTGTCTTGATGGATCCGTTGATGAACTCAGTAGTAATGTAATCGAGAACTCCCACAGAGAAGAGGATTCCCTCCTTCATTCTTGGTCTGATATCAACATCGATTCCGAAGGCTTGTCCGACCTCGTAGTCCTTCTGCACAATAGCATAACCTCCGTTCTTTCCAAAGTACATTCCTTCTTCCTGGAACTGAGAGCATTGCTCCGTTCCGAATTCCTTTCCATTGTCGAGACTCTTTCCATTGAGCTTGAAGTCCTTGATGCATCCACTGAATTGAACACGGACTTCTGGCACAAGAGATCTGGCGAATGAAGCAAGATCCGATGGAACTCCTCCGACATAGAATGGTGGGAACGTCTCGATGAGGTCTTCATTTTGGTTAGCGGCTCCTTCGGATTCGAAAGAGTCATCATCGACGATCAAATGAGCAGACTTTCCACGACGAGAAACCTTGATACTATGCCAGCGTCCATCAATGATGGAAGCGGTGGACTTGAGAACAACGCATCCGGATCCTGTGTCATAAGTGAACACAACTCTGCCATTGTCGAGCATTACTGCAATGTGATCGGTTCTCTTGTTAGTGGCGATGAAGACGATTCCAGATGTAGCAGTTGGACGGATCTTGAAGGTGAACTCTCCGCTCTTGTCGATGGCCTCCGGGAGTACATCATACTCGATTCTGCTGTGTGGTCGTGTTCCAAAGTTGAATCCAGTGGCACCTTCGAAGTTCTCAGTTGGATCTTCAGAGAGAGCGCAGTGACCATCTGGTCTGGCCTGAAAAATGGATATGAGAGTTTCGTAACTTTACTGTTTTTGAACTGAATATGGGGTTGAGGGTTAAGATTGCGGGATTAAAGGAACTGAGGAGGTTGGACATAAAGTAAGCAAGAACTGAGGGTTGGTTGGATCAGGCAGTCTTACTGTTGCAACGGTAATTGACTCAAAGTGGTCATGGTTTTCGAAGTTTGACTCTCTTTTAGCCGTGGGGGCATAAACTGGCGAGTCTTTCATCTTGAATGGGGGTTCATTATACGGATTGTTCCAATGGAAATACTATCCCTAGTTCTCTAAACACTTACCTCTGCTGGTGGTTCAGTTGGTGCCTCGGTGGTAGTAGTCGTTGTCTCCTCTTCTTCATCATTCGGAAGAACGGCAACTTCATCAGATGGTTCAACTGGAGCTGAAGTGGTCTTTGGAGCCGCAGTTGTCGTGAGAGCGTTCTCATCGTCGCTCAATGAGCATCCATTCAGAGCAATCTCCTTGATATCCGCCTTGGCGAAATCAAGAAGTTCTCCGTTGAGTGTGACATCTCCGATGCATCCAACAAACGAGCTGGTCTCTCCGATCTTTCCGAAAGATGCAGACAGGAAGCTTGCATCTGGATTGGAGTCGTCGGCATGTTTGCGGGCGACTTCGTTGGAGAATGAGTCATCAGCGTCGATTCTGATGACGTGGCGAGTCTTGCGGATGGCGACGTAGTGCCATTTCTCATCTGGGGAAGCTGCGAGTTCGAGAGTGGCAACATCCTCGCCACTGCTAGCGGTCAAAATGCCGTCTTCGTTGATTGTGAGAGTGAGAACAGAGTCCTCGTCATCGTTGACACTGAACAGGCTTGAAGACTGTCTGATTGCTTTGGTCTTGAACTTGAAAGTTACAGAAACATCCTCCGAAAGACTGGTGACGTTTGCGAAGGCAGCAGTAGTTCTGTCGGACAAGAATGAGACAGTGCGGACAGTGTTGATTGGGCATCCGCTTCTGACCCCCTTTGACGCGTGGCTAGATTCCAGATCAACTTCATCAGATCCCAGCTTCACAGATTTGATGCATCCACGGAGAGGGACAATAGTGGTTCTGATGTTCAGTCCAGATGGGGTTCCTCCGATGTAGAGGTACTCGGTGACAGCCATGTCGGATTCGGTTCCAGGAACATCTCCTTCGAGTACTTCCTGCTCGCCGTCAATGGAAACCTTGACGTGTTTCTCTTCTCTGACAATAGAGACTGTATGCCATTTTCCATCATTGTAGTTGGATGACTCGGTGGTCCATTGACCAACACCGGATCCGAGATCAACAGAGAGTTTGACACCTCCTTCGGAGAGTTCGAGAGACATGAAATCACGCTGAAATTACAGATTGAGGATTAAGGAAAACTTTGAAGAATCTCTTACATCTTTTCCAACAAAGAACAAAAGTCCATGTGGGGAGAAAGTGAGGAAGGAAAGCGAGATCTTGGTGGCTTTGCGTGGATTCCAATGGCTTGGCTTGTAGGAAGTGTAACCTTCTCCGTCAAGTGAGATTGCTGAAATGGAAACGTATACACCAAGCAAAAAATATACGATCACTTACAAAGTTCTTCAGCATTATCAGTTATCTTCGGTTTCTTCTGAGCTCCGTTGACATTTGAAGATCCATTCTTGCGTGAGTTCCATAGTCCGATTGGTTCTCCGTGGAGCTTCAGTTGTTCAATGTCTCCAACAAAATCTCTGTTGTGAAGAGCATGAGAAATCTGAAATGATTGAAGTTTCTACTGATTCTGAGACAATGATACTTACTCTGGAAGTTGGTGGGACACCTCCAACGAACAGTTTGGAGATCTGCTGGTTCAGGTTCAGCACACTCTTGTTTCCACCAGCTACTGAGCTCTTCGTTTCAGCAGTCTCTACGCTGTTTGGTTTGGAGAGGGACACGTTGACGGTTTTTCCAATTCTCTCAATGCCCAACTTTCTCCAGAGTCCATCATTCACAGCAGTTTCCAACTTGACGACGACTGGAGCATCTCCCAAGTCGACAGTGACCTTCGGACGACCGTATTCGATCTCAGCGGCAACGAAGTCAGCAGTTGGCACGGCACGGCTTCCGACAGCAGTCTCTTCGTTTCCGAAAAAGAGAGGGATTCCATGTTCCTGTTCGGTGCGGAAGTAGAACGAGATGTCGGTGTGTGCGGCGGAACGAGTCACTCTCTGACGGACGTTCAGATCAAGAGAAGATCCCTTTTCGAAGTGAGCTCCCAGTTTGATTCTGTTGGCAGCATCACGAGCAACGGCGATCATTTCCTTGATCTGGGCGACCTTGTCACTGATTGATTCGACCTTTCCACTTCTGGCAGCTGACAATTTCTTGAGTTCTTCGAACTTCGAGGCGACAACTGGAGCCAGTTTGTTGAGTTGAACAGAGTTTCTGCGAGCCATGCGAATTCCTTCGATGGCGCTGTTTGCGGTTTCCGTGATCTCTTCAGCCTTTCCAGCGATCTCCGCAATCTTAGTGCGAGTCTCTTCGATAACTCCATCGATCTCGGACTTCAACTCTTCCACCTGCTTGATTTTCTCATCAATTTGACCGAGAGTCTCCTTGTTGTAAGTAGGGAGTCCTGCCTTGAACGAGTCCTTTCTCTTTCTCAGCTTATCAGCAAACTCGGTCAGTTGATCAAGTTGTCTCTTCATCTTCTCAACCTCCTTCAAGTCCTCCTTCACACTCTTTTCCAAATCCGCAACCTTCGACTTCAACTCTGCTCCCAATTCTCTGCTGGTAATTGTCTTGACAGTCTCAGCATAAGTCTCCTCTTCAGCAAGCAATTCATAAGCCTTCTCTATCTTTTCCTTGGCACTTTTCAGAGTTTCAGTGAGGTTTGTGTAGGCGTTCGCGGCCTCGACGGCTTGATCGGAGTTATCCTTGGAGTTATCGAAAGCTTGACGGAGAGAAGTGGCTTGAAGGTGAAGTTCGTGGGCCTTGGCGTTGACGAGATCCATATCAACTGGTTTCTCTTCATCTCTTCTGACTCGTTTCTTCGCGGCTTCAACAGCCTCGGCAACATCGTTTCTGGTTTCATTGAGACTGGTAAGAGCATGAGACATGTCTTCTCTCTTGTCCTTCAAGCTTTCAGTGATGTTTCCGATGGCGACGTTGACCTTCTGGAACTCTCCCTTGACGTTATCCACACGCTCCAAGTCATCATTGATGGCAGCAACCAGGTTCTGGATCTTTGTGAGCTGCAGCATCTTGGCCATCTGAAAAAAGAAACTAGATTTAGAAAAGATGTTTCAGGAAAACTTACGTTGTTCGCCTTATCAGCCTTCGACTTCGATTCCTTGAGCAATTGCTGAGCACTGTTCAGGTAGGTGGCAAGGCTCTCAGCCTTCGTCTTCTCAATTTCCAACTTCTGCTTTTGCAGATCCAACCGATCCGACTCTTCCTTGATCTTCTTCTGAATCTCTTCAAGTTTTCCAGGAACAGAGGTAGCCTTTTCTGGGTACGGGTCAGCAGAAGTTGCTTCCAGAGTCATAAGTGTGTCCTCAGCTTCTCTCAAAAGTCTTGGATCGACATTGACTGCTTGCGAAGATGATCCGATAGCTTGGGCAATATCAGCCAAGTTCCGAACACTCATGCGAGCACGATGAGCTTTCTTCATGACGTCTTGCAGGAATTCTGTTCCGTTCACAGTCAAGTTCTTCGCAATGGCTGCAGAGTTCTGCGAATGATTCTTGGTACGGTTGAGCTTCTGCATGATTTGAGTAGAGTTGGTGAGAATTTCCGAAGCGTCTCCAAACACGTTTCCGAAAGAGTTTTCCTCGTCGTTGAGCATCTTCGTGATTTCACTGATGTCAGAGAATTCCTTCTTGTTTCTGGCAAGTCTGGCTCCCACAATAGTAGCTGAAGAGATGTTTGCAATGGCGGTTCCGAGAACATCGATCTCCAGTTCCAAGTTGTCGACATCTCCAATCAAATGATGCACACATTCGTCACATCTTCTGCATCCGAATGTTGGGATTCTGAGGTAAGAAGGCAGGCATTGATCGCATCTAGATCCGGTGGCTCCTTCTTGGCAGTGACACTGTCCGGTTCTCACATCACAGACGGTTCCCATTGAAAGATCAGCTTCGCAGTCACACTTGTCGCATCCGTGCTCTCCATAATTCCAGTATCCGTGCTCGCAGTGTTCGCAACGCGATCCAGTAGCTCCTGGTCGGCAAGTACATTGTCCGTTTTCAACATTGCATTGAGTGTTGAATGCAGCAGTTCCGCAGTGGCAAGCCTGGCATCCCTGACATTTCGAGAATCCCCAGTGATCTGGCTTGCATCGGTCGCAGGAGTCTCCCTCGACGTTGGTCTTGCACTCGCAACCTCCGCTTCTGTTATCACAGTACGAAGATCCACATTGATCACATCCGCAAGTGGAACAATTCTTGGAAGCAACGGCGTCTCCGTAGAACCATTGGGCACACCACTCGCAATGTCTTCCGTCGGTATTCTGCTCACAGAGGTAGCAGTCTCCGCTGACTGGATGGCAAGCACGGGAATCGGTGAGGTTGTTGTTTCCGTTACATTGGCATGGTTCGCAGGATCCTCCGACTTGTTGAGGTTGTCCGAAGTATCCGGCAGCGCAACGATCGCATCTGTCTCCGGTGTATCCTGGTTTGCAGTTACATTGGAGAAGTTGTCCCTCTTCAGAAACATCGCAGGACTTGGCAAAGTTGTTGGATGGAGCGAATGGACAGGCACAGGCCATGCAGTCGTATGGAGATCCGTTGGTGGCGTTTCCGTAGTGACCTTCGTCGCAGAACTCACAGTGATCTCCGTGAGTATTGTGCTCACAGTCAGTACAGATTCCAGTGTCTGGGTCGCAAGTGGCTGAGTGTCCATTGCAGTCGCATGGGACACAAGCTCCGAGGAAAGATCCAGACTGCACGCGGTGATATCCAGAAGCGCAAAGCTGGCAAGATGGTCCAGTGTATGGAGCTGGGCACTGACACTGCTCCACGGACGAAGCCTTGATCACTGAATCAAATCCATTTGGCTCAGAAACTTCCAGTCCAAATTCATAAATAATGCTGCTCTTCGGGTGATCGAAGTAGGATGCCTTGAGAGTGACGTTCTGGAGAGAGTGCAGAACCTTCATCAGCTCTTCTCTGGTAACAACCTTTCCTTCTGAAGTAAGGAAGTTCTCTGGGACAAGTTTGCACTTGACCGTGAATTGCTCCTCAGGGTTGGTAGGTTGTTCTGGGGCCCAGTACTCGATGGTCATGTTGGCGCCAGTGAGTCTGACATCAGCATCAGCGTTCATCTTCTTTCTTCCAGCACGTGGCACAACAGACAGTTTGAAAGTGAGCTTGAGTCCGTAGCTGGTTGTGTAGTCCTTGTTTTGGGTGATTGGAACAACGTAGTACACAGAGTTTGGAGAGGATTCCTCGGAAGTGTAAACGACAGTGTCGTCCTTGTTATCAACCATTCCGTTGTCATCGGTGGTGAGGAAAGATCCCATATCAACAGACATCTGAAAAGTTACTTTCACGCGTTTCATTTCTTTAGTTTGCTTACCGTGTTTACTGGATACATGCTAGATCTGCAGCTGTCGGTGACTCCGAAGCAGAAGCAGTTCACGCATCCAAGTGGATTCTCAGCGGAAAGATCGAAGGTTCCAGCCTTGCAAGCTTCACAACGAGGACCATATACGTTTTCTTTGCATTTGCACTGAGCGTTGGTGGCATCACAGATTTCGTCGGTGGTTCCGTCTCTGTTGCAAGTACAAGCGTAGCAATGTGGGAATCCGTAGAAGCCAGGAAGACAACGATCGCATTGTCTTCCACCCATCGACTCTCTGCACAAACATTGTCCGTTCTCTGGGTCACAGACCAGGTTTCCTCCTTCCGATCCTTGTGGGTGGCATCCGCACTTCTGGCATCCAATCAGTGGGTCATATCCGAATGCATTGCTGACGCACTTGTCGCAAGTCTGTCCCTCAACATGAGGTGGGCAGAAGCACTGACCGGTACGTTCCTCGCACTGTTGTCCAGTGTTGCATTGGCACTCTGAAATTACGAAGTAAACTCAAATACCAACTAGTTTTCAATCTTACTGATGCATTCTGGGAAGTTGTAGTATCCTGGAGCACAACGCTCGCATCTTCTTCCGATGACATTGGCCTTGCACTTGCACTGTCCTCCGTATTCTTCGCATTGGAAGGACTCGGATCCCTGAGCAACACAGTCACACGAGAGAGCGGCAGCGTTGAAATCGGTGGTGAGTGAGAAGATTTTCTGTTTACAGAAGTCGCTGACAGCCTCTGGATGGTTTCTGAGATTGTCTTCCGAGCACTCCTTCAGGAATTCATTGGACAGGTCGAGGGCGAGTGGCTCCATGAGTTTGCTGTTGTAGGAGTTGTATGGAACTGCGGTGATAGAGTCGATGTAGATTGGTCCCTTCTGGGTTGAGTTGTGGTAGAAAGTGGCAGTGTACTTGTCATCCATAAAGAACTGAATCACTTCCGGTCTTTCCTTATCTCTAATCAGGGCACGACATCCACTGATTGAGGGGCAGAAAGCAAGAGGAACGGTAGCTGAAAAACCAGGTTGTAAAAAAGAATCCGGAAGGGTTAGTGCAAAGAAGTGCTAGTGGTACACAGGACGGACATGACTAAAACTAGAACAACAACAACAAAGGAGCATGCAACGAACCATTGAAAAAGAACCGTGGAGAGTTTTTGGAATCTGAAAGAGGTGCCGTGCGGGTGCTGGTGCATTAACGGAGTGGAAGTGTAAGTGAGGGAGAATTTGATAGAAAAGGATAATTGAGAAGTTTTCGAAAACCAGACGGGATTGGGGGAAAGTGCGGAAAGAAACAAACAGCATGCGTATGTGTTGCAGGAGTCACCCTGGAAGTAGTGTTCGTTCTGCAGAAGAACGTCGATGTCGAGTGGAGTGTTGTCTGGGTTGAAGTAGTGGACGAGGAACATGTAGTGACCACGGGTTGGCACCACTCCGGAGATCTCAATGGTAGCCTGGAAAGAGTGAATTGATAGTTGCTCGCAAGTCTTGATAATCACCAACCTGAGAGTCATCGAGAGGAACAACACGCATTTCCTTTGAGTTGGAGACTGGGAATGGAAGCTTGTCTCCAAGAATAGACTTATCCATGTTTGGTCCGTTTTCAGCTTCAGTCACAACAGAATCAGCCGCTGGTGGGTAGCTCTGTGGAACACATCTTCCGTCCTTGCGGATGCAAACTGGGACTTGTTGCAGATACTCCGAACTGAAGTCATCCTTCTTGATCAGATGGACGGCAGCAAGACCGAATTCGTGGTTTGGAGCAATGTTTAGACGGACGGTGGCTTCTCCCTTCTCGAGTGGGATACTTGGGATGGTTCCAGAAGAGGAGACGAGCTCGCGGCAGAATGTTCTGAAATTTTAGAGGTATAGCTGTACAGTCAGAATATTGAACTTACGCGTAAGGGCAATGATGAATGACGACATTTCCGTTGAACACTTCCTTGTCGTTCTGAGTGAGCCCGACTCCAACGTTTCCATCGGTCTCTTCTCGGTTGTGATACTCCAACACAACAACGTATTCTCCGGTTTCTGGCACATCAAGCTTAGCTTCAACTACACGTTTGTTATCATCAGCACGAACAAATGCGGCTGGTCCAGTGATCTCAGATGGAAGGATTTCAACTGGAACATGATCGAGGGCAGTGGTGGTTCCATCTTCGTTTACGTAGTTGAAGGGGACCTTCTCCATGTCGACGAAAACTCTGGAGGATGATGGAATTGGTGGGTAGATCAGATCGACGCAAGTGGTATTCTTGGTGCTGTGAGAGAGGCATGGATGTGGAGCACGTTGACGAAGAGCTTGTCCCTCGTAGTATTCGGCTGGCAGAATGACAACGTAGTCGAGGAAAAGACGCTGCTTCGTGGAAATGGCAAGGGACCACTTTCCTGGGTTCAAAACAAATGGCTTCCCATCGACAGTGATCTCCTTCATGGCTGGATCTTCTCCTGGAGCAAACACAGCCTTTCCAGTCTGCTCGACATCGTGGGTGTGAGTGAATCGTGGAGCGATGGAAACAGTAGCAGTGATCGGAACGCTTGTTGGATTTCTATAACGGAAAAGAAGACGGTAGACTGATGCCTTGTTGATGTCAACGTCAATGAGGATCTTTTCCTGGATCGGTGAGAAAACAGCATATCCACGCCACGAGAAGTTAGCAAACTGCTCCGGGTCGACAGCGAATCGGACTGGTCTCTGATCCTCGGTGTGTGCGTCTTCGGCTTCGTATTGGTTGTGCCACAAAGTTGGGAAGTAGTGGTTCTCGATTGGGCGATCACAGCGAACTCCGGTGACTCTTGGGCGACACTTACATTGTCCAGATTGAATGTCACATTCAGCTCTGAGGGCTCCTCCGATATCACAGTGGCATGGTTCGCAACCAAGTTGGTTGAAGCTGTTCAAACGATAGAAACCGTCAGCGCACTGGTTACATGTTCTTCCGTCGGCGTTCTTCTTACACATACACTGTCCTGTCTTCAAATCGCAAGTGTTCAATCCAGAGATGGTTCCGTTTGTGTTACAATCACAGCTTCTGCATCCGTCTTCGTGATGGTATTGAAGATCCCAGAATGTCGGTTTGCATTGATTACAGATTCTTCCGGTGACATGCTTTCTGCAGGAACAAAGCTCTCCTGGAGAAACCTTGTCGCATCCCTGGAAATCTCTGGTCACTCCAGATGGATTACAGTTGCACTCCTCGCAAACTGGGAAGTTGTAGAAGTTTGGTTTGCAACGATCACAACGTTCTCCTTCGAAGTTTCCTTTGCAGTAGCACTGTCCGTTGTTATCACAAGTTTGTCCCTTGGCTCCAGAGAGAAGACACTCACAAGCTCTGCAGTCAGGATAGTTGTAGAATCCAGCAGCACACTTGTCGCAGGTTCTTCCAGTGAAGTTTCCGTTGCAAGGACACTGTCCAGAAGTGGCATCGCATTCAGGAGAAGTGGTTCCAGCTCCATCGCAAGAGCAAGTCTTGCAGTTCGGGTAACCGTAGTAGGCAATGTCGCACCGATCACACTTGTCTCCAGCGAATCCTTCTTTGCAGAGACACTGTCCAGTTGTCTGATCACAGACACCTCCTTCTGTTCCCATTGGATCGCAGTTACAGACTGAAAAATCATATCGAATTAGTTCCGTTATGTTCTTCCTATGAACTTACATGTGCAAGATTCTCCGAAGTATCCAACCTGACACTTGTCGCAAGACAATCCAGCGTAAGCTGGTTTGCATTCGCATTGGCCAGTAGCAGCGGAACAGTTGGAATGCTCAGATCCAGTAGCATCACAAACGCATTCCACACATCCAGCAGTCACATTTGTGAATCCAGAAGCACAAGTCTCGCAGAAAGTTCCTCCGAATCCTGGCTTGCATGGACACTGACCATCTTCAGGGAGACAGACATCTCCGACGGTTCCGTTGACGTGGCATTCACATGGCTTGCACTCTGGTGGGTCGTAGTATCCAGGGGCGCACTGATCACAGTTCTCTCCAACGAAACGAGCTTGACACTCGCACTTTCCAGTCTCCTCGGCGCAAGCTCCAGTGTGCTTATCTGGATCGCAATCGCAGACTTTGCATGGTTGGGGCTCATCCCAGGTGACACCGGCTGGACGGAAGTATCCGTAGGAGCATTTGTTGCAGTTGATTCCCTCGGTGTTGTCACGACAGTTGACACAAACACCTCCTCCCTCGTAGTTACCCTGCGAGTCAACGGAAAGCTTATCGAGGTCAACTTGTTCATCGTAGTAGCATTCATTCGAACGTCCGAAACAGTTGCAAGCTGGAAAGAGAACCTAGATGAACCTACTGAAGTGTCTTTCTAACCTTCACAAGTGAAGTTGTTATGTGCGGTAGCAGCCTGCCATTTCTTCTGAACGAATCCAGGACAACATCTCTCACACATGTCTCCGCAAGTGTTGTGTTCACAACGACACAGCAGGGATTTGGGTCTTTGTGGCTCGAGAATGTCACAGGTAACAGCGTGTCCGTTGCACACACATCTTCCTCCGATCATAATCTCCTTGATGGCGTAGAAGTACTGCAATAGAAACGTTATTAGTGTGCTTAGGACTAACAGAAGCGTACTCTTCTAGTGACAGTCGGGTCCCTCCACTCATTCATATCCATCAAATGTCCCTGAAGAGTTCTGGTTCCAAGGAGACGAAGACGAACGTTGGTGGCTCTGGTGAAGTTCTGGAGAGCTTCGGAAGTGGCGAACTGACGTGAACTGGGTCTGTGTTCGAGAATTCTGATGACCATCTCGGCGTTTTCCAATGGTTGCAAGCTGGCCATATCAGTACGGCAGGTGACGGAGTCGTCCTCGGAAATCGGAGAAAGAGACTCGATTCCAAATCGACGCATGCACTCGGCGGCGTTCTCGGCAAAGTTGAACCATGGTTGGTAGGTCTTTCCGTGATCAGTGGATCTCTCAAGCACCCAACTTCCTGGTCTTGGACTGTTGGCCATCTGGATCCAGACGTAAGCAACGTGGAACTCTTGCTCCAAGTCAATGGTGATGTTGATCTCGTTGTGCTGGAGACCGCGCGAGAGCGGCGGCGACATCCACCAACTGTTGTTTCCGTCGACCATGTTAGAGGCTGGATGAGAGTTTTCGTTTCCTGCATTGCAGTGACCACATCCGTGACCTCCGCGCACATGCTGATTCTCATTGGCCCACGATCTTTGTTGCTCGTCTTCCTGGTAGGAGTAGGAGTTGAGTGGAGTGTATTGTGTGGATCCTGAACATCTAAACTGTCAGAGAGAAACCAACAAAATAGTACTAACCTGTCAAAGAACAATAGATTTCAGTCACCGGCTGTCCCTGGATTTCTCCACATGTCGACGTGGCAGTGATTGGTTTTCGGTGGGAAATCGTGATTTGCGATGGTGTTAACACTTGGGAACATGTCGATGATACCAGTAGTGATAGAATAAATAGGGCCCCCGTCGACCAGGGCGATGAACCGTAGAGGTTCACCATGATCTTCTGAAACGAAAAATGATAAAGTAAATGGGGCCAGATCGAAGAAAAGAGAAAGAATGAGTGAGGTCTGCGAGGAGAGAGACGACTGGGGGCATCTGGGACAACTGTGCCCTGGAGAGCCAGATGTGTGCGTCGAATGAATCAAAGAGTGCAATGCGATTCATTTGAGAAGACTGGGCAGGGGAGAGGAGGTGCCTGGTAGAGGAGGGGAAGATGAACGGCCCGGTTACAGACTTTTTTAGAAGTGCAGATGTTGTTCGTAGTAAAGGCTTGGTGTAAGAGTGCAATCTTCTAGACGGAGAGAAACGCAAAATTAGACTTGTTTATTGAAAGATCATTGCTCTTACAGAACTAAAACAACATCCTGGAAACTTATCGTTAAAAAAGGAAAAAAAGGAAATGTCCTGAAGTTTCTTAGTACAAAGATGTGATATTTCCAACAAAAAGTGAATCAGATCAAGAAGCAACTGGCTTGAGATTAAGCCGGAATTAATGATACCCTTTGCAAAGATTGGGAGAAAGAACAAGACGGTGATTCATCGGATAGACACAACGATTCGTGCAACTGCTCGGTCTTTCCCTTCTCAAAAACTAGCCGGCCCACCGACGGGGTCACCATTACAACCAACGACGCGAGAGAGTGTGTACCCCCTGGAAACACAGAAACTGGGGTCATTGATACTGCTCGAATGCGACGGGTTGTCTGGTGAATTGTGCAATTTATAGACGTAATCGCGCACCAGACACACAGAATACTTGGGAAAAGAGAGACATGATACGTTTATTTGTGGGAAACAGGTATGCGGGATTACTCGATAAAGGGGATCTTGTAGAGAATGTCTTCTATTTGGTGTTCATTCACTTCAAATGCCAAAAAGAAGTGGTAGTTGCTGCGACGCATGGTAATTGTTGCTGGAATGAGCAGATTAGATAAGATGATAAGATACGGGGACACACCTTCGTTACCTAATACACTCTTCATTTTCCAGCTGGAGTTATCCACTTTTTGAATTGTCATGTCCTCAATAATCTCATCAAAGTTGAAGTTCTGATTGGTGGTTATGCGCACTGCCTCGATTTGCTTGGCTCCACTTTGCCACTTCTGAAGGTTCCTATTTCCTTAGTGGATTTCGAAAAAGCATACCTGGAATAGATTTCTGACAAATGACTGAGGAATCTTATCACAGGCATGGAAAATGAACTTTGTGGCCTCGGAAATATCGAGGATATTCTCAAAGAACGCTTCGCCAATGCTGTCATCCATTTCGAAGCATAGTGCATCAAGCTGATGATATCCTTCTAAACCCAGATCCAATGGTTGCAAATTGCTCTCAACTGCTTCGAAATTGACGGCTCTACATCTTCCCGCTTTAAGAAGGCGTTGAATTGAATCATGAGAGACGGAGAACTGAAAATGAAAGTGGACCAAGGGTTGTACCGAAAAAATTCCATACCGAGTGAAATAAGCGGAGTTGCTCGAATCTCAACATTTTCTTGTTAGCCTTCTCAATCAGGAATTCACAGATTTCGTCGTCTAGTTTGTTCTGTAAGCTGTTTTTTGAATTGAAAAGAGTCTTGCTACTGACCACAGTGAGAACTTTCACATTGACGTTACAGAAGAACTTTGAGATGTACTCGAAAGAACGAAACGGGATCCGGTCACACCAAGAGAAATCTCTCCATGCTCGCACTCTTCGACGCTCCTGAAGTTTTTTGAGATAATTACAACGGAAACTTGGAAAGGTTCGATTACCAAATCGATATGATAGATGTCTTTCGAAGCCAGAGAGTTTCTGTTGTCTTCTATCAATTTGTTGATTGCCTTGCATGTTGTCAAAAGATCATTCAATTGTTCATAAGTGTACTGAAACATCTTCTACTTTTATCCCCCTAATACAGTTTTCCAGCACTCACGTTTTTCAGCACGTGAACTATAATCTCTGGGGGCAAATCCAACGCAGAGAATGTATCGATCTCCATGGCAGAACCAGTGGGAATGCAATCGGCTCTGCGCGTTTCTGCGTCTCTTCGTTTGCGTAGGATTGCTGAGTGGGGGAGAGTGTAATAGGAGAGCTCGCAGTGGAAGGATTAGAAATCGATTAGTTCATCAATTCAGTTAGACAAAAAAAGAATTGTGAAAATATTTATTGCAGAATCAATCATCATTAAAACATGATTGCATAAAGGAGAACAAGACCGGCGAGAATGAATAAGACAATGTAGAGGACTGTGTAGTCCGCAAGAAGAAGTTTCAGCTAACCTCTCTCTGATATTTGGTTTCCTTTCAGCATCTAACGGATCGTAGCGAGAAATGTATCAAGCAAGTCGCTCATCGTTCCGGCACGCCATACGGTTTCTGAAGTGTTCAAGTCGGCGGCTTCTCCAAATGAAGTACTGTGAAGAGAAATCGTGTATTGATTGTTCGTGTATCACCTTCTATAACCGTTTGCTAGAGAGAGGGCTATTTTTGACTGAAAACTTTTGTAAAGCGCGTCTGGATTGATTACAGATTCCCATAGAAACAGAAATGTTATCAACTGGAAACTGATAGCAAACATAGTAGACACAAACTTTACAACCTACAACTTTCCGGAACTCATCAATCTAACAAAGACACACAATCGTCAAGAAGAACAGAGAGAAACCTTTGTAATGAAAACTTTGTTGAGAAACTGTCTGTACAAATGCTGATTTTGTAGATGCAAACAAGAACAATCAGAATAGAGAAAAACAAGTTTATTTATTTGAAGTTTGAAAGAGTTTAGAACCTTATCTTATAAAGTAAAAGGTTCGGGACAAAAAGTGTTCAATTTTCGGGATCCAACACTCATCTTATAAAGAAAGAGGCTGGGGACCCAATGATTCTTAACCCAAGGGAAAGGGACCCATAAACTAACCCAATGATTTTTAGATTTGAAACAACCTTATCTTATAAAGAAAAAGGTTGGGACTAAAAGTTTTCA
>LR537905.1:156227-251877 GCA_900883565.2 Caenorhabditis panamensis
ATCTTATAAAGAAAGAGGCTGGGGACCCAATGATTCTTAACCCAAGGGAAAGGGACCCATAAACTAACTAATCCTATCGCATCGGTGCCCATCTCCAGCTCTGCCCTATCCTGTCGTTGAAGTCGTTGTCCCTGTCGTCGTCGGTGCCCTCGGTGCCCAATTCTCGGTGCCCAGTGGTCCTCTAAACAAAAATTTTCATCTTACAGGCCCATAGGATCCAAACCAACCTCCTTGACCATTGAATCCATCGCCATCTTCTCGTAGTCCCTTGGAGATTTGAAGTTGCCAGCGGGGAGAAGAGTGAGGGAATGACCGTTCCCCCTCCTTATATACCCCTTTTCTCCAGATCAGTAGGGCAGGAAAGTTCAGAGGTCGAAACAACTGATAAGGCCTTTTCCGTGAGGTTCTTCATTTCAGGGGGGCCACGTGGAAATGGAGAGAAGTGGTCATTCCGAGAAATGAAGAGCGAAAATGAAGGAAATGGATAGGATCGACCAGCCGGGCTGCGCCGGCTTCCGCCGCCTTTTCTACAGTTTTTTTTTCAACTTTCGAGAAAAGCAAAAAAGTTCATGAGCGAAAGGCTTCGAACCCGAGAGAGCAAAACTCAATGACAGACGCGTTACCGCCTGCGCCACCGCCGCCCTTGCCACTCCCCCGCACGCAGGCCGCCGGCGACCGGCCGCACAAAGCACTGCGGAAAACAGAAAATATGCTCCAGATTAGGTCATTTTCATTCAATCGCTTAGAAATTTTACGTGCATCATCCGGTCAGCATACATGACCTCTCTGCAAAAAATGGACTCAAACGGTTTAGTCATCTCTGAGAAAACGCTGCGGACATACATACGGACACACAGACACACAGACTTTGTCCGTTAGTAATAGTAAGATTTTCAAAGGAGTTTTTGAGGGGTTTGGATGTTCCGGGACTTCCGGACGCAGACAGACGTTTCGCAGTCGTTGAAAATCTGACTGTACAGGCTGTTTTTTGTTTCGCACAATTGAGTATGCTTGAAAATAGACATTTATTAATAGGTTGCTCAAGTTCAGAAAACAAAAAACAGCCTGCATAGTCAGATTTTCAACGACTGCGAAACGTCTGGCTGCGAAAAGTCCCGGAGACTAACTTCCGTGTAACTGCTTTTTGATTATCGCGTTTCTGCATCTATTCGTTTGCGTAGGATTGCTGAGTGGAAGAGAGTGTAATAGGAGAGCTGGCAGTGGAAGGATTAGAAATCGATTAGTTTATCAATTCAGTTAGACAAAATTATGATCTTGAAAACATTAGGAGCACTTTCAATTGTTCAAAAATTTATTGCACGTTCACAGAATGGATCATCATCAAAACAAGATTGCATAAAGGAGAACAAGACCGGCGAGAATGAATAAGACAATGTAGAGGACTGTGTAGTCCGCCTCTACCTGCGCGTGATCATTTGTGGCCTGAGTTTGAGATATTAGTAACAATTAACATGTAGATCATGACTCACCATAAGGACTCTTTCCTCCACAGACATAATCGCATCTCTCGCCTTGTTCCACTTGTGTGGTCCATTCAAACGATAGATGTATGGAACTCGTGGACCGAAGTAGACCTTGAAGGCCAGCCACGGATCCTCCTTCCACAACTTCTTCATGTCGACGTTGCACCCAATGATCTTCGCCAACTCTTCAATGTAATCGACGTAGTCCACTTGGATTGTGTGTCTCCGACTGTGAACGTATCGCTGCGACATGTTCTGTTGCTTGTCGTGAACATTATGCATCATCTGCTTCTTCGTCGGGAGCACATTCTTTCCTGTGAATTGTTCCAGATAGACTCGTGCCTGCATTTCCGAAAGCGGCATGATGGATCCGAATGGCTGAACGAGTCCGATGACTGCCAATGAATTGTGGTCTCCGAGTTCCACTGGGAACATGTATTGGTACAAGGACACTTGATTATCGTGCACCTTGATGAGTTCACCGCCTTCGACCAGGTTGAACTCAAAAGAGAAACCAGTTGACATGACAACCTCATCGACATTCTCCAACTTCGTTCCGTCCTCAAACGTAACACTGTGCTCTCCAAAGTTGCAAATGTTGGGCTTGATTCTGACCATTCCGCAAGCAATTCTGTTTGGAAGCTCGTCGTTGACAGTTGGATGTGCTCCGAATACTCTGTGCGCTGGCTTGAGTCCGTAAGCCTTGTGGTCGAATCTCATGTTAAGTTTGGCTTCCACTACAGTGTTTGAGATCCAAGCAGGAACATACTCTCGGATGTCGGAGAGGAACTTTCTGTTCATAACCATATCAATTGGTTTTCCGTAGTCGAAGATACGGTTGAAGACCCATGTTCCACGTCGAGTCACCAGGTATACTTGTTTGGCAATTCGAGATAGCTCAACTGCCACGTCACCTCCCGAGTTTCCGATTCCCACAACAACAACAATCTTGTCTTCGTATCCGCGGTGATCCTGGAAGAAACAGTTCATTTTGCAAAGCAGACAACTTTTGTCGACACTCGTTATATCATATTATTGATGCGTTTTCACGCTGATAAGTAGGTTGATATAATGAAAACGATTTTAAAATGACCACACCTTGTAACTGTGCGAGTGAATGATCCGTCCCTTGAAGTCATCTTGTCCAGTAAACTTTTGGGGCCAATGTGGAAGAGTGTGATGTCCGGAACAGAGCATGACTCCATCAAAGATAGCATCGTGGACGACTCCCTTGCTGAATTCCTTTTGTTTCATTAGAGTCTCAATGACCACAACTCACTCATCAGTGTAGTTGACCTTCCACTTTCCGGTCTTCTCGTAGTCCGAGCTTCTAATGATTGAATTCACCTTGTGATGGAACTTCACATGCTTTTCAAGGTCATGATGAGCAGCGTAGTTCAGGAGGTATCTGTGCATCTCAGAATTGTGCATGAAGTTGGCCATTCGTGACTCTGGAGGGAAGTCGGAGTACGCAGTCATTTCCTTCGATGTGTTGATCACAGTTGTTTTCATCACAGAGGACACTGAAACAAGAAGTTATTCCGAAAAAAACTTCTAGGACTTACAATCAGTCTCTTGTGGTTTGTAATTCCAGAGACCTCCCATTTGATCGGTGGCTTCAAAGCAGGTAACATCAACATCATAAAGGAGCGAATGTCTCAGAGCAGGGAGTCCAGAGGCTCCGGCTCCGACGATGAGCAACTTCTTCTTCTCAGGCATCACTAGTATATGATGGAGACGAGTGAAATGGGAAATGCACAAAAGTAGGCGGTATTGCGTTCTTTTATCACTTTTGATGGGTGATAAGAGCAAACAAACTAGAAGTACTACAAAGACAGAGAGACCCAGACAGACTCAAAAAACGCATTTTAAACTGGAGGTGCTCATTTTGAAGTTATCGATCAGCACGCAGTTCGGCTTCTTCTGATCAGAAT
Source organism: Caenorhabditis panamensis (assembly GCA_900883565.2). Lineage (NCBI taxonomy): Eukaryota > Metazoa > Nematoda > Chromadorea > Rhabditida > Rhabditidae > Caenorhabditis > Caenorhabditis panamensis. The sequence continues at coordinate 159,646 of LR537905.1, forward strand.
GTAGTCAGCTGTCTAGTCGTTATGAGTGTCTGGACATCGAGCCAAACGAGTTCATTCCATAAGCACATTTCATTAAAACGGACTAGAATAGAATGTTCCGTATCTTGGACATTTGAACATTCTTCTCCAAGTTGTCTAAAAGTGTAAACTGCCGCTAATCACCTGATGTTTGTTTGGCTCTGAACCTTTGCGTTCTAGACAGTGCGAACACTGCAAACACTCGAAAGCCAACTGTTCTCGTGATCCGAGAACACCCAGACAGTTAACTCGAAGACTACAAACACGTGCATCCGGGGGAATTCAGTGTTATCACTTCCTAAAAAGCTGAATAGTCAGACAAACAACCACTTCTAGCCTACAGTTTTTAGTTGTTCCTGTATCAATTCACATTTAAAGTCTTCTTGATCATTTCGATATCAGTGAATTGTAATGCGAGAGAGAGTGTGTGATTTGACTGAATGTCTTTGACCGGTTCATTTGAAGTGGTAGAAATGTAGTTTTTGGAAGTACACAATTGAATCAAGTATTTACACAACAGATATTTTTTGCCAAGTATCAATTTATCTTTTGCGCACTGCACCCGATTGGTTTGTTGATTGATTGGAGAACGCCTCCGTTTCACGGTTCCACCACTTTATCAGACACTCGTCGGATTCCCGTCCATTCCGCAGGAGTTGCATCCACTTTCAATACGAAGAAAACGACGGAGATGAGGATGATGATTGCGTGGAGGCCAAACACTCGGGACCACTGGAAATTGCATGTTTGACTACAAACGGTCATTGGCGCCTTTGTTCTTAAAAGCGCTGCGCCAACTGATAAAAGAGTTGCATTGCATTCAACTAACCTCCTCAAAAGTGTTCGATTGGACAAGGAGTTTGATGATGAGGGGTTGAAGGAAGAGACAGAGAACGACGCAGAGAGTGTTGCCGTTTGCCAGAATGTGGTTATGCTCGGCGGAACGCTGGAAAGGAAGATATATGAAGGATCTGGAATTCAAGTTGAACTCACGTAGGTTTGAGTCTTCACAATGATCACAATAGCGACTCCGTGAATTGTGATAAAAACGACAATGCAAGCGAGTTGGAAGTAGACGTCACGGACAAAAATCAACGTGACGAGAAGAGCAAGCGATGGAATCTCGATGACGGCCCATGCGGTTTTCAATCGTTTTGTCATGTCCATCTTGCTGTTATCCATAACTTTTCCAAAGATGATCTTCGCGACCAAGCAGAAGATATGGGCCAAGCCGCCAGAGTATCCAGTAATTCTCACGGAGAAACCGAGGACCTGGAAGTTACTTTTGATGTGGATATCGATATGTTATCGTGTTACCCCGTTCATATAAAGAGGGCCATACTGCAAGAAGACCAAGAGAGAAGAGAAGAATGCGAGGTTGGCAAGCCACGTGCCCCAGACAGTCGGGTCGAGGAGAAGTTGTGTGTATGGAACATCTGCGGACTCTTGAGAAGATACTTTGCCCTTTCCTTCCGAGATAAGAGCTTTCTCCTCCGCAGAAGCAAATCTGAACATGATTAGTTTGTCTGTAAGTTCCAGAACTCTCCTCACTTGTTATCCTCCAGTTTATCCGAGTAGATGTAGTAGAAGAGAACATGTGAAACGGTGCACAGAGCAGCCAGAAAATAGTAGGTGTACTCCCATCCAAAGTACTGACACATTTCAGCAGCTGTTGTCTGCGCAACAAACGGAGCGAGTTGGTAGACAGAAGTCAGGATGGCGATGGCGATAGCTGTCTCGCTTTTTGGTGTCCATTCCGATGCGACTTTTGCGATCAGCCAGAGCAGGATTCCGAGGGGAACTCCTTGCAAGAGACGGATGGCGAAGGAGGCATGGAAACCGAGTTGGTGAGAAGTTGGGTAGAGAAGTGCAGAGATGATGCCAACGATGCCATAGATTGTTGTCACGTTTCTGAATGACACGATTGCTTCGGGTAAGATGTTGGAGTCCAACCTAGTTCCCAAGAAATTGAGAAAATGCAACGGGATCAGACCGGCAGCGAGACCAAACCCGACGGACTGGAAAGTGTACTGACGGAGGTCGTCATCGTGGAGGAAAGTATCTGAAGAGGAGTGATTTGTGGGGGCAACAAACTACTCGGAATTCTCGTCGCTTCCGTTTGAATGATCTCAGAGAATGGTCAGTTTGTTATCACTCGTGTCCCGCGGACAGTGATAAACTTCACACCGAACTGACTGACAGCTTGATGGACAGAAGAAAGGAAAAGACGAACCAGTCGTATTCCCAAGTTGGCAGATGATTGTCGAGTGGAAGGCGAGACGGAGAGCGTAGAGAAGCGTGATGCAAGAGGTACTCAGGCCTGAAAAACAGTTTGAAATGGGTGAAAGAGAAGAAGGAAAGTTACCGTAAACCGCATATCTGATAGGAAATGGCATGGAAGCAGCAAAAGTGAAGAATGCGGCACAACGAACTGTCGAGAGTAGGCGGAGAGGGCGGAGATCCGATGGACGATACCAGTAGAGGGTGCTGAAATCAGAAAAAAAGATTGCGAGAAGAACATTGATATAAAGTTGAATTGAGGGTTTTTGGTGATAAAGAAAGAAGTGAAAAAGAGGAATGAATGCGGAGGAGAGAGAAGATAAATGGGGAGAGACTGAGAGACGGCAAGCGGGAAGGAGACTGACCAACAGATGTTCGAAAGAGGCAGAGTTCAGATGGAAGAAGAAGCAGAACAACAGATGTTCAAAGTGTCGTGTCAAGCAATGAAAGAGAGGCGCTGGCAATGTTTGATTCATCCACGTGTGTGTATCTCAATGAAGCGCTATTGCTCAATTGGCAACAGTGACTTGATCTTTGTAAATTCCAAGCGCAGCTGAGTCATTCAAATTGAAAGAGCAACGGAAAATGTATGCAACGTGGGAAAGTACCAATGAAATATCACCGCACACCTGGAATCGGTCGTTGCCTCACAGAAGGCGCAGTCTCGTGAGAGTGGTTGCTCTCTACTGTTCTCCTTATCATCTTGTCCCATTCCTCCCTTTTCTCGCAAAACAATTCCTCGGCAACTTGCCTCTCTGGCTCGTGTCCGTCCTTCTTCCACTAAAACACAAAAGTTCAGAATTCCTTTTGTCCCAGACATCTCGATGTAATCATGACTAAGCGATGGTTGCAGCCACAAGAGAACTCGTAATTTCCCTTTTTGCAAACTGCTTCAGTTCAATTTCAATTTCAATTTTCGCCGTCTTCGGGGCAGCCAGAAGTGCCATAAAACCTTTGATGGGTCCCATCTTTTTTCTTTTCCAATCTCGAGTTCAAACAATGAAAGTCGCGGAAAACAGAAAGGAAAGCAGCAAGAAATAGAAGAGACACAAATAATTGGATTCTTGAAAGTGCAGTCTCCAGCATCAACTGCACTGTCTCTTGGAAAATACAAAACAGAAATAGTGCTCCTGATATGATACATCACTGTCCTGCCACACTACATTCACTGAAAGTTCACACGCCTCTTCGTCACTTTGATTTCTCACATGATCCCGAGTGATTCGGCTGAATCCGATCCTTCCCACGCTCATTCAAAAGAGCAAGCCCACCGTCGTCGGGCGGTGACTAGTGATAAACTCAGTCGGGCGGGCAAGAACTGCCAAACTGCCAGAGCAACACGTGCCGCCATGGCGACACCGAGTTTCTTCCCGTTTCGGCTTTCGACTCTTTTTTGACAGATTAGAATCGGAATGTTTCAGTATCGGCCAGAGGTCAAAACACGTCAAGCTGTATCGGGTCTGGATTGCCGAGGAGCGGTCGCAGAGTGCTCCGGTCGACCAGAGGGACAAGAGGAAACAGTCTTGCAAGGTGGGTTGCAGACAGAGATTCTCAGTCCGGATGCACTCCGGAGTATTATTTGGTGCGCTGGGCATCTGTTTATTTCTCATTCCACCAAGGAAGTATTCTCTATTCTTAGAAATCTGCAGAACGAATCGAACTTCAAAGATTCGAGAATTGAAAACGTATTACGAACAGAACAGAAAAGTCTAAATGCATATCGAGACAGAATGTTGTCATATCATAACATGCTACTAACATGGTTACGCATATTAGATCTATGTAACTACTCAACACTTCTGATTTCTTTTCTACGTCACTCTCAGTTGTAAGAAGTTCCGTTCCAAAACGTAAAGCTGCTGTCGACGTGGCAACACTTCCTCTTTGGCCAGAATGTGCTAATGAGCAGAAAGGTCTTTCAGTCTCCGTACTCTGCTCCGCGCCAACGAGCAGTGCTCCTTCACTGATGAATAAGTAATCCGAGGCAACGTCGAAAATCTGGGAGCCCGTTATCGAGACAAGATTGTGTTTCTAGTTGAGAATATGAATATATGTTTTGATGTAATTACAAACACACGCTCGGCACACGTGATATCTGGCAGCGAAAACAGGAAGCAGTCGGTCCGGCGTTTCCTGTCAATGCCTCCCAGTTTTCTGTTCGTTGTCACAGAGTCATCCTGACACTTCTCATCGCCTTCTTCTTCTTCTCTGAAACTCATCGAGACACCTCCGTTTGAACTTTGAGACTCTACGGTAGTCTGCTGGGGGCGGGGCGTCAGACGACTTTTGAGAAGAACCGCTCTTCTCTTCCATTTTGAGTATTCGTGTTTTGGTTCTTGATTCGGAGACCCAGATATCCTGCTGCACTAGAGGTGAGTCCGCCGACAATACTTTGCTATTCTTGGTGCCAGAACTTGGTAAACACCGTCTATAAGGGAATGAGTTCGGATTACGGAAACGTTTTTGAGATCATAATTAGTTACAGGTCTAATTGCGTTTCTCTTATAAGACGCTCACAAGACGAATTCGTTCTGTGTTCACTTTATCTCCTTGTTCCAAAAGGAACAGACGTTGTTCTTAGAATTTGTGACTTCAAATTGAACGCTTCAATCAGCATAATCACAGTGTCCTTTACCTAAACCTTCCCACCTGAAATTTTTGATCGAACGATGGCAAAGAGTGTTTTCCCATTCGAAATTCTCAAGCCGTGTTGCCCTTTCCGGGTCTTTTCACACATCCGGCAACTGCCCCGGTTCTTCGTCTCAATCCCATCTCCCACGTGACATGACAAACTAAACTTTTCTTCCGAAAAAGGGCCATGACCGGGACTGGGAGCCCATCTAAATCTGCAACACTGCACGTTCCAAATTCGATTTCCGAACCCAATCTGCTCGTTTTTCCCGTCTTTTTTACTCATCTTTGAGATACTCCCTAAATACATAATAGCTCTCGTTGTTGAGTACAATAACGGATATTTGTGTGTATGTCAGCAAATCTTGCGTGCAATCCTGCAAATACCGTGTCAGAACGGAGAAAGTCAAAAGTGAAGGAGATATTAGGAATTCAATTGAGTGTCTCGTTGTTCTTCTTGGAAGGAAGAACACAACGAACAAAGGAGAAAAAGCTGAGGGAGAGGATCAGAAAGTTCATTGGAAACCCAACGAAACGCGCTCGTTTTCCCATTTCCGTTGAACTTTTTCCATGGAAAAGAGGAGATGAGAAGGGGAGAGAAGGCGTGGAGCAGGAGCCGACGGGACAACTCTTCACGCCCCAAAAGTTAATCTGTGTCTTCCATTACACTTTTGGTTCTCTATCTATTTCCATTTTTCAATTTCCCGTCCATTCAGCAGTTTGCAAGTTGTCCCTCTTCACTCCGGAGTTCTCTCTAGTTTATTTAGGATCTCATCTCCTCCTCAAACCAAACATAATGACGTGGTGGTGGAGCTGTAGCGATATTCCCATAATTATAAGCTCGAGGGAGTGTTTGTGGGAATTGTGTGCCTAGAAATTAGAAAACGTCGGTCGTCGAAAACTGGCACTTTTCGTTCGTTCAGCTGAACACAATGCGTGTTTGGTGGAGAGCCTACGTTGGTGGTGCTCTTGCTGGATTCCTTAATGAAATGTCATCACCAGTGTTATCCTTTTTCTTTTTGCATTTCATTCTGATGACTTTGGAATTTGTACCGAGAAACTGGCAGTTGCAGAAGAAACGAGGCAAAGAGCAGAAGAAGAAGGGGGATTATAAAAGACGAATGAGTGGATCAAAAGTTTCATCGCAACATAACAATTTCTGACGCCCCGAGGTTCAAAGATGGTCCTCTTCTTCTCGAAATAGTTACTTTACTCTAGTCTCAACTCTGAAATCTGCAGAACCTTTTGCTGTTTTCTATTTTTCCGAATTTCCAAACAACCTGAATAATTCACTACCCGGCCAAATGACCCGTGGTCCCCATCATTTAGTGTTGCCAAATTCCATCTCTCACCGCGAAAAATAGTCTTGAAAGTACACAGAAACTAGTTACGTATCGGATTTCCATTCGCGGCTCGAATGTCATGACTTTTTGCGTAGTGGTTTCATGCTGCGCGACGACTTGAAAATGCAAATCGGAAACTTTTCAACTCTCGAGCCGTCGGTTGCAATTATCATGCACGCGGAAGATGTTATTTCGGTAGAGCAGGTGCCTGCAAATAGGATGAAACCACTCGTGACCGGAAGAATTAGACGAGAGAGATTCTAGTTAGTGTCGAGTCACGGTCACAAACGTACTAAATTCCAATGATCAGAGGGAAAAAGAAGAAACTCGAACCGGCAAACCACGCACTCATTTGTTTGAGTTGGCAGTTTCTCTGAAAGAGTTCAGCTGCATTAGTAGATCAAAAGACTCAACGGAGACCTCATGGGACTTTAAAAGTTGAGCCACAATAGACAGAGACATTCAATTGAACTCTGGTAAGAGTCGGGACCAACTTGATCATCGTCGCAGCCATCTCCTCTGTCCTAATCATCATTTGTCTCTTCCCCGTTGACAAGTGTCTCCCCGGGGGCTCTGCTCCCAGCCGTTCTTTGTGCACGTACCACGTTGTCCGGAAGAGACTGCATTCCTTCGTGTTTTGGTTTGATAAACGAGCAATGAGAGGCGGCGTCGGCTCTTGGTGGAAGGAATTGATGAGTCGGAACGAGGAAACAAGTGTCTACTATCTATTCATTCACTTCAAGTTGCTTTTCCAGTTCCGGCTTCTCGATTTGACGCAGATGTAGTCAATCATTCCTGGAAAACAAAACAGGAAGAAGTGGTCCGTTCAGCCACGTGCTTGACGTTTCTGGTCTCGTATTTCAAGAATCACTCATTTAGCTCATCTGTAAGAGAACTTTGTTGTACCAACCCTTCTCGTGCCTTCTTTTTGTTTTCATTCCAACTTTCCATTTGTTGATTCCCATCTGCTGATTGAACTTGTTAGCCAGTTCTGAGACATCGAAAGGAGCCGTGGTGCCCGCGCCCACCATTCTGATTACCACAATTTGTGAGAAGACTGCTCATTTTCTCGATCGGCCATTCAATTATACTCTAAGCTTAACTTAGCACTCTACAACTAAACCACGATCAGGAAGCGGAAAAAGAAAAATAGGAGGAAACTCTGTCTATTGGCTCTGTTTTCCCATTTGGTCACTGCCTTTCGACGTATTTGCATGCGAATCGGTCTCATTTGAAAGAAATAAAAAGGAGACGGGTAGTATTTTCAGAGAATCCATCAATTCCACCCACCCCTTTTCATATTTCACTTCCCGACTTTTCTCCCAAAACACATTTGTGTAATTGGAATCCATCTGTCTACTCCTTTTCGAGACAAACGAGTCAGAAGCTACCTGATCGCATCCGGAGTCTCTCCGTCAACGTCTTCCTGATTGCTTGTTCCGTAAAGCTTCTGCTTCAAGGGACCCGCCCCTGACGTCAAATCCTTGCCTTTCATATCTTGTTGATGAGTGCGAAGAGCACATTCGAAATCCATGAACTCTGCCTTTTCCAAGTTGCCATTTTGTTGCTCGTAATGTTTACTTGCCCTTCTTTTGCCTCGATCGCATTCTGTGCAAAAACGGAAATTCGATCAAGAGCCCTCACTAACCCGCGCAACTTCTCCTTTTATGAGAGCGTCGGCGAAGTTCCGATCTAGGAAGAATTAAATAATCAAATTAGAAACAAGCATAAGATCCATCTATGGATTGTAGTGATGAGAATGAATTGTTTGGTGGACACGGTGGAGAAGGAAGAAGCGAGAAACGAGGGCGCACGGCTCGTTTTACGACCACCCTAGCCTCTCCTGCCTATCCGTGAGCTCCTCCCCCCATTCGACGCCTTTTTTTGTGAAGAGTGGCACGCACACACGAAAAGAAACAATTCTGTTCGTTGCATTCGATTCTCTGCTAGAAGTTCAGTCCCTCTGATTCTGATTCCTCTTCAAAATGTGTGATCCGTTGGATGTCAAACTCGTCATTACGGTACGTGACTATCCGTAGGTCTGAAGAGTTGTTGTGATATGTGGAACAATAGTCTAGACGTCACAATGGATCCATCTAATGAGAAGAGAACAACCACCGTTCTTCGGTGTTAACCAAAAACCAGCGTATCCTGCTGCTCGTCTAGATATCGTAAATCCACCCATCCCATTCTCTCTTCCGTTTCTTCCTCGTCCAATCTCGCATTTCCTCTTCCTCCTCTCTTTCTTTGTGCAGCCATTTCTGATGAACATGCCTCCAATTATCCCGTTTCTACTCCCGGCGCCTTGCCTTTCTGTTGTTGCAACTCTCTGATGATGCATTGTGCCCTGCGGCGCAAAAAAGTCAAAGGTAAACATGGCACGTGGAGAAGATATTAGGGTGGAGAGGCGTGGGAACTACCGATTTTCCGAGACGATTTTCAATCTTTTCCGGGTTTTCTTCTTCCGCCAAAACGAAAAAAAGTTGCATGAGTCACGGAGAGAGGAAAGTGTTTGCGGACACCGATCCTCTGGGAAGCAAAGAACACGCAATTGGACCTTGTTTGCAGGAAATCGAAGACATGGCGCCTGCCGCGATATCTTGGTACTGTTTCACGAAGGAGGAGAAGAACGATCTGGAGCACTCGTGGAGTCTGGTGGAGGCCAAGAAGAACCACATTGCATGCGACATTTACGAAATGATCTTCAACCAGGTCAGTCTCGTGACGACGGTCCTTCCGTCAACACCAATACCCTCCGATTACTCGGAGAAAAGAAACAACCATTGGCTTCTTTTAATTTCCTTTCGTCCCTTCTTAGTTGTCCACTCTCGTTACTCCAATTTCCTTCGGATCGTGGTCCATGAGAGCTCAACAGCATCAACTAATCATGTGTGTTTGCAGTGTCCGGAAGCTCGTCGTCTCTTTCCGAAACTCAAGTTCGTTGGATCGAAACCGGACAGAAAAAACAATGAATTTGCGTTTCAAGCTATGCGTTTCATGCAGGTATCGTCTTGTTTTCGGAAAGGAACATGCAGGACTCAAGTGTTTTCAGGTCATAGAAGGAGCAGTCAAAGCCCTCGACCATCTCACTTCTCTTGATGTCATTCTGGACAATTTGGGACGACGACATGGAAAACTCGAGGTCAATGGCAAATTCAGGTGAATAACTTCCTTCTTGAGACTCTCACGGAGTGCATTCTGTTTTCAGATCGTATTACTGGTCAGTGTTTCTTGAATGCTCCATCTACTGCCTCCGCCACGCTTTCTCGAAGAGGATGAATGACAAAGAAGTCGACCATGTTATCATTCTCTGGCGGTACCTTCTGCGCGATGTTATGAAGAAAATCAAAGTATGAAGTGGATCGGGAATCTCAGATCCGTAAACCAAAGTTTTCAGGCCGGTACAACTGCAGATATTGCTCACAGACTGCACCAAATGAGCATTGATGACTCGAGAAAGTACTCTCTTCCAGCAATTCAGCACAAGGAATCAAATGCTTCTTCTGCTGAGGTAACACGGCTCTCATTGTCTATCCGTTCCCTCTAATGCATCCCTAACACTCTCTTTTCTTCAGGCTTCTAACCCAACAGCTTCTAAAACTCGGCAACGCAATAATTATTCCACTCACCTTATTACAGACCGACTTTGACGATATTCTCTGATCCAACTGCACCTCTTCCACTTCTCCGCACTTCTCTTCCACCACTTCTCTTCACTCTCTCCATTGGCCATTTTCACCGAAATTCCGGGGCTTTTATCTCATATTGTGGACAAATTGCAAACTGCATGATTTCAATTTCATCACCCGTTTCGTTTTTTTTTCAAATTGTAACTTTATTGTCATTCCATCTTTTTCTGCATGTTCCCTTCATGTTCTCACCAACTCCCTTTATTCATAACTTTTTCGAATGATTCGACATAATAATAAATATTTATCAAACAGGTCACAGAACAGTTTCTTTGTTCATCGGAGTGTACTCCTTCCGGCTTCTAACCAACTCTTGCTCTTTCAGTTTCTGACTCTTTCGACGGACACTTTCTAGCTTCTTTTCTCTGAAATTAAAAGGTTCAAATAGTTGAAACCAAAAGAGAACACACTGTTTCGGAATGCTCAATGCTGTAGTTCTCCAGCAGCACTCGTAGACACAGTACATACAGCAAGAGAAGATGAGGATTATCAGGATGGCAATGGAGATTATTACTGGAAAAACATGAGTAGGGCATGGAATACTTCGGAATACAGATCTCACCAGCATAAAGAAGTGGTGTGGGGTTGGAAACGGGAAGGCAGGACATTGTGAGACTGTAGCATCGACTGTTGTAGAAGCAGTAACTGCGGCGGTAGTAGAATCGGAAGGCGCAGGCTTTCTGAAAATGAAGAGAACTTTGATTCAGTTCGAAATCATTGGTCATTTTGTGTATATCTGGTTGTTCTTTCACTTAGCGACGGAGTTAACTTAATTTTAGGAAAAAAAGAGTCTGTCAGTTCCTTGTTTTTTTCTATCTACGTGACTGCGATCAATTGGATTTGGCTATCAAGATTGGTTCAAGTATTGCGAAAACCCAGAGTGCATTTTCAAAATCTCACATCATCATAGAACCAGAGATCCTCCGATGGTACCCGACACTCCACATTAGTCCTCGAGTTCACCAGATACTCATCATTATCAATGGAGCAGTCCATTGGTGGAGTCTGACAGTTGATGAGGGTTCCATGAAGTTGGTGAACATTCTGGTCGACGATGCCCTGGAAAGAACCACATCACGTGATGTCAAGTTGGTGCTGGTCCGAGATTCGAGAGTCAAACAAACAAATTAGGAAAGTTCGGGAAGACTTTTTAATTTCTGGTTGTAAAAAAACATCACATCATACTCTACTTATGTACCTGGCACCTGTAAAATGCACTCTCAAATTGAGACCCCTAGAACCTTTTCAGTGGCAAGTATGATGTGTAGTGCGCTTTTTTCAAAATCCAGGAAAGTCGAATGACATCATTGCGAGTTCCCGAACCGTCCTCTTGGTTACTAGACAAAGATGATGCTCTCTTCCTTAGCAAACAAATCTGATTCATGGGCTCACTCACGTCAATTTCACAGGTGTAAATCTGCTCTCCCTGTTCGCTTTGATCCAGTTTCAAGTAGGCAGAACCAGGCTTAACGACGACTAAACAGAGAACAAGATAGAGGGAGACAGTCATGTCTGAATGAATGAATCAGCGGTCTCGAGTCGACCAGTGCCTGATGTCTCTCGTCGTTTTTCGTTTATGGCTGAGGCTGTATTCGAATATCATCTTCGAATGCACATTTAGTTTTATGGCAGAAGGAAAAGGAACATGAATTGGGCAAAGAGACAAGGGAAAGAAGGAAACACTGCAAACACTAACAGAATCATTACAAGCCATATCGACTGCTACATCTATCAGAACAGCAATTTGAGGTAAATGAGAGATACATACGAAGATCCAAATAGTTCACAGTTAGAAGAGCATACCCGGGGAGTTTAGGAAAAGTAACAATGGAAAAAAGGAAGAGGACGAAAGAAACAATTGATATTTGGGGGAATTGAACTACTTGGGCAGGAACAACGCTCTATGCGGTGCTGCGGAACCCGGACAGTCTAACATGAGGAATTGGGAGTCAGGGAACTATAATTTATCATTTAATCTTTTAAAATGACCCCTCCAATCGACATCATGTCCGTTGGTGCGAGCGTGATCTTGAAGATCCTTTGGGGCAGTTCGACTGGCTTGATGTCGAAGATGTTTCCGTTCCTGATAACTGTTCCTCTGCGGAGTCGAGTGGCGACGAGGTGAGACTGGGCTAGTCGACGAGACGACGTGAACTGGAAAAAAATCGGATTTAGTTTTCGAGAAAATCAGTGCGAGGATTGGGAGGGAATTAGCCAAACGTATGGGGATAATCAGCAGAATAAACTCACAAATTCATCAGAGCTGTCCATCTCGATCCGCTCAGAGCATTTATCCAATTCTTTCTGCGTGCAGGTATCTTTGAAAGCAGTTTCCGGGCAACGGTACGTGATACTGTCGGTAGTGGAGCACTCTTCGATTTTTAGGTTCTGAAGGAAATTCAGTTACAGTTCAAGTCTTTCAGCTTCAATTCACAAACCCTCCAAGCCTCCAGATTGTCTTCATCACCCTTTCCGACTGCCCAGTACTCGGGAATCTCGAGATACGAGAATCTCTTCATGTCATGCGAGAATTCCCCTCCGTGAGCCACTTTCTTCAAGACCAACGCGTTGGGGTTGTTGAAACAGATCTAAAAATGGAAACAATAGAAATTCATCATGTATTTGACTTGACGTCACCCACCGACTGCTCGTCCCACTTGAGAAGCATATTCTCGAGGCGGCTCTCGACCCCATGAGCCGTGTGGACCCAAGTCATCAGGAATTTGAGGGTCTCTGGTGGGTACTCTCCAAGCGGTTTTGGACCGTGTTGATTGAACCTGAAAGTGGCGAGAAATGAATGAGACATGGGAAATTGCGGGTTGTGCCTTGCTAAATCATCATTCACAACAAAGCAACAGACTGGAAATGTGCGAGTAATAACAGATCTTAACGAGTCCGTTTGTTTTCTTCTGCGTTTCTCGCCCTCGCATGCTCTCCTCTAAATAGCTGAGCATGATTCCTTCGTTTCCCTACTGTTCTTTTCATTGCTTACCCCAAACAACGTCACACCTCCTATTCTTTGGCTGAATTGCCAATGATGTCTCTCTTTTTTTCCACGTCAAACAGATCTGGTCCTGTTTGACCCGGAAAAAGAACAAGAGAGGAACAAGAAAGATCAACATCGCCCGGAAAAGCACGCAGTGACGTGGCATTGTTTTCAGCCACTTCGAATTCCTGGATTTTCAAGATTAACAACGGATGAATGAATTCGAACGGTTGCGCAGAGGGAGCAGAAATAGCTAACGTTGTTTGTTAAGGGAGGGTACATTTGATTGGTTTGTTTTGCTGCCTGTTCAGTTTTCTGGGTAGTGCTAGTACCCGAATACAACAAGAAGAACTAACCTCTTCCATACTCGATGAGGAACCACTGAGCAAGTGTTTTGCTTGACCATCACCTTGCCAACAGTCTCCGAGAAGATCTGCGAGGCGGTGACTTCGAAAGAAAAGTAGAAGAGGAGAAGAGGAAACATGTCGGGATGAAGCTGAAGCTGCTGAAGCACGACTGAACGCAATCGAATGAGAAGGAGGCGGCTCAGAATCGAAAGTTCACGTCTTCAGTTGAGGAGGAGCCGCCTCGATCTGTGGGGCGGGGCTTCGGCCGCCGCTTTCTTCTTCAAGCACGGAGCAACAAGAAGACGTACGGTAGGTGGAGCTTAGGCGGGCGTCGAGTACAAAGAACAGAAGGCCTTTTTTGAAAGAAGATATCTGAGGACAGTGATAAAGATGGTCCCTGTAGGAAGGATGACTTTGAAAGAAGAGGACAGGAAGGACGGAAGTGGTGACCAACGGAGGGAGCACGTTTTCAGATCAAAGAGACCTGATTAGATGATTTGTGATGTCGTTTGGCAGGGAGACTCGAGAGAGGAAAGACTTACGAAACTTGACCTGGTGTCGGTCGGAAATGTTTGAATGACGTGGCTTGATTTGACTACATCGGAGCATGAATCCTTCGTATCCTCACCTCCTGCACCCGTTCTCGAACTGTGAACAGTATGAGTACTCAGAACAGGCACGCTTGTTGTTGTTATCTGAATTTTGACGTAAGTGTTTCAGACGTCGTTCTTTCTGATAATAATGACGACCTCATATGGTCACCTACCGGGTCTCCATTTCGAGAACTGATCGAGGAAATGCTCTTTTGTTTTCTGACTCTTTCGATGTTTAGTGTCCTTTTCCTCTTTTGATCGTGGCGAGCTTTAATAATGTTAACGGAAAAGATTTGGGGAGTCCAAGTGATGTGATAGCCCTCTCCGCCCGCTTGCCCGTCCCGACCTTTCCGCCTAATCCTATTGCTGCTGTTCTTAATCTCCCCAAGGTATTCCGGGTTTACGTGGGCCGTTTTCATTAAAATTGCGCGGCGGCGGAGGCGCTGCGGTCAGGGACCACATCTGCCAATTGTTTCGCCTCCACTTCCGTCGCCCAGCAGGAGCCCCGATCTGGAAAGGTCAGTCTCGAAACACCAGAAATGGGTGAATCCGAAGTTGTATATGTATGTGTGGGTTGCAAATAATTGTCGTAGTGTAGGCATTTCCGTGTTGCAAATCGTTCTGAGCTGCATCTGCTGGATGAAAATAGACCTGAGCATTGCCAGGATGGTCCCGTTTCCGGAACATCAGCTCCGTCGAACTTTCATTGCACTTTACCCTCTTCCCGCGTGGGTTTACTCGGCTTCTTTGGTGCCATCGTATCTGTTCTTCCGCTTGGGTCACTTCCCTTCGACTACATACCAACGATACAAACGTGTCGTCAACATCTCCAATTACTCCGACAGGAAGTCTTGTTGTAAGCCGAGACTCCAGTGGAGAAAAGCATAAAAAAGAGTGGCGGTGAAACATTTTATGGTCCAGTTGATTTGGGTCAAGAGTCGAGATTCCTCGAGCCAAGAGTCGATTTGATGCGCTGAAGCCAAGGAGGGGAGCAGTGCAGGAAGTCTCTCCCGGCGAACCAATAACCAGAGTACGGAAAGAAATAAGAAGGAGCAGAAAGAGTTGAGGGTGGAAGTAGAGAAGGAACTTTTTCCACCGGCGGAGGTCATTTGACCGAAAGGAAGGACATGAGTAATCGGCTTCTGATTTGTAGCTTTTTCAGAAATCAACGACCCGTGAACGGAAATAAACATGCTCCGTTCTACGGGGCAAACTGTCTGTATTAGTCATAATGTGCCGGTTCTTTAACTTTTTGCATGCTGTTTTTGTAAGACCCTGTCTGAAAACACGGTTGATTACGGCGTGATCCGCCACAACAATCCACCCGTTTACTACCAGTGTCTTCTCATTATCATCATTAGGTTAGCACGCTGCTACGTGACTCGTTCTCTTCCCCACAGTGCTCTCCGTTCCAACTCGATCACATGTGACTTGTTTCGAGCAGGAGATGAGTTCCAGTTTCTCCAAAAACACTGAATAATTAGGAGAGCAACACTGGTGGCGACGTAAGCTTCGATGCTCAGAAACGCCGCGAGATGCAATGCACCACATCCGCCTTGTTAGTTTTTTTGGGGGCGCCCGGAATGATTTTGGAATGATTTCATCGGTTAATTTGACATGATATCACTCGGTGGCATCCAGTGACACTCGGTATCTTTCGGTGATCTTTCATGATATCACCCGCAACTGCAATTACCCTCAAACGGGAGATAATGGGCACCAACAAAGTGACTCAAAGAGCCATTAATTATCTTTTTTTTTCCATTTTGAAATAAATAATAAACTTGGTGGAGAGGAGTCTGGAGGGGATGCTTTCTGAGCACATTGGACCTCAATGAAAGCAAGGGAAGTTACCGTTGAGGCACTTCTCCGCTATCCAGACAGACAAGAAGGGTTTCTACCGATGCAACTAGTTCAAGAAAACAAAAAGTGAAGTTTCGCACTTGAGAACAGCGACCTTGGCTCAGGGAACTCAGTGAAATGTAAATAAGAGTAGACAAAACACGAAGGACAACATATGGTAATGAACGAAGGATCTGCCGCATTCAGACAACTCGGTCTTCACAGAAACATCTCAAGGTGCGGGAAACGGGCATTCATCGGGACTCCCATTTCATCAGCCAGCACAGCACGTTCCATTTGGGTCAACGCTATTTTCAGAACATCTACACTACTCGAAATTAAATTCTCTCCACGGTTTCTTGACCTACATTTCGCATGGTTGACTTGTTTCCATAGGTTTGATGATGCATTTTTTCAAAAAAAGAATGTAATAAACAAATGAATACGTCACACTGCGAGAGTCTTTTTTAGGAACAGACAAACTCAATTTGCAAAGAAGAAAAACGTAACGGGGCTTGCTCGACTGATTCTCGATTCTTTGACCACCGAGGTCTGATTGAATCAACTCTACGTATCAACGTTTTATCAGAGTGTCTCGATCGTAAAACGTTTATGACTGTATTTATGAACATCCTCTCGCTCAGTTTGCTATGCCTAAGTTGTCTGACATCATCAACGAAAAGAACTTTCCCCATTTCATTCAAATTCCAGCAACAACCGCACCCAACTAACTCGAGTCAAAAGTCACCCGACAGTACACTACGGTTCCCGCCACCGGAACTCAAACCATCGCCACATTTCATCGCTATCAAAAAACCATATTTCAGTTTCTCACCACCATGTCTTCTCTATGTCTCTAGGTTCCCAGAAGTTTTCCACAATGAAATGGGATAGTCGCGGGTGTTTCTGTAAACACTCAGAGAACAGTTGGCACTGGCCCATTTCATCTGCATCGAGTGACGATGAACCAGCGCAACGCCCTTCTGCTCCTGCTGCTCGCTTCCCTCTTTTGTTCGCTCTCAACCGCCCTCAAGTGCTATGCGGGTGAGTTTGTTCCACGTGTGTCTAGTTGAAATACGACCTGATAAGACGATCATACAACTAGAAGCCGACAGCAAACAATAATCCGTTTATCAATTGTCAGGTAGTCGCGGATACGTCAACGGCGAGTTGATCGAACGGTTCCACGAAGAGGAATGCGAAGAGAACATGGTCTACTGTATCGAGTCATTCAGCGAGTCGTTCGAAACTATCACTGCAAGCTGCCAGAAATACGGAACTACTCCAAAGCAGATGGCCCTGTGCAAGGTATACACGAAACATCCGTGACGTCGTGTCGTAGAGGAGGGGCCAAATGGGCATCGGACTAGATATCGAGAAGAATGTCTAATTTTGGAAGTAATATTCGCGGTACTTCCGCACAGAGGAGTTAACCACTTTTTGTGTCATGCTACAAAACTCAAACGATCTCTGACAGAGAAACATCGCGTTTGACGTCCACGACACGCTCTGACGAGGTCCATTTGTAGCAGCTATTGTGGGGAAGAAGTGTCTCTCGACGACACGGATGTTGCACAATGAGGACACCTATACTCTATACCTTCTTTTCTGCATCAAGTGACACTGATTTCGGGGGCGAATTAGTCAGACAGTGATTCTCATCACAAATCATATTCTGAATCAGTGAGCATTAGAGTTAGATCTCTGCTGTGGCTAAATGAGAAGAGTACGCACAAGTTAGGGAAACGATCACGGCCTTCTCATTGTTCCGTGTGGGCCGTCAAACTAGAGTCAAGTATTTGATTTCGTCAGTTTTCAAAGGGAGCAAATGAACGGGTTCACCGGAACCAGGAATGCGTCGGCATAAGCTTATTTTTGCAGTTCGTATCAGTTGAAAGCGTTAATCATCTTAGCATTTCCGGAGAAGTTCAAGCAGAATTCCGCGATTTCTGGTTTTTATTTTGATTCTACATTGGTTTCAGAGTGGAAAAGCTCAACAAAAAAGTGGAGTGACCATCCGCTGCTGCACCACGGATCTCTGCAACAACAAGTCGGCAACCGAGAAAATGCGCAAAACTCTCTCCTAAAAGCTTCTGGGAGATCCAAATGTCCATGATTTATGGTTATCAATAAAGCATCCCTAACTAATAAAAATGTTGCTTTTGGACGTTTCTAATTGATAATAACGAGGGAGTACATGCTCATAAAAACTGCGAGTTTCATTTGTTTCCGATAAGCGCCTGCTGCCATCGCTTCTCGCTCAGTTCGGCCGACAGAGACCAGACCGAGATGGCGCCTTCCATGAAGGCCCTCTGCCTGCTACTGGCTTGTTTAGGCACAGGTATGAAGACTGTAAAGTTAAGGAGATGATGTCAGGTTTGCAGTGGTGAGTGTGCAGTACGAGATTCGAGGCAACATTGACGTGATCACGCAGTACGATGTCCTTCCGGAGTATTATGTTGAAGAACGTTTCACTGCAAAACTGGAGAAGGCGTCTCAAAGAGTAAGTAGTTACTACAAAGTTTAAAACTCATAGAATCTCATTTCAGTTTTCTGAAATCATTGGTGAAGACTTCAAAGACTTCTTCGTTCACGATTACAAGTGAGTGTACTGTACCCATTCCCTCCATACTCCTAACTTCTCTAGGATCCACGGCGAAGACACTGCTGTTTTCCATGCCCGTCTCACTCTCGTCGAATCCCCATCCGTTTCTCGCCAGGACATCATTGATCGCATTGTGGCCACCGACGATGTGCAAATTTATTTCTTGCGAAAGAATGGTATGGTTGGACTCGATGTGCTCTCTTCCATCGACCAGTAGCACTGCCAATCTTATCTACACTTTGGTTGTAAAATATTTCATTTTTGAAGACGCGATTCGGCTGTTACGTCAGAATGAGAGAATAGGAATGTAAAGGGAATAGAGCACAAATATCGGTTTCAGAATTCGAAGTGCAAGGATCAACCGCCTCGAGATTCCGCATAGTGGAAGCTGATGTGGACCATTGCCTCAATGGAGGTATCCTCCTTCCGAATGCCACCTGCGCCTGCATGCCATATTACTCCGGAGCCAATTGCGAAGTTGTCAACTGCAGGAACAATGGAATCGGAGCAAACGGAAGATGTTCTTGCCCACCGGGACTGTATTCCGCTCATTGCGAAGCCAGTAAGAAAGAAACTGGCGGCAAGGAAAGATGAACTTCACGAATTTCAGGAACTTGTGTCACGAAGATCGACTCTGTCGTCGACTTGTCCACCCAGTCTTTCATTCTCGTCATCAATACCAGAACTTCAATGGCTTTCGATTTGAACACGGTAATCGAGAATATCCCATCATTGGTTACCGACTACACAAAAGCGGGAATCACTGTCTCGAACTTCATTGTTACAATTTACAGAGTCTCAAGTTTGTGTTCTCTGTTTTCAATGTAAGAATGTCCATTTCAGAGTCTGTATATTTCATGGAATCGAATGCTTTCACCTCTTCCCAGAACCTCATCGACTACCTTCACAGTGTTACCATTGCACCAGCTACCGATGATCAGCCACACTTGGACGCGATTGTTGCTGCTCAATCCACGTTGGTCAATAAACATGTTTTTAAACTGATTGTTTCTTTTCCAGCTTTGCCATCATGCGCCCCAAGTCAACTGTCTACGTGTTCGCCGATTCCGAGAATGCCCTCGACCCCACTCCCTCCACCCGCATCAGCAACACCAACGAGAGTCTCGTCATCCAGCAAACTTTGTCGTGGAGAAACAAGGTTTGAAGTTAGACAGCCAAGATACACTTATGGATCACTTTCAGATTGTTCTCGTTCTTTCCCAATGGTCTTCCAGCCCTCTGGTCCCATCCGGAAACTACTTCGATGTTCTTCGTAGAGTTGTAACAGCTGTTCATGGAGATTTGTTGCTTGTTGACAAACCAGAGCTCATTGAAGTAGACCACTTTCGTAAATCGTTGATAATCATCAAGTTTAGGTACTCCAAAACCTGTTCTATTACCTTATTGGTGGACAAAACACATTTGTGCAGTATTACAACAACATGACCAAGACTATTCCTCTGCTTTCTGACAATCCGACTCTCACTTCCTACGTTCTTCTTACAACTGAAAACGGAGTTTCAAGTTTGTTTTTAAACATAACATGGTTCAGTCAATGCCCTTTTTCCAGTTCCAAACGTGCAGGACAAGAGTGGAAACACATTGAAGCCAACATCCTCCGGTAGTCGCTTCGCGGTGAGTTCGCGGTCAGCTCGCCAACTCTCTTTCCTTTCTTCAGCTCTACCGCACCCAGCAATCTGTTACTGACTCAGTTGTCATCTCTGGAGATAACATCCCACTCCACAATACTCGTATCTGGTTTGCATCCCAGAGTGACGTCCTCATCTCTTACTCCGAAGACGACACTGTCGACAACAACTACGCTCACACCTTCAACGGTTACAACCAACGTCCATCCCTTTACTCATCCTTCGCGGGAACTTCAAGTCTTTCCGTCTCCAGACTTGATCCTTTCTCCTCTTCCGTTATCCTGCCGGCTGCTGTTTCTCAAGCAAAGGCTGCAACCTGTAACTTCCCGTATCAATTGGATGCTCTCACCGCATGCACCCCGGGTCCATTCGTTCACAATGTTGAGGTAACAACCGCCAGCGGAAAGATGTATCGTGCCGTGCCAGGATATTGCTTCACTCCAGGTGATCCACAAAATGAATAACACAGTTTATTCTCGAAGTTCAGACAGTCACTCAGCTGCTCCATGGTCTTGTCTCAACAACGGAACTCGTTCTGGAACAAAAAGTTGTACCTGCAGCACCAACTGGAATGGACAACATTGCGAAGTTCCAGTGTGCCAGAACGGAGGAACTGTTGACAAGTTCCCGAATGGAGGTGGACACGGAAACTGTATCTGCCCATTCGGTGTTTCTGGAAGCTTCTGCGAAATCAGTGAGTCAGACTCATTTGATCGTTTTCTTCAACAAAGATTTCAGTGACATGCGCCTCGACATCTCCTGACACCTTCCAATCCTACAATCGCTCTTTCGCAATCGTCGTTCAGAACTCTCTTTCCGCCAATCAAGCACTTGTTCGACTGAATGACGGTCTCAGAGCAATGCTCAATCAGGGACAGTCTACTGACTTCGAAGACTTTGTTTTGACCACTTACAAGTCGAGACAGGTGCAGGGAGCTCAGTTCCCCGATGTGACTTCTAGCAAGTTTAGTTCGGCATCCGCTTTCTTGAATGCGACTACAGATGACGGAATCGCCTACTCGTAAGTTTTGAAACGGATCATAGTTATGAGCCGCCGTTTTCAGGTACTCTCCATCTGGACCCCAACCAGGATTGTTTGCCCTTGAAACCACTTTGAGATCCATGGACTACGACAAGTCGTCAATCTTCTTTTTCACCGATTCCGCATCTTCCATTCCTGAGAACTCCATGAACTTCACCGACATTGTGTTCGTTCCCTCTCATTCTATTTCTGAATCAACATTGTCTTTTCAGTCAAACAGCTGTTGAACGTGAGATCGAGATCTCTGTCGTTATCATCCCACCTTACGGTTCCACTGATCTCTGCGCGGATTCGGGTACCTACGAAATTTACGAGATTCTTGCTCAACAAACTGGAGGAAACTTTATCAACTTCTGCCAGAAGTATACCACTAGCGGAGACCCAGTCTTTAACGTAATGTTTTGAAAGTTTCATGCAAGCCAGAACTGTTTGTTTCAGTTCATCGCCTCGTATGGAAGCACCCACCATCACACCGAGGTAGTTGCTTACTACATGGTCCAAGATTGTTCCAGCTTCACCACCCGCGATTTCTTTTTGTCCAGTGCAACTAATGACGCTTATGTTGTTGTGTATTCTCGTAAGCTCGGGCAACAAAGAATCTTTCAGAACAGTGTAACTTTCAGCCACTATTCAAAACTTCTCTGCTCAAGTGGCTGAATCTGTCACCGGAACTCAGCAATCGCTGGTCCCAGATTCTCATTCCGTTCCATTCTTTGCAAGTTATCAAATCAAAATTGCTGCTGGATCCTCCTTGAGCTACAAGTTGACTGTCACCTCCGCAGTGAAAGCCCAATGCTTCATCCGTATCACTGAGCGCAGTCAATTCTCCGCCTACATGGGATTCTCACCGGATCCATCAACTGACCGTTACTCAAAGGATCTGACCTACGCTACTCACCAACAGCCAGTCCTCCACCTTTCTTCCACTTTGCAATCCGAGCCTGTGGTTACTGTCACTAGTTACGATAATAACAACAACATCGCATTCCACTCCCAGTTTGTGAAACGTACCTCTGGATGCAAGTATGAGTACATCATGAACAGCCAGTTCACCTGTCATACCGCGGGAGACACTTTCACCACTGAAACCACAATAACCACGAATGAAGTGACCATCATGAGAACCCAAAGAGCTTTCTGCAGTGATCTCGTCGGTTGTATCAATGGAGGAATCATGCTCGGAGGAGACTGTCAGTGTGTCAACGGATACGGAAGTCTCCACTGCGAGTACCCAACTTGCCAGAATGGAGGAACCGTCGTCGACTTCAAGTGTCAATGTGATGCCCAACACGACGGAGATACCTGCCAGTACATCAAGTGCAACGACTGGAACTTTGTGGAGACTCACGATCCGAGAGAGTACAACTTCCAGCAAGTTGTGTTTGTTGTTGAGGTCAACACAAAGAACATGGTGCTCCCCAATTCTTATCTCCAGAAGAACATTCAGGCATTTGTGGATAGCACTGACGATGTCAATGTTCCAAAACAGTACACCCTCATCACTTTTGACGATCAGACCATTCGTGTTGTTGCCTCTTCCACTCAGAAAGACGTCTTCGTGTCAGCCTTCCAGAAGGGAATCACTGTTGGAATCAACACCCCAACCAAGGTCAAGGGACTCGAGGCTATCAACACTGCATACTCCACCTTGGTTGATCTGCCAGGAATCGTCTACGTGTTCACAGCAACCGACTCCGCCAGCAACATTGCTGCTGTTCGCCAAAGATTCGGTGTCCAAATCAATCTTGTCTGGCTGGCTTCCGATGCTAGCAATCTTGTTCCGGCAAACATCAACTACTACCTGACCGCTGTTGCAAGACAGTCGAATGGAAGAATCCTCCCAGTCAACGTCTTGCTCACTCCACAGGTCAGTTAGCGCTGCCCCCAACTTTCTTCATCGGAATTCTAGATCCTCACTGCTCTTGCCCCAACTGTGAATGAGAACCAGTTGATTCTTGACGAAGGAGTTAAGGATTGCTCTGCTGGAGTCAACTTCATGTTCCCAGTTGGAAATCTCGCAACTACTTTGACCCTTGTGGCTTCTGGAGTTGGAGTTTCCGTCACTGTTTCTGATGAAAATGGTAAGCGAGAGGGAAAATATTAGAAAATCTATACATTGGGTAGAGAAGGGGGAAGGGGTGATGAATGAGGGAGCATCGAAGGAGTGTTGTGCAACTGCATTCATTTCAGCAAAGAACGTAGACCTGACCAACTCGACCACCTTCACCGACGTCAACACTCTGATCAGAACAATCAGCACAGCCAACCATCAGGGAGGTTCATGGACTGTCTCTGTCAAGGGATCAAGTTCCTGCTACCTACAAGTTCGTGTGAATTCTCCTCTCCAAGTCATTCCCCGTTTCACTAATGATCAAGGACAAGACTTCGGAAGTGGCACTCCAAGAGTCGGAGCAGGAACAACACCCGCTTCTTACATTACTTTCCGAATCATGGATAGCTACAACTCTGATTCTAGAAACTTCGGATCATCTATCTCTGTCGTCGAATCATCTGATACTGATCCAGAGACTCCATGGGGTACCACCAGCAACTTCCAGAACTCGACAGTTCTTCCAAGAGACCCAGTTGGCTGCGCCAGTCAATTCGTTTCTCCTCTAATCTCCTGGACGAGCACTTACCAGAAGTTCATTGTCCGTGGAAAGGACGGAAACAACAACAACTTCCAGCGCACTTTCTTCTTCAACAAAGCCGCCGCCAAGACTGGTAAGCCTTGAAAACTGTTTTCTGTTTCACCAAAAAACAATTCAGACTGTCAAAACAACGCTAACATCGACATCTATGGTTTCTGCCAATGCGATGCAAATCACTTCGGAAACCTGTGTCAATTGAGAAAGTGTCAGAACGGAGGAATCAGCGCATACGGACTTTGTGACTGTCCGAACGGATATTATGGGGATTACTGTGAACAATGTGAGTTGAAATGTTCTTCTAAAGTTTCAAAAACATTGCTTTCAGATGTTTCTTGAACAACCATCGACGAAACATGGTCTATTTTTATTTTGATTTTGGTATTCTGAAAAAAAAACATAAAAATGCGATAACACGTAAACAAAGAGCATATTGAAAACAGCAAGAAGCAGGTTACAAAGCAGGAGGCAATGGGTCAATTGATTTGAAGAGGAATGAGTCACGGACTTTGATGCAATTCTCTAGTTCTTCCTCGAGATTCTGTTCTGATTTGATATTGAAGCCGAGGATCACGGAGACAATGATGGTGGTGATGAGGAAGAGAACGAAGAGAATGAAGAAGAGGATCGAGTACATTTTGTACTTTCTGAGAATAGTTTTGGATCAGGGAAGAATCAGTTATGGTTTACTTACCTGATAAGGACCTTGTCCTCACTCATATCTGGTCTGGTTGGCAAAATGCCATTGTAGGAAGAGCCGTTGTTGAATTCAGAGATTTTCATAGTTGTTTAGGGAATAGTCGGGAAGTTGAACGATTGGTTCAGAGACAGTCACAAACTAGTATGGAGCGTTGACCCGCTTATCAGTTTTTATGTACCCGTCGTTTTCTCATTTGCATAATCTCTAACTTGGCTTAAAATCTCTCATTGCATGTAGCCAGGACACTCCCCCGAAACAGATCAAATTTCGAAACTTGATGTGCGATTCACATGATATTTATTGATGAGAGAGAGGGGGTGATGGAGAAATGGAAGAGACTCGTATTCGTCAAAGTAAACAGTGAAAAAGGTTCTGGAAAACAGACAGGAGAGAATCAAGAGATCGGGGAGGGAAACGGAAAAACAATTGGATTATGATTGTCGACGAGACCCGTTTGGGGGGATTGGGAGGGAGACTGTTCAGGCAGAGATTTTGTTGTCACTGGTGGAAGGGGAGATCCTCCAGGAGAAGAGCTTTGCCAGTGAGGAGAACGACTGGAAATTGGGAATTATTGATTGAAATTGACAAGTTCAAAGCTTATCGACTACTCACAAAGATCTAGTATTTCTCGCTGATGTGTATCCTGATCACATCACTCCAATCAGCACTCACCTGTGAATGTGCCACTTTGGAGGACGAGAAGAACGCGTGATGGATGGATGTGAATGCACAGAGGAAGGCAGGAACGATGAAGAGGCCGTGGATGAGACCGAGGGTGACTACGAGGATCATGGTCTTCACGAACACTTCTCCCATATAGGTTGGAACGAAGAGCAGACACAACACGAAGAGGATTGTGGAGATTCCGCATTGAAGAAGAGGGAATCCGATAGCTGCCAAGGATCTGAAACAAGAATTGACGACTCTAGCTGATGAAATGAAATACCTGGCGACTCTCTTGGCAGGAGTGGACTGTGGATCATGAAGTCCTTCTCTGAAGTAGTGGAATGTGATGTGTGCTGGGAAATCAACAGAGAATCCGATACTCATGATGGTGCAAGCCATGGAAATTGGGTCAAGATCAATTCCCCACATCGAAAGGAAACCGAACACTCCTGAATGGAACCAAGTTTCAGGAGACTGTAACGGAAACTTCAATTATACCTATGCAAATAGAAGTGATGGCCAAGGTCGCGACGAAGACGGTGAAGATATTGTACATGAACAGGAAGCAGACGATCATCATGCAGATGAGAGTGCAGATCGAAGTGGAGATCGTGGCCGGAAGGATCGTTTCGAGGGTGTCAACGAATGGAGCGTAGTCATCGAAGATGGACACATTCAGAGGAGCGAACTCATCGGCAGTGGCTCTCCATCTGTTCAACATTCTCCTTCTTACTTGGAAATCTCCGAGTCCTTCTCCGTGATAGGAAACAGTTGCCCAGAAACGAGAGAGCATTCCGTTTTCATCAAACTTCACGAAGCCATTCCAATGTTGGAACTCCGGCCAAGCCAAGAAGTCCGCCATGGCTGCCTTCGAGAATGGTTCCAATGCAGTCTTGTTCTTATTCCCATCTTCCTCGTCTTCCATCACCTCGATTTCTTCAATAGACACATCCCGGAATGACTCGTAATCTCTGACAAAGTAGTGACTGAACTTCTTTCCGAGACATTCTGGATATGATTCGAAGCTGTCCATCAACGAGTTCATGTAGTCAAGGTTTGCTTGAACAGTCAAATTGCCCGGCTGAAAAAGGGAAATGTAATCAAATGTCTAGACCGGAATCGGTTTCTTTTCTCACATTTTGAACGAAGATGTTGACGGTGGTATAATTGGGAAGGACGAACTGGTCACGCAGATAGTTGACCTGGAGAAGGGGACTGTTGCCAATGACTAACTTGTCCGGGGAGAGGATGATGTTGATGTTCAAGGCGCCACGGATCGTGACAAACAAGTAGACCATGAAGCAGAAGAGGACTAACAAATGTGTGTATGCATTGGCAACCCAGTCACAGTAACTGTCGAGCATCACAGTGAACTGTTCGTTCTTGAAACTCAAACCGGAATCCTTTCGCTTTGTTGCGTTCTTCCTCATCTCCAAGTTCTCGCAGATCGACAGAATTGCCGTGTACATGGTGATCTGATAGATAAAGTCGAAAAGAATGGCGACTGCATTTCCAGCACAGAAAAGAGAGATTTCAGGCGTTGGGGTGTAGATTCCGACGAGGAAAGCAAGAAGGTTTGTCATGGAAGTGATGGCGATGGAAGGTCCCACTTCGACAAGCATGCGAGCGATCCTAGAAGGTTGAAAATAGGATACTGTTTTTCAGAATGAAACTCACTTTTCTCTCTTGGTCATTCCGCTGTCTTCATTTGTGAGTCTCATGCAAGCGTGGATTTGGAGGTATGCATCATCAACACCTGGAATTCAATCTTGAAAAAGCAATTGATAATCTATTACTTACCAATGGCGAGGATCAAGAAAGGAGTAACACAAAGGATAGTTCCAAATCTGAATCCAAACCAGAAGAGTGCTCCGAGAGCAGAAGAAGTGGCAAGAAGTGGACAGACGCATCCAAGTACAGCTTCAGAAACCTTGTGAACACTCCATTGATCAAGACGAGAACTGCTGTAGTAGATGGTGATGATAGAGAAGATAGTCATAATGGCGAAGCCGACTCCGATGAACGGGAAGATGGTGAGGCCGGTGCGGACAACTTCATCTCCGGTGTAGGTCAGACTGAGAGCAAGTGGAGTGACGTGGGTTGACTTGTACTCACTGTAGAAACAGATTATTTCGAAGAATGAGAATTTGAGAATGGAACTTACGTTAGGAAGTACTGGGAAATCATTCTCTCGTATCCAGCAACATCCTCTTTCTTCCAGTTTGCCGGAATGTTTGCTCTGATTTGAAGCATAACAATCTTCACATACTCAACTTTTCCCTGTTCATCAGTACGGACACCAAAGAAGTTAGGACTTAGGTCGAGTTCTTTGCCAAGAACCTGCATCATTGGGAATGTTAGTTGGAACCGAGAACCAACATCAGAGAGATTCTGTTCACGCATGGCGAGACCATTCTGAAATCTGTACTTCAGATGACCACCAATAACTTTTACTTACATAAAAGTGTCTGACTGGCTCATTTATCTGACAGAAATCAGTGCACATTGTATAAAAAGATTCTCCCTTGTGGGTCAAGTTGGTTCCAATGATATCCAGGATGTCGACAATTTCTTTCATTGCGCCGTATTCTGCCATCGACGAGTTATCTTTTGCAGTGGCGAATAGGAATACTGCAATCGGGTCACCGGAAGAAGCGAAGAAGTTGGAGAACACATCGATTTCTTGCAAGGATCGTGCTCCGTAAGGTGTGTATCCTGAAACATTCTTGTTTACACTGTTCCTTCCCTTCAGTGTGACTCATTTCTGCAACCCATCATCTGTGACCTCATCATGACCCGCGGCGGCGTTGTTACCCCCCAATATTTGACATTCGATTTGTCATATCACCCCGCTATTACTTTGAAACATTTAGCCACCGCAGCCATGATAGACAACAATTGAAGGAAGAGAAACGAGACAGTCGAAATGCAACGAAATACCTGTCTTGATGTCGTCCTCCTGTTTCGTGAAACATATTTTCGATGAACAGAAGGCGGTGAAAAGTAAGGTCACCTGCAAGAAGGATGTGGTTTCAAAGTGCGTCACTCTCTTATCCTATTGTCATTTATATAGTTAGGGGTCAAAGGGAGACACGGGAAAGGTAGAAGGTGACCATCAAGACAACTAAACTGCCCTCTAAAAAGGAGCTTCTAGTTGATTGATTCAGGGACTGGATCTAATCTGGATCAGTCTTTCTTCAGACCCCTGAACCTAATCTTTAGTCTAAACCTAGTCGTTTACAATCCTTGAATCGTCGGATCTTTTCTTCCTTTTTCAAATACAATTAAATCAAGCCGTGTTCACTTGGCCACGCGTAGCAACTCTCAATCAGAAGAAAACCCATAAAAGTCTTCATGTATCCGCCTACGTCACCATCGTCGTTGTCTACGCGTCTTGACTA
Source organism: Caenorhabditis panamensis (assembly GCA_900883565.2). Lineage (NCBI taxonomy): Eukaryota > Metazoa > Nematoda > Chromadorea > Rhabditida > Rhabditidae > Caenorhabditis > Caenorhabditis panamensis. The sequence continues at coordinate 188,086 of LR537905.1, forward strand.
TCCAATACAGTTTCCTGCGCAATTTATAAATTGATACTACTGATAACCCAGCCGCTCGTTTATCATTTTTGGCGCCTCTCCCCCCTACGCATGGCTAGCGTGAGTTTAAGCCATTCAGTTCGAACAGGTTCTGTCAAGATTAAATTGGGTGACTGACTGATACATTGTTTAAATGAACTATCACTGATACTTGTGACGTTGAACTGTTTATCACTTGGAGGGAAACTGTGGTTTGTAGTGTTGGGTCAGCCTTGCCAAACTGTAATAGATCAACCCGGGGGCGCTTCCTGACAGAAGAAGCAGCAAGGTACCGTTTCGCAGTGTGGCCGGGCGGAAGAGACCCCATTATCTATTCGTCGCGCATTCATCCAATCAGTCATCCACCTCCTTCTATTCATTTTTGCGGCAAGCTGTCAATGTCGTTAGCGGCGAGAAAAAAACCGAAGAATAAACATATAAATACATGTAAAAACCGATGAGGGGGGCTTGTCAGAGGCAAAGAGGAAACGCATTAAATGCCCTTCTCAACGAAAGTGAGAACGAGAAAGAGAGTAGTAGGGAGCGGTTTGTGTCCTTGGAAGAATACGTTTCGACTCATTATAATCCCCGGAAGAGGAGAGAGCTACTTACGATGAGGACTGTCTTGTCGTTGTCGGCAACGAAATAACCGCATTGACGGAAGAAGCGGTTTAGAAGACGCACGAAGGCTGGCGGCTCCAGAGCCATTGACGTCGATTCAGTCATTGTTCCGAAACGAACGCAGCAAGTGTCAGGAAGTTGGGGAGGAAATGATCGGGAGGGGCCGGTGGGGCAGGGGAGGGTTCTGGAAACAGAGTAATCATCGATTTCTAATTAATTGGATAAAAGTAATAGAAAAGACAGGATTGTGAATCTGATCCTGGAACCAGTCGACCGAGAAGAGTGATAAAAAGTGAAACATGGAAGTGAATTGGAGAGGAAGAAAGGAATGGTGCAGATGTTACAGCTTGTTCTCAATGGTGTCTTAAGTCCGAGAAAGACAATTGATATGCGTGATAATGAGCTTTTCCCGCAAAATGTTATCACGACCTGGGCGGAGGCAGCTTCTTCTAATCAAGTTGGGTGTTCTCCTCCTTCGTCGAGGCCAGAGAACGGTCTGTGTAATGAGGTGGAGAAGCGGTGACGTGACTTATTTATAGTCGTCACGTCGTCCGGTACCACTTTAAAATTGGTTCTGAAACTCACGAGAACTACTTTTGTTAAACGGGTCTCAGGTGACCCGAAGTGGCGTTCAAAGTCCAAAATTCTTGACCATGAGGGAAACGGTCAAAACGGGACGAAGAAAATGACTGTGAGGAACGAGATGTAAATAAGAGTGGTGAACCAGAGATCAAGCGCCGAGTTTCTCCGATAAAATCCATAATTCGGCGAACGGCGAGGTGCAGGCGGAGAGAAAAGTAGCTGTCTCTACGGAAGGATGCTGCAGACCGTCTTCCCTTTCTCCGCCTCGATTTCTTCGAATACGGGGGCGGCGCTTCGACTGACGGAGGCAGGGCGCCAGGCGGATGACGTAACCGACGGTCTCGCCTTCGGAGGAAAAGAAAATGACCGATTCTGGGAGACACCGAATGTATAGGCTAGAACTGACGTTGTGTGCTGCATTCGAATCTCTATGAACCGTGAGATGTATACGTTTGCAAATGGGTTTCTGATTGGGAGGAAACCGGAAATCGCAGGATTCGGATGGGAGAGTCGCTTTCTGATCCGATGCCACTTGAAGGCTCTCCGGAGGATTGGTCAATTGAGAAACAAACTATATACAACGTTTTGGTCAACATTTTGTAGTGTTCCGTTGTTTTTCTTTGAATCCAAGTCTAGGACGTCCCAGTATTCTACAGTATTCTTTTGCACCCTGGGTCAGTATCGTAAACCAAATGGCCATCTTCAGTTCAATTCCCGAGATCCTTTTCTTCCACTCGAGACCAATTGTCAGCCCGTTCCGTTGTAAAGACACTTGTGGACATTACAGTTGGCAGACAGTAAGCCTCGTTGGAATTCTTCCGTCTATTTACCAATAAGGAAAACTATTTGTGTTAGGCCAGCAGCTGCCAGAAAACGGGAGTCGAGTCACCAGCCGCTCCCTTTTCCAGAATTCAAGTTTTTCAGTGTGTTCTGATTTCAGAAATGTTTACCGGTGCTGTTCGCCACAACAGACTACACATCTACCCGATATTACAAACTCCAAATTTCTCGCCGCTACAAACGAAAAAAGAAGATGATAAAGATGCAGGACTTGTGAAAGTGCAGTGTTGACTGACTGACCAATGCATTTCTCACCCTGAAGACAATAGGTTACTGTGTTACTCGTGATAGACTGGTCGAACCGTCTTGAAATAGTTGGGGCTGGAAAGTGATGTAGCCCAAGGACAACAAGCGGCATTCAAAGTTCAAGGGGCATTCCTCATCCGATTTGCTGAGTATGTAACAGAATAACTGTTATCAGACGTCACTCTGAAAAGATGCAGGCTACATGGTCTGATCGCTGCTACGCTCTAGCTTAGAGGACAAGTTCAACTGCTACTGGTCGAGTCAATAAACCGTCTGAAGACTTGCATGGGGATATGATTCAACTAGTGTATGTCTGTTGGTGGCCATCATCGTAAAGAGACTTGAGCGGAAATGTGAGAATGAGAAGAAAATTGTGATCGCGCGATGAGGGATATGAAAACTTTGTAAAGCGGGAGAGGAAGGGTAGATCAGCATCGTGTTCTTTTGATTTCAACATTGATAGTTTGTCTGTAACCTGCATGACGAACCTCCCAAGATCTTCATTCAAATACAAGTCTAAACTGGCGGTCACTTTTCAATCTCCCATCCTCTCCTCAATTAACCGTGTCCACCTGCATCCGCTCAGGCCCACGCCTTCAAAACCACTTGACAACAAACAGGCGGAACCAAAATGAAACGACTTGAAACTGTGTCTTGTTTGTCGGATATTCACAACGTGAAAAGTGAGAAAACTCTCTAACAGACTGAAAGCATTGATAGCGTCGCCAGGACACTCATTTGCAAGGAGTGTTTGACCATGAGGAAAAGGTAGAAAAGTCGGAAGGAGATGACCGCCGGCTGGCTGCCAAATGGCGGACAAAGACAGTTTATGGGCTGTCGTGAAATGAAAACGAATAGCTGGAGAAGTGGCTGCGAATGGAGGAGAGCTGAAGAAGCGAACGGCGGAAGGGGATTCCGATCAAAACAGAGATGAGGTGTGTTATGGGTTCTTTTATGCTTATACGGAAGTATCAGGAGATTGCTTCAGTCTCTGAACTTCCCTGAATAGTTATTCTACGACGAGTCAATCAGCAGTTCCTTTATAACTTCTGGAATGTTCAAGTTACTACCAACATTTCGAGAACTGGTGTCATAAACTAGCGCATCGGATAATCAAATCATGTCGACTCGGGTAGAAAGATCATATGATTTACAGTCGATTTCCGGTCCGCTTCGCTGCTTTTTCCGTCGGGTGGACACTGTTCCGTTTCTCTCGCTCCTCCTCCCGTGGCAGAGATTCGTATCATTTGATGACGTCACGAATAGAAACAGGAGATGATAGCCGATGGATGACGGTCATCGAGAGAGAGAGATTCGAGAAAAAAGAGAAGAAGACAATGGACACGACTTCGGGTTGAGGCACGTCAACCCGCAATGCAGCCATATTTTGATGCAAACACTCTCTTTGGTATTTGTGATTCGTTTGCTGAATTGAGAAGATGGCGAATGATCTACGATCATTTCGGGCCCACGAAACAAAAATATTAACCACTTTATTACGCTGAAGTTTAGTTCCGAATACAAATTGATTGGGTCAGTCAAAGATCACATGGGATTATCTGCAAGGCTAGAAATCAAAGAAGAACCATCGAGGGGTTGTGCAGTGGACCACTGAGTTCACGAGACTCGTCTTGCGGATTCTTCGGGAACGAATCGAAGAACGACGCCTGAAATGGGTCACGGCGCTCGCGGTTCTGAAAATCAGATGATCAATGAACAATTATCTTTGTGATTACTTACGAATTTGTTAAAGAACATGTCACTTCTTCGTTTATGCTTCTCCAGTTTCTTGTGATAGTCTTCGAATTCTTTCTTGCTTACTACTCCATCACCTGAGAAGAATCTGATAGAAAAAGGTTACTCAAGTTAAACTAACCATTTCCATCAAATCCATGGAATCTCCTTGACTGATGCTCTAAAAACGGGCGGTCCGAAAGAAGAAACTCAGTGAAAGTAAGCTGGCCGTCTTTGTTAGAATCAATGCGCTGGAACTCTTTGACATTCGGATCAGTCTTATCAATTGGAATCGGGGTGATGTCCATTTTGGGAACTGGAGTAATCTGGCATAGTGCCAGAGGCAGTAGAATTAGGGGTAAGAGACGACGCATCGCAGTACACGCGGACCCGTGACATTTTCACTGCTTTTATACTTTGAAGTAGACTGGATTCCGGATCTGAGAGGGGGAGAAGATTCCGCCCCGACAAAAAAGTTAACGACGTCTTGCAGTCGGTTGGATTCATACAGTCTCATAACTTGTGTATAGCTTTCTTTCCTCCAATGGTTTATTGTGTACAAATAATGCAAAGTAGAGAGAGGGAGAGAGGCATTATGATCCGCGATAAGTAGAGTAACCCCATGGACTCAGAGTCAATGGCACATGGTAGTGCTGGGTGGCATCACGGATGTCGAACACAACCTCCACGTACGGGTAGAAACTGTCGACTCCTTTGGCTGTGTAATACGGCTTTGTCAGGTACACCAATCGGTATGTTGCTGGGATCAAGGTGAAGTCCGGAGAGACCCAATCAACTCTTCCGTTGTCTTGTGTAAATCTGAAAAGCTTTGTAAGACTAAATGACTCGAGGACACTCACTGGCTTCCAATCTTATTCCACTGATCATTTTGCTGAACGTAAGCAAGAATCTGAACTCCTCCGGCCGGTGATCCTCCAGAAATGTCCAAAACGTGAGCGGAAATCGAAGCCGTCGGGACTGCCGACGACGCAAATGGTATCAAAGCTAAACATTCGCAGTTTTTGTTGTTACGAACTGAAGAAACAAACCAGCGATGAGTACGAAGAGCGGCGAGTTCATCTCTGTCAATAATGCGAATAATTCTTATCAGTAAGACGTTTATCTATCGATTAGAACCAATGTGACAATACGAAACGTTTGAGGAACAGAAACCCTTGAGAAAAGAAAACGGTGAAAATGCTAGCGGAGATCGTTGACCCTGTTACTGATCATCTAAAGAATGTACTTGTAGACGCACTCTTCGTTGTCAAAGTTGAGCATGTACAGACGCATGTGGTGTCCTTGTACTGGTCTGAAAACAACAACATTGTTGAGGTATGGACGAATGTTTTGATACCTGTAGATTGCGTATCGTTTGTCTCTCAATAGAGTGAAGATGAAGTCATGGAAGAGCTTCTTCTGAAGATCGTCTGGCTTGTGGATCTCGATGTTGAACTGGCAGAAGCTGATTCCGTTGGTGTCAAACTTGCCACCACGGTAGAAATGATCAAACATCCCGTATTCTGAGCCTTCAGAATCAATCCAGATGTCGTCGATGAACTGAAAAAAAATGACTTCTTTCCAAAGTGTAGATGCTACACTTACAGTTCTCTTCACCAGATCTTTCAGAAAGTAAATGATATCGACAGTGACAACAGTCTTCGTTGTGTAGGATGCTATAAGAAGAGTTTAAACAAAAGTTTCTATGCTTTGAATTACTATTGATGAGCACACTGGCTTCTGCCAGTCCAGCAGCAGATCCAATGGCGAATGGAAAGTATTTCCCAGGCAGTTTCGTGTACAGATTCTCGTTGATTTCATGCATAGGATCCGCTCCGTAAAACTCGGATCCGGATGGCAACTTCTGCAAAGAACAGTTTGTTCGGGAATAGGACTCTTGTAACAAACCTTGATGAGTTTCTCCTCCGCTCTAGTGTCATGCCCGATTCCCAAAGTTATTACGACGCTAGGAAAGTCCTGAATTGAAAATTTATGAACCGGAAACTGATTGAAGTCTGATTACCATCTTTGGAACAATATGTCTTTTAGTTTCATCAGAGTTCGGGTAGTCTCCAATCATAAGCCCCTTCATTTCATCAATCAGCTCACACTTCTTGATTCCTTTCCACAAGTTAGACCACAACTGGAAGAAAACGGTTATCAAGTTTTGTCAACTTCTTCAATACCTCATTTGGTTTATCCTCCAGTGATGAAATGTTATGCATCATGCAGTCATGCCATGCCGTGTAATTGTTCCAGACTCGATTCACAGCAGTGTCTCTGATTGTGAACTTCGGAGTTGGGATGGTGGATATGGTCAAGTAGAGCAGGATACAGACACTGAACACTGCCAGCAGGGTGTTGATGTTGACCCGTCGCATAGTTGGAGAAGGAGTTCTGAAGAAGGATGGAAGGGGCTGATGCATTTTGGAAAGTGAGTGAGGAAAGTAAGAGCAGGGGAACGGAAAAACAAGGAACAAGGAAGTTGGAACATGGCACCCAAGTGCACAGTTACGTGGAGTATGTTATCAACTCTCGACTGTTCCGAAGTGGTGGAGTGTGTGCATAGTCACATCAACAGTTGTTGTTTTACTGAATCAGACAAATGCAAATTCAAGAGGAAAACCAAAATAACAGTGGAAATAGGAATTCGTTTTGTGGCTAGTGAAACAAACGCTGAAACATAAAACCATTGTGTTAACGGATTAACTCAAAAATAAGACGTTGTAATCCGTCTCAGGTTTATCAATCAGAACTTCAAACTGGAAGTTAGTAGTTACCAGATCATTGAGACAAGACTCGGACGCCTGTTTTACGAGTTCCCATTCGTTTGGTCAAAAAGGCGTTTCCTAGATAAACACACATCACGTTTCGCTTATCATTCTTCCAAACTCATTCAGCGATTGTGTAGTTAGGGCGGTGTACTTGCAGTGTACGCAGCAGAGGAAGACTGCAGGAAAAGAGTGAAATAATAAAAAACCAAGAAGACAACGAACTCGGTGACTGCTCCGAAATGCTTTATGAATGGAAATGAATCAGGAATCGTCATGGAGACCCGGAGGAATCGGGGAAATCAAAAAATCAAACGACTGAAGTTTTGGTTTTCTAAGATACTCTTTTGGAATTGATGTTTTACATGACAAAACCATCTTTTGTATCATGTAACAATCAGTGGGAACCTAGGAACATCCCAGGTGTGAACACAGTCTGGAGAGGAAAAAAGGAACACACCCACCTCATCTTTCTCTTCTTTTCGCTGGAACTCGAATGTAGAATAGCTTGGAATGAGGAGGTCATGAACCGGATCACGGACTGTTTCAGATGGGAGAGTCTACCGAAACACGCCGGAAGGCGGAACAATCTGCATGGACTGTTTGAGCAGCTTGCGATCTGCAAAAGCGTCTTGTTTGCAGGACGTGAGCTTTTGAGACTTTGTAGAGATCGTTAAAAAAGACTGTGTTTGCCGCCAGAGATTACAACACTTTATTTGGGAGTTTTAAAACGATGGCAACTTTATTTTCATGCACTAATGTACTTTCTGACACAATTTGGATCCTTGAAATTGACAAAGAACAAGCGAATGTGGCTCCCGCGGACAGGACGGAAGAATGCGTAACGCCTGTCTTCGAAGATCTTCTCTATGAAGTTTTGGAACTGTTGCTTCTGGGCTAATGTTGGCAAATGAAACTGAAAAGAGGTACTAGAGACTGGAGGCACGTTCAGTTACAAACCTCCATGTTGAATTGACACACTGCAATTCCATTCTGATCAAGACGTCCTCCGTTTGTGAAGTAATCGAACAATTCGTACTCTGCATATTCTCCGTCGAGCCAGATGTTGTCGATGAACTGAAAAGAGTTTATTGTGAGGGTGTACTCAGGTAATTTTCGGCAGAACGCCGCATGAAAACGGCCAATCGCCGCCTCAAAAAAAACCTCCGCCGCTTGCAAGCGGCGGAGGTTTTTTTTGAGGCGGCGTTTGGCCGATTAGACGGAGAAGTCGCGCCGTACCCCCGCCGATTTTTGGCTGTAGGCGCCGTTAGTCTGCCGATTTTGGGACGTTGCATCCGCTTCTTGGCCCCTTCCCCTAGTTAGGATTTCCAATTCTACATCGAGAACAACACATTTTATTAGTAAAAAACAGTAACAACAGCAATCATAGCCGATCAGCTGCCGCTTCTTCGCCAAAAATTACCTGAGTACCCTTTGTTTTGTGTGTTTTTTTTCTGCTCCCCTTATCTACCCTCTTTAGGGATGGTATCCCATCAACATATTTGTATTGATTTTCTAATATTTTTTGCATCCCTCAATACTTACCGATCTGCCAACAATATCTTTCAGAAACTGCACCAACTCAACATGGATTACCCGCTTGTTTACATATTGCCCTGCAAACTTCGAAGTTAACTTTCAACAATACAGTTTCATCAAAACCATTGAGAAGAACTGAAGCAGTTCCCATCCTCGACGAGTTTCCCACTGCAAACGGGAAAAACTTTCCAAATGCAGAGTACAGTTCGTCGTTTCCCTCGACGATCGGATCTGCTCCAAAGAACTGCACGGAGTAGTTTCCCAATGTCTGAAACGTTTCTTTCGATTTAAAACGTATGTTCAACAAACCTGTTGTAATAGCAACTCTGCATGCACATCCTGTCCCACTCCGATCGTTACAATCGTGCTGCCCGTGTTTTCTTCAATCGGAAGGATTGAGTACTTTGTCTCATCGTAATTCGTGAACCCTTCCATCGGAAGTTCCTTCATGGCTGTGGTAGTCTCACATCTCTGTACTGGTTTCTCCAATTCTACCCAAAATATTTGCTCTGATGACGAGGAAAGGAACTCCATGTCACGGGCCATGCACTCGTGCCATTGTTCATAAAGATCATCAGCTGAACTTCTGCTCAAATGCTGAAAGAAAACGAAACGAGTTGTTACAACTTTCTATACAAAATCACCGGTATCGCCAAGCCAATGAACGGAACATTCTCGTGGAAGCAGCAGAAAAGGGTTAGCAAAGCAACAAGGGACAAGAGTATCGCGGTGGAGAGTCGCGTCATGGGGAATACTGGCAACACGTGAAAGTGGTCTATTGGGGATTTACACCACTGATTTTTTGTATCTGGCCAGACACAGTTCAGCAGGAAATCGAAAAAAGAGTAGGTTCTAGTTGTTGATACACTGTTTTTGTGTGTAGTTGTCGAAAACAAACGGATGGAATAATTTATTGTTGCATACATATCATTTTTCAGGTTAAAAATCTACTTGAATTTAGCATACGGAACTTCAATCATGTGTTGTGTTCCTCCAAATGTTTGAATAGGAACTCCTCGCTGTGTTGGGAATCCGAAACTATTGCCACCTCCGAGAGTGATCGGAGGGAATCCAGCAGATGCTCCCATACCACCTTGTCCTCCATACAACCCTCCCATTCCCACCGATGCTCCCATTCCCGAGTTATCAGATGAGCAAGAGCAGTCCATCGAATTTGCAAGAGCAATCAATTGAGCTGGAATGGAAGTCATTCAAAACTGTCAGTGCGCATTTCAAAATTGTTTTCCGGTGCATTAAGTTTGATTGACATAGTTTAAGACTCGTCTTTGTTTTTTTCAAAGGAAGGCATTCTTTTCATTTCTTCTCTTTCTAAAAAACACAATTCTGTTCAGTTTCTCGATTTGTCCGACTCAAAGTGTTTTGTTATTTCCGATCAAATTGTGCCACAAGTCGAACTCGTTGCTAGTCAACAACCACGCAAAACTTTGTTCATTACAATGTAACTTGAATTGCGAGGGAGTCTCGTGTATTGTCTGCTAAGGATCCGCATATCACTGCGAATTCAGAAGGGCAGTCTCGCGGAGGCGGATAACAACAGTTCAACTCACTAAAGTTCTCGAATCCATTCTTGGTGGCCGACTGGCGATTGATGATTTCCTGTTGTCTCCTCACTTGCTCCTGGAATCATTCCTTGTTTTTCTTGACTCTAACACTTCCCCTTATACTGCTTGGTTTCAATTTTCCCTGCTCCCGCCCGTGTTTTTTTTTGTTTTCGTGGCAAGTGTGTGTCAAGTGGTCCCTCTATTGTTGTCCCCTCCCCTTTCCACAAATGTTTCCGATTCAACGCGTCAAGAGAAAGTGAAATCGGGAGAGAGTGTGAAAAAAGTGACGGGACTGCTACTAGGCATACCGATATGCGGCTGCCCTTTGCTTGATTCTATTCTTGGAGACAACACTGCGCGGACACTAAAAATTCCATTTGGCGGATGAACCGCTGCTGTCGACGACGGCGCCGGCTACTCTTTATTCAATTCTTCCGAGCACTCGGCTATTGTTATGACAGCTCGTAAACTTTCTTTTCTGATGTCAGTCTTTTTTCTGTTGTGTGTTGGATTAGGAAGAAGCCGTGCTTTCCCCCCATCTGAATCACACCCGTTCTGTTTTGATCTTCGAAGAAGACTCTGAGGGAACTGTACTTCATTGAACCCTTTCTCACCTGTAACTGAACAATCTGCTGCTGCGCCAAAGCATTCGCATCCAGAGGCGCTGCGGCCAGTGGATTAGTGTTCTTTGCTGTGCATTTGCAGTTGAAGGCAAAGTTGACTGAAAATGCCCAGATTAGATGAGAAACTTGTTCCATGAATCCCTCCTAATCCACATAATGAAGCTTTTATTCTATTGCTAAACGTCACTTTGTTCTCTTATATCCTTCAAGTGTTTCCCAAAGCTCTTTTGTGTGGATTACGGTAGGTACAAAGAGTGTTTCCCTATGATCTCTAATCATCTCTTCTCGAAATATCCACAATTATCATGAATTATGCCTAATTGTTCCCTATTTTCTGCACGTTTTCCTACTGATGTTTGCTCTTGTGGCTTTTCCTATCGTTCTGATTACCTCTAACTTTCGCACGAAAAAGACACACTTATGATTATTAGGTTACTTTGTGACTGCATTTGAGAGAATGACGTGATACCTTAGCAACTCGATTCTTACCTGTATTCATTGCTTTCTGTCCCATACCAAGAGTCGATCCCATCCCGTTCATCCCATTCATTCCATTCATGAATCCCTGTCGAATGTAAATGGACGGATCTATCTGTTCTGAAATTTCCGGCTTGCTCTTCTCACTTGATTTTGAAGTTTCACATATTCCCTGTAATCATTTTGTTTTCAGCATTGTGGTTTCAGATGGTAAAACAAAAAAAACTCACCAAAAATGTATAGGAGAGTAGAGTTATGGAAACGCGTAGGAACATGTTGTGAAAGTGTGTGACACGATACAGTTCTGTTCGATTTCAAAAAGTCCTGTCGTTTTTTCTGAAGGAGGATTAGCTGGATCGAAGTAGTAGTCGGACCGGCCAGTTACGGCACCAGATTACGACTTTTGTAATGGTTGGAGAGACAAGAACGCGTCGGGTCCGGTTCGGAAAGCGGCGGAGAATAAGCCTGAAGTACACACTTATGTGCTTACCGTGTAGCATTTCGATGATGACGCATCAACAGGAAGATTTCGAGAAGAAGGAGAGACCTGCAAAGTAATGGAACTGTATCTATGATACTGACAACATTTCTATGCACAAAACACAAGCAAACTGTTCAAGTTCTTTAGTCGCTTCTTTCTGCATTTCAATGAAGTGGTTTGAGCATGTGAGCTCACTCCTACGCAAATCTTTTCCTGCTAAAATAACAAACAAGTTTCCTTCCTGTAACTGACACGTCTTGAGGTCCCAGACTGCCGTGTAGCCCAGCTCCCAGTTCAGCAACACATCTGATTCCGAAATGAACTTAGTGGGAACATTTTGTCTCGACTGCTGTTCCGTCGTTTTTCCCGTTCTCTCCTGTCCCAGCTCTGCTCATTTACTATGTCTGCTGCGTGGGGAAGTTCAAGTAAACAGGACTACGGACCAACGTGTTTGCCAACTCAACCGGATCCGTGCCAGACATCTAATGCTCCCTGACCACTTTGAAAATCGTAAAACGCTGAAACGAACTGGCATGGACAACCTCGTGACTTCCATGCCGCTCCTTGATTATGAAAGACAAAGGGAGTGCCGGTGTTGAACCTCTGTGTCCTCCTAATCCGTCAGAACACCACGTCAAGTCGTTCCATCTTATCCTTTGTCACAAGTCAGATTCCCTTTTCTAATGTTTTGTTCTCTTAATGAACTTCCCGAACAAGTTGATCTCGTGCCCCCTGTCTCGTAATGCTCATCAATAATTCCCCCAGTAACCGGCCATTCCATTCCACTTCTTTTCCCACCAGCTCCGCCCCTGCAGCTCCTCTCCGCCTTCTTCTTTTTGTCATGCACTCGATCTTTTTCATCTCCTGACATCATTCCAGTCACAAACACAATTATAGACTCCAGGTAACACAAGTAAGCAACACGCGCAGCCGTCGCCGCCGCTCACAATGCCTTCATTCAACATGTTCTCGCTTCTCCTTCTCCTCGCTTTCCTTGTTTGCGTGTCAGCTTCTTTCGGTGAGTAATCTGATTAGATCCATGTTCTAGAATATGCTGATGTTTCCAGATTCAGAGAATAAGGGAGTCGACGAGGTCATCCCCGAGTTCCAGAAGAGCGTCTTCCAAGTTCTCGATCGACGGTAAGGGACACAACTGTTCAATTTCCATTGACAGCAGACTGTTTCAGACCACCCGTAGTCCACAGCCGCGCCTCTCGAATCGACTGCATGCTGGCTCTACGAAGTTTCGAACTCTGCCGCAACTTGTTGGAGTGACTCATTTGTAAACACATCTGGTTGCGACTTTTTTGGAATGAACGTATTTATTTGTGTGAAGAAAAAAGCTAAATTGAGATCGTTTCGATCCTGTTTTGCGGGGTGTTTCACTCTGCTTTTTTGATCGACTCGTGTTTCATCAGAATGTGGAATCTGGCCTCGTTCCGCTTTCCGTCGTTGACTTCACGGAGGGACGGATCTGTTGGGAAGCACTCGATGGTCGTCTGGAAATTTAGGGGATTGGGGTGGTTTAGAGTCTAGTTCCTTGCCTCGAAATCAAAAGTCAGATTGGAAACTTTGACCATCTGATACGGTTGCTCATAGCCTTCCTGATTAGCGTACGGGAAGTAGCAAGAGGGGATTCCGTTCTTTGGGAAATACTCGAAATGCACATCGTCCTGAAAGTCTGGTGGTAATTCAAACGTTTGTTAGGATAGCTACATTCGATTCGCATTGGAACTGAATGCCGGTTCCGCAGCAGAGATCGTTAGCTGGGCACTTTGTCTGGTTCTTCAGCTTGGGAGTCCATCCGAGAATCTTGTTCATTTTCAGCATGATACATGGCTGTCCTTTGCTGAAGCCGAATCCCGATTCCAGACGATCTCTGCAAACTTCCAGTTCATAGATAAATGAGTTCTCGGACTTACGAAGCCAGAATGCAGTCGCCGAACCCAGTGAATCTGTCGAAACGGCACGCCTCTCCATTCGTCAATTTCTGGTCCTTGCAGAGCTTCTTCTTGTCGTTTACCTTGTCTTCGGCAACGTATCCTGTAAATGTCCGAACCTAAAAGGTTCTCATACCACTCAAACCCACCCTTCAGCACTTGCTTGTAGCGAATCAAAAAGTTGACATACGAGTCAAAGTCATAAATATTCCATTTCATCAAATTCTTGGTCGCCTCCTCTTGGAATCTGCGTGGGTTTGGGTCGAATGTGGCTTCTGAAGCGCAAAATTTGAGAGTAGCTCAACCAGAAAACACGGCGACTCACTTGGAACACTTCCAAGGAACGATCCTTCGCCGAAATACGGAGGGAACTGCTTGTCGAGACGAGAGTAGTTGAAGGTAATCAGAGCGATGGCGGCGATGATGGCCAAGCCCCAGAGAACAAAGAGGTAGATGAATGAGAAGACTGAAATGCAGGGAGTTTGGAAAGAAAGAAGAGGACGGCATACTGTATCCGTAGGGTCCTGTGTCGTACTCGGTTCCATCGCTCATTTTTGGTCCGCGACGTCCAACACTCTGGATCGAAGTGGTAGACTTCTGGCTGGCCACTGTTTTCACAGTCTTCTCCGACTTCACCGTAGCCGTCGCCGTCTTCTCGCTCTTGCCGCTCTTCGCACTCTTCGCAGTCTTCGCCGACTTTGCCGTCTTTCCGGAATCCGAGCGGTCCTGGGACTTTTCTGCCGATTTCTCCTTTTTGCTACTTTTTCCAGATGGATCAGCGGCACTCTTTGTTGTTTTAGAAGAGTCTGAACGTTTCGTTTTCCTGGTTTTCACCCCTCAAACTTACTAGGCTTATCTAAAAACGATTTTCTTTCTTGCGAATCATCACGAGAGGACGCGCTCGAAACCATAACGAAAAGAAGATTCCGTGTTTCTCTTCTTCGAAATAACCATTCAAATCTCCCCTTATTGGATTCCCACGTTTTAATGATAGCGTCATTCGGCAGGGCCACCGAACAATAGACGCGTGTTCATACTTTTTGTGCAGGTGTGCAAACAGATTCACAGACTCGCCCCCAACTTTGCCTGCTTTCCTTCCAGCCACATGCAACATATTCCTGACTGTGGAATGCTCCTTCTCACCTTATTTTCTCTTATAGTTGCTGTTATCTCTTCTTCGGAAGTAGCCATTAGTGATGCACGCGATAAGCGCAGTTACTACATCTGTGGGACATATCCCAACCAATTCTACTCGTTCTATCGTAAGAAAACCTCAGTTTTTTGGTGCTTATACACCTTTTTCAGCTTGCAACGTGTGGACGCAAACTACCAGAAGTCAGAATTCTTGCCCAAATGGAGGACAGAAGATTGGAGTCGGCTGTTACTTCAACTATCAGGTAAGGGCTTCAATCCGAGTTATCTCATGTTTCCCCTTTATTCAGTGTACTCCATACTCAAGCCAATCGACAGTTTGCATCAACCAATGTTGTTGTACTGTCCCCACTGTAACCACCAGACCTCCATTCTTCTTCACATCTACAACTACTCGATCTGTCGCTTCGCTAGGTTTGTTGTTATCCTCTAAAAATCATGAGACCGTTTTTCAGCTTACTGCTACAACGGTCAACGAACTCAAGTGAGATGCACAACTTCGGTTGACTGTGCTGCTGGTCAGACATGCATTAACGCGGTCTGCTGCACAACAACTGGCAACGAGTATACAGGATCTTGCGGAGGTCTCCCTGCTATTTCAGCCTGTTCCACTGGACAGTTATGCGGACAGTTCACATGCACAACTTCCAATTATTGCTGCGAGTGTCAGTTCGGAAGAACTGCTGGACTCTGCACAAACGGCTGTCCTTCTGGATACTCTTGTGCTTCCAACGGCTACTGTTGTGCCACTTGCGCCTCCGGCCGTCCGCCCTACGGCTCCTGTTTCAACGGTCTCTGCGCCAACGGCTACACTTGTCAAGCTGGAAACATTTGCTGTTAAGCATCAAGAATCGAATCCACTCTCGACGAATCGAACAAAGGACGCGGCAATATCTCAATAGGAAACACAAGATGGAGAGATAATGAGAGATGCATATAACTGGTTCACTCTCCAGAACACTATTCGCTTTTATGTCTCATTTAGCTGAAGTGACGCGTCATTCTGTCGCCTCTTCTCCTCCGTTTAGCATGTTATCACCATATTTTTTAGCTGTATCTAGTTTTTGTTTGGTATCTGAACTATGCCACTGATACTTTGATCATCTATTCTTCTCAGAAGCCGTTCCTAATAAACTGCCACTTACTTTTCCAGCTCCTTGCACCATATTCAGTCTAAAATGAGAAAGCTAGGAATTGAAGAAGAAATTGAACTTTGTCACTATCACTTTGAAATGCCACGACACAGCTTCATTTTCTATGGGTTCTGGACTATATTTCTGGTCTTTCTTGTAATTGTATCGCAGTTGAATCCATATTCCGGAGCAAGTATTCCATGGGTAAGGTTCTATTCTCTAACCTGTTTCTTAGCCTATCACTTACAGGATAACTGTGATACCAACAAGACTTGGGAGCCTGCGATGAGAATGTTTATAAACAAAGAACAGTACAAGAGTGAGCTGAGAAAGTAAGGGAAGGTGGTTATTTTGAATGCAAAGAAGTTTTTAGAATAGTAAAGTTCCGAGAGAAAAACAGTCTGTACCGGATGAACAACTACTCGAGACTGGAGTATGGCACAACTGACCTGTCCTACTGTAAGGTTAGCTGAGAACGGAAAGGATCTTGCCTACCATAACTTTTATAGTCGGATGGTGAAGTCATTTGTGATTGGGATGCGAAGAGAGCAGAAGTACAAGTTCCTCAGGGACTTATAGTAAGCTTAACCTTTCGATCCATATCCAATGGGGAATTTTGAACAGATGAAGTCAATAACACGGACAATAGAACTGGATCCCTACTTTTCATCTGGTCTCCGATTTCTTGTGTTGGAGTGCATGAGTTTTAGAATGGTAAAGATGACTTGTAGTTTGCAATCAAAGTTATTTTCAGGTGTTAGCCCTGTTCCGGTCAACAGACGTTCTCACCAGCAGAAGACGTTCATTACCAAGAATCATCCAGCTCATCGTTTCTCTCTCTCCCTACATTTCGTTCCTACAGTCTCTTTCTCTCTTTTGGATAACAGCTCTCCATTCTGAGTTTGATATTAACACCAGTAAGTTCTATACGAATGATACATATCAATGATACATTATCCGCCACTTCAGTCTCCATGTACCACCCATTTGCTTACATATTCGTGGGTGTCTTCACGTTCCTTGAAATGCTTCTGGATTTGCTTCTAGATGCCCTTGATGGAAGATTTGTTTTGGTGAGTTCATTCATTCTCTTTGCAACTGGCAAAAAGCATATTTCCAGATTCATACACCGCGATTCTACATAAAGAGCACATTGTTCGTTGCTTTTGCATCCTGTTTCCCCCAAGTTGTTCTCAACTGGCTCACTTTCTTCAAAGTGAAAAAGTGTCATGCTTATGGTAGTAACTATTTCCCTGTTTTTCTAAACATACCGGTTTCCAGTCCCTGTAATCGACGGAATATTCGAGTACATCTGTGCATTGTCAATGATCGCATACAACTTTATAAACGCCCAGATCCCTGTGCAAATGTACATAACTCCGACTGTGGAGGACGTGCAAAACGTGTCTTCTTACCCGAGAGAAGTCTATTTTCCAGAGTTTCAAACGGAAAACTCTGAAATTTTTGAGATGCTTAGAGATTGAAAATAGTTTTCTTGTATCTATTTATAGGATGTTGATAATAATTAGTCTTTATTAAAACCCTGATAAAGCTTGAAAGGCGCAGTTGAAAATCTCCCAGTAAAACAACCCGAAACAAAAAATGCACATAATATTCAGTTCAATAAACCCGAGACTTCAAGAAGACTCTAATGAAAAGAATCCGAGATGTTCTGGAAAAGAGGCTGCAGTAGGTTCTGAGCAAACGGCGTGATGTGCAGTCCGTCGTAGTAATAGCCCAGTTTAGTTTTCTCGTCGAAACTCTTTGTCTGGTTCCCATGGAAGAGTATGTCAGAGATTCGAATCAATTCACACTTTGAACATCTGAAAACAGATTGAACGTAACGTAATCACTGATTATCTTCTTACTTTTTCACAAGTTCTTCCTGGCGACGAACTCCATTCAAATAGGAAAAGTCTAGATCAAAAGTGCTCTGGAACACATACATGTTTAGTTTCACTGAAACCAAATTGGTATCTCACCTGCGTCACGTTCTTCCCGTCCTTGAGCATCTCTGCAAACTTTGTGAGACTCGGGCTCTTTGGAGGAGTGTACTGTCCCAAGATAAAAATCTTCTTCTTCACATTCAACTCGTATTTCCTCAACGTCTCCAGTGCCTCCTTGAATATTCCATCCTGCTCTACAGGTCTTTTTAGCGGTCTTCTCATTTTGTCAGGCCTAAACTTTGAGTAATAGGATCCATGATGCCTTTCTAGCAAACCTGTCGAGAATGAACAGTACATCGGGAATCTTCTCAAACACTTTCTGCTCGTACAAATCATGCGTCTTCCTGCACCGCCCTTCATTTGCCACTGCCAACACTTCACAGTCTGAAAAAAGTTGTCTCAATTGGATCATTTATCAGAACACTCACAAGAAGCACTAAACTTGTACATGTTCTTCGCATGATTCCCGAATGTTTTGAAGACCAGTGAACCGAGATTCGGCGTCAAACTGTTTCCGACAAGATACACAACCATGTCTCCGTGCAGTTCTTTTTGGTTGAATTCGCAGAATCCATGCTCTGACTTGTTGGGGTAACAATTCGGGATCACCAGGTTCTTGTATTCCTCTCTTGCCCACTTCTTGTTCAAAACTATGGCTTGCTCTGAAATATTCCTTTCTTGTTTGTTTTGTTTCGCTTCCACCAACCCAAAGTTACATTCTCAAACGAGTTATGCATTTTCGCAACAAGCTGTTCCTCATGTCCGTACTTGAACTCATCCATAAATGTAGATATCTCTTTTTGATGCACAACAATCAGAATCACAGCCATATAAAGTCCGGCAAGCATCCAGTAGACTTCCTGCTTCCCCAGTTTCAAGTACCATTTCTCGAAAGTCTCCGACAGAATCACGGCGATGACGACAGAAACAGCGATTGCCAGTAAATAAACTGCAAATCGGATTCTGAATGAACCCTTTCTGACCAAACAACGCACCGACAAACTGATCCTCGTAGAAGTGCTTGACGTATACATAAATCGGCCAGTGAACCAGGTAGAGACTGTATGATATGTCCCCCACGTAGACTATTGGTCTGCGGAACACATCTTTTGATCTATCAACTGTTACTCTACTCTTTTGATTACCTGCATTGTAGAGGATTTGTTTCACAGAGAGTCCCCGCAAGAATGACGAGTGCTGCGAGGAGGGTACTTGTCTGCAAATGATAACAACAATGATAAGAACGTTGGGCAGAAACCGCAACCAACCACACGAAGAATTTGAGCTGGAATTGGCCAAATAGAGAAGGAAAATAATGTGAGAAGACAGAGAGAACTCCAGAGGAGAAGGTAGAGAAGAGTCCGACTGATGTTCCTCCGTGGTTTCGAGATGATCTCTTCCTCGTTTTCTTCATCTGAGAACTCTTCTGATTTCTCTTCAAGAAGGACTTCCGAGTATTTGTGGACTTTGGTATCAATTTCAATGAGCTGCGCCGAAAGGAAAAACACTGCAGAGCCGATTAAAAACTGCCATACACGACAGAAAACACTGAAAGTACACAAGTTTGACAAAAACAGTTTAGTCCTTCGTTACCTGTTGAATGCGACTTGTTCAGTCGATAGGAGATGATTACCGAGTGAAGTAATGATGATAACCGCATGGAAAAAGGCCAGTGACAAACCAGATATGCAGAAAGAAAGCAGGAAGAAGATGAGCGGTGCGAGCAGGTAGAACTGCATCTCAACGCATAGGGACCACGTGTGAGTGAAAATGTCTTCTGCTTGATTCAACTGAACATTTCTTTTCAGAAAATCAAATATTCAGTTGAAGTCTAACCATTTTGAAGTACATATTGTTATCCGAATGGGCCGCCATGTTGTGGTAAAGAAATACAGAATTCCACGCCGAGTCCATGTTCATTGGAACAAAAGTGTTTGGGAAAACTAGGTAGACAAATATGCAGCCTGAAACATTGTCTATACTGGCTAAGAAAGTCGTTTGGAACTAACCAATGAGAATAATAGATAGATACAGTGGCAATATCCGTTTTGCTCTTCGGTAATAGAATAGGTAAACAGATTCTGATGTGATAGGTTTAGACCCAAAAATCATTGTCATTAGGAATCCAGAAAGTACGAAAAACCTGGAATGTATTGATTAGAAGTATTGTCAATCCGCCAGAGATTTCAGTGGTGGCCGCGGGCTAGGGGCGGTGGCCGCCGCGCGGATTCTAGGCCACCGAAAACAAGAGAAATCAACGGTTCACGGTTTTCCGCCGATTTCGGTCATTTCTCCACATTTTTCGATAATTTTTTCTGTATTAGAGCATTAGGAAGGTGTTTTACTATGTTTTTATCAAAAAAAATTATTGAAAAATGTGGAGAAATGACCGAAATCGGCGGAAAACCGAGAACCGTTGATTTCTCTTGTTTTCGGTGGCCTAGAATCCGCGCGGCGGCCACCGCCCCTAGCCCGCGGCCACCACTGAAATCTCTGGCGGATTGACAATAGAAGAAAAAGCAAGAACTTACATGTCGACTCCAATGTAACCGTTTGGAAACACTTTGGGAAAGAAATGGAATGCGAGAACGGCCACAATGGCGAGTCCTCTGAGCCCTTGCAGGTCATCCCGCTTCATTTGAGGCAACCTGTGGAAAGGAATTGTGGATTGAATGGGACAACGTGTAAACTTAAAAACCGATGAAACAGGAAAAAAAAGAAAAAACGCACGTGAATTTTTGTTTTTGTTGTTGGTGGTAGTAGGGTTTATGTTAATAAAAACACTGTGTCACTAACATTGAGTTCTGGTTTCAGTGAACCTACAACATCATTTGTCAGAGATTTTGGGGTTCCGAGCAACGTGTTCATATGCTAATTCATGTTATAATCAATGATAATTCATGGAAATTTCAGTTATTTTTCTATTTTTTGTGGTTGTCAAGAGGAGTTTGAAACAAAGGATAATGGGGAAGGAGGAGAGGGTCAAGAGTGCGGTCTATTGTTTTGGTTGCTAAGAGAGAGAGAAACATGTTTTGTTTTTTAACGGAAAGTTTTGAATTCAGCAAAAATAACTGAATTCATGACAATTTGCAACTCGAAACTCGTCCTACAGTATTGTCATCGTGCCAGCCCGTGCAAACACTGGCAGTGGCCATAAACCAAGGCACGCCCAGGAATTCACATTATAAGGTTGAAGTGTTCACCGCATGTCGTCAGAGATAGTCACTGCAAGAGCCCAGAATAGACACCCACCGACAAATTGACTGCAATCGAAAAAACTGACAGTCGGCTCTCTCGCAGAAAGACGTTTTCTTCAAGACTATGTTTTCCGCTCCTATCCTATCTCGAGTTGTGTGATTCCTTTCCACCATCCGTCCATTCAATTCATATTTTTACACTTCAGTGTTTGCTATATCCACTGTCGCACCTATAGAACAGCTGCACAGTTTTGCAACTGAACTTTTCCCATTTCCCCATCTCCAGAGTATCACATTCCTAAGCTTGAAATTGCTTGGTTTGATCGGATTACTCGTGCGTCAAGTGGTTTTCAATTGTTTTATTCATACTTCTACGCAGTTCTCATTTCCCTGCGCGATAAACAACACATAATACACAAAGAATCCGATGAAAACGATAGGCGACGAAAATCTGCAAATGGAGTCAACCCTGTGGTACAGTCTGTTCAGTCGGTACGCCTCCGCTTCGAAGGTACATCTTTCGAACTCGTTCGCGGCTCTTTCTGCATTCTTCGTACTGGCTCTGCTCCGTTTAATCAAGGCAAGAACTGCAAGAGACTCGAGCAGCGAAAGAACTGTGAATGATTTCATCGCGGCGAACCAGACATCAATTGATGTGAGGTAAGACGTACGAATCTCTTTGTCACCCTTTTCCATTTGCACGAGAGTCAGCAGAACCTGGAGGAGAATAGTTAGGAGTATGAGAAGCTGAAATGCTTACAGTGATTGGAGTAATGATTCTAACGTCTTCGTAGTTATACGGAACATACGGAGCAACCCAGGCAAACATCATTGCAAGTGTCGATGGAACATACTTCTCGATTACAAATCGGGCACTGTCTCTCTCCAGTGAAAATACTATTCGAAGGCAGGATGCGTCCACTGGAAATGTTTGTTATTGAATTCGAAATTTTGCAAGTTTGTAGGCACTCACCAAGTTTTCCTTCAGTATAGCATTCCCCTGTTTTGATTTTGGTGATATGCAACTCGGGCAGAGTGATCTTCGACTGGAACCTAATTGGGTTTGAATGCCAGTGGAACTTTACATATTGGTTTGAGTAGGCAACTGGAAAAAAGTCAGTTACACTTACTGCTTATCTTTGGCTTACTTGAACTGATCCTAAGATCACATTCTTGTCTATCATGAGGATACAAACAGAATGACATAAAGCAAGAGCAAACAGACGAGACTCTGAAATCCTTCAGTTTCTTCAACCTTTCCTAATACTTTTTCCTACCTCACAGTGTATGTAACCAACCCCTCCGGCGTAATTCTCATTCGGATATTTGGAAAAGAGACATAATGAAAGTACGAGTGCTTCGAATTCACGATATACGGGTCGGGTCTCCAAATCTGCTCGAGAATCCCTTTTTCACGGATTCTTATTGGCTTCGTGTAGTTGCTAACTAATCTGAAACAATTTCATGTCAATCTGAGAATAGAAAAACACGAAGTACCTGATATCAATCCATGAAAACTCCATTTCAACATCCATCGAGAACTCCATCATCTCACTGTCAAAGTTTGCGAGGTACAGAAAATTGAAGGCAACCGCGACATTTACAGGAATGTCTGACACGAGAGAGCTACTTTTCGAGATAAACGCGTTCTTATCTTACCATTGAAAGCCAACGGAACACTTGTATTGTCATAATCCACACTCTTCAGTACAGGCAAAATGTAACTGCTACCGTAATCCCTGTGTTCATCGGCTCTCCGCTCCTCCAAAAGAGTCACATTCGTCAGTTTATCTCTCCAATCTGATCGTTGTTGTGGTGTTAGACGAACAGAAAACTCTTCTTTCTCCAGGAATCGTGGGTCCATCCATGCAAGATCATACGTTCGGATCTTACTTTTTCCTGGCTTGAATTTGTGTGTTTGAAAGTACATTTCTGAAAAAAACACGAACTGGATTCAAAAGACCAGGTAGGAAGCTCACCAGCCAGATCAATGTCCTCCTCCGTTAAACTAACTTCCGTATGATTCTTCTTCTCCTCTGCTCCAGTTACATTCTTCTCAACTCCATCTTCCTCTTCCAGAATCCTCCTAGTCTCGTCGTTTTCAAGTTCTTTCGAATCTCCTCCATTCCACGAATCGATTACTCCATGTTCATTCATTCTAACAGGCTTCTTCAAAACATACTCTTTCTTCTCGTCGTCATACATTATTTGGAAGTCGTCCTTCTTTCCTTCACCTCCTCCTTCTTTTTCCTCTGCCAGCAGTTCTGTTTGTACTGAGCCCTCTTTCAATTTCGTCACAACATCTCCTTTCTTGGGAACTAGATGAACACTTGGTTCCTCTCCTTGATGGTAAACTTTGTCCGGCTCATTCACACTCACTTCACTGACTTCTTTAGAGTCCGTTGAGAATGTTGGTTCTTTTGTTTCTTTTGGGTACGTTGAAGTAGGGGCAGGTGTAGGCTCCGGAGCTTTTGTAGTACTCACTTCTTCAGTTTCCTCGGCCTTCATTTCAATTTGCTTCTCTTCAAACTGCTTCTCCTGTTCCTTTTTGTACTCGACTGCATTCGGAACTTCTTGAAGGAGCGTATCCTTTTTGGTGAACACTACCCGGTTTACAGCACGAACTTTCAATTTTATAAGAGGTTTCTGAAAATTGGAAGGTCAATCAAAACTTAATTAATCATAACGAACTGATTGTCGAGATCCAGATGGCTTGAAAGAGTACCAGTCAAATATGCTGGAAGACAATATCGGAGGCCCGACGAATGCTTTGATACTCGAACCATCTGAAGAGAAAATAAGAAAGATAAAGTGTTTCTAACGTAGACAAACCGTTCTGCGAGCAGTTGACAAACCCAAGAAGAACGAAAATGAATAGAATAGTCATTCCTCTTCCATTTTCAGGTCAAAGATTGATTGGAATTCGTTGAGAAACCCAGAGAGATCGGGAATTGCGAAGGAGAGGCAGAAGGGGAGAAACGAATGTGTTGGTGGCTGATAAATAAAACCTGTCCGTCCATTCGGCCCCCGTACATCAAGTCACACTAATTAGTTCCAAGTCAACGAGAATTTGTCCCCGGTTTGCCACTTGTGAAACTCTTAAATGTTTCTATTTGGTTTTGTGGCATTTCGATTGTTGAATTGTCAAAATGCGAAGTTTGCATCTTTATTTCAATGCGTTCGTTTCCAATCACAGAAAGCGGCAAAATGGAGAAGAATCTAGAATGGATCACTGGACAGATGGGGGTGGAAATGGGCGAGTAGTACAATTAAGAGAAGAAGAAGAGGTGGTGGGGACGAACGAGGAAGAAGACCCGTAGATGACGTAGTGAGCGGTTTGGAAAGAGTTTCGGGAAGGAGTTGGAACAAGGGAAAGGGAAGATTTACAGGAAGAATCGGGTGGCAAAGAGGATCACGATAGACATGAAGTAAGATCCAGCTGTGGAGCCACCGTCATCATCATCAATGTCACTTCCATCGTGCACAACATACATGACCGGTGTCGACTGCTCGGATCCCTGATCTTTCTTGAATGTCCTTGCAGCGAACTTCGGACTCTCCACGCCCCTCCTATCTGCTTCCACTTCGAATTTTATCTTCATTTGTTTTGTAGTGCACAGACCGTCCTTTTTCCTATCAATACCCTCTTGTGTGCCGTCTGACGTGCCTCAAAACCGCAAATTATCACTGATCAAAGGCTAAAATGTCTTACTGATAAGGAAATAATTGTGTCCTGGTTGGAATTCAAAGCCTCCAGGAGTAGGGGTGAACGATCGGAAGACAATGTTGATGGAAGCCTGGAAATGGATGTTCATAGATGTATTGGATGCAGTTTCTTACATTGATAGTCTGATTGTCACAAGCTCCCACTAGCCTTGGTTTTGCCAAGAAGCAGTGATCGTACTCTTCATCGGATACCATGTAGATGTACGAGTACTCATACTTTCCAGTGCCATCCGTCTTCGGACACTTTATAGAGACACGGTCCCCGATGTGCACTGATATCACATGATCCGTGTTGGACACCTCGAATCTGCAAAACGACCCTGGTTTCGTTGAGATTGGATTGCAAAACAAAACACTCCCGTATCATTCTCCTTCTCCGTTCTCTTGCCCCGTTTGCGGTAATGATGAATTACCCTCTCTGCGTTTCTCGGTCTCCCGTGTACTCTAACTAGTCTCAGAACGGAGTATATCTATCTTCAGACGAGGGATACACAGTCAATTTATCCAACAGTATGAAACATACTAGTGTTCCGATCTAATCTCAGTTCTGGCACGAGATACTTCACCACGGAGGAGACGCCGAAAGAGGGGCGGCGAGCAGAAAGGGTTGTAAAAAAGATATTATTAGTTATCCGCGAGAGTGAAGGAACTGGGAGGACGGGAGGGAGAGAAACTTGGAAACTCACATTGGATTCGACGACACCCAGTTGATATCGGGAATCTTTCGAGTCCAACTAAATACTGGAAACAGGATAAGCAAGAGAAACGAATCTATCCGCATCACTAAACCATCAGGAATTGGTTGTCGGTTTCTGAAAATCGAGAAGGGGGACAATATTGTTGAGAAGGGGGACAATATTGTCGAAATCGTAAAAAGTTGCGTAAGCGAGTGGTAGAAAAGCGAGTGAGAGACGGATAAATAGGATCAAATCGACAGCAGAAAAGGTGTGAATAATCACATAAAAATGTGTGTTTGCGGCGCCAGTCGGGGCGCAGATCCGATTGGTTTTCTTCTTCGGAGGGGACGACGGTGGCCGTGAGGGGGTCATCCTAATTGGCGTGCTTATCACTGACAACGCACAGACAGAAGAGAGAAGCGGGGAGGGCACGAACGAAAATTCGGGTGACACTAGAGGAAGGTCGTCTGTGTGATTCTTAAGTCAATCGTTTAAAATACTCGAAAGAGACTTCCACTTGGACTTTGGTTAAAAGAACAACAACTGCCGCAGGGGAGGAAGGCTATGAAAATAATGATAAAAAGCGGAGATGATGAGCTTGGAAATGAGGAAAAGAGGCCGGAGCAACGGACCTCGGGAACATTATATTACATTTTGAAGAGCCGTGGTACTTGACCTGCAGGCTTGCTTGCCTTTGTATAGGCAGCTCTTGCGCACTGTAGGAAGCTGGCAACAGGACCGTGTGTGTACAGTACCAATCACGGAGATGCGCGAGACAATTCAAGAGGAAAACAGAAAACGAAAACAGTCTCGGGTTGGGTTTCGAGGAGAGGAGCACTCTTTGGGAAGGCTCTCTCGTTCGAATCTGATGTCGGACTACCTTGGGGTAACGTTTAATTGGTTTTTATTAGGTACCTTCTGTGTTTTTTAATTAAAAGACGTATGTTCCGTATTCTCGGAGCTCAACGGTGGCCGCTCCGGTACTAATCCAGCTTCATTAGCCGGCTTGTGTTACTGGGACAAATCGGTCCAATTATTAGGATCTCCACGCATCTGCCACCCCCTCTCTCTCCCACTCGTTCTCTCCCATTCTCAATATGGCGTAACCGTCAGAACGTCTAGCGGCTTCTTGTGATCCTGGGACAGGTGCATCCGACACATTGACACACTTGAGCGAGGCATGAAATGAATCGGATGGCTGGCTGACTCGAGGCGGTCTCAGTGTACTAGCTAATTGGGACATGAACGAGAAGAGGCCCTAAGGGTCGGCCGGATGAGAGCAGGCACATTGCCGGACGTAGTATGTGTATAAAAAATGTGTAATGGAAACTTCGCCTGCTCTGGGGGCAGCCCCTATGGGTGTGTGTGGTCAAATGAAATTGGATGATCGTTTGGCCATGATGCGCATGCGCATGCCAAACAAGCTAAAGAGCACGAAACTTGCTGGTGGTACGCGAGGAATGCAAATCGTGTTACTTGTCTCAAAAAATATGTGAGCTTGCTTATTTCCAAGCCGTCTGGTTGAGAAGAAGCGGAAAAACAAATGGAGGGATGTGTAGTCGTCGAAAAGGTTAATCGAAAGAGACGACGGCCCCGGGAAGATGTACGTGTGAGAGCTTGACGAAAAAATGAGAGGCGTCGTGGAGAAAGAGTGTGAAACGGACGAAGACTCACGCACACTTCAATGGGCTCTTCTGATGAGCGGAAGAGATTGGCGAATTCGATTTGCTCCATGTACTTGTACAATGAAGGTGAGGAGAGGCTTCGAAGAGAAGACAAGAACACTTGTGGCCAGTTTCACAAAGAGGGATCCCGAAGGGAAGGATGTCTGCGGAGTTGAAGCTAAGCCACTTGGCTCTTTTCATGGATACGGTGAAATTCAAGACGAAGCCATGGGAATATGCGCTTTCCCGCGCGCGCGCAGAATCAACCAAGCCCAGGAACAAGAATGGATACTCTTGCTCTGTTGGTGTGTTCGTCAAACAATGGCAGCCCCGAAGCCGGATGACGGCTGTCAATCGAAATCCGTATCCAATTAAAATCCACGCTCTTTTCTTTCGCCACCAACCGAACAGACAGGGCGCGGGAAAAGCAGTGAACATACCGAAAAGCCCCGATGGTTCCCATCTCCTTCTCATCTCATCTCATCTCACCGTTACCGTAATCGAATCATTCGAAATATGTATATGGCAGTGACGGTTTTGCCGAATGGCTTTGCTGCCAAGCTTGGCGAGAAAACCCAAGTAAAGAGGAGATTGATGGTGATGTGATGACGATGGATTCTGGTTTTGAGGAATACGTTCTTTCTTTGTTTCCATCAACACAACACCGGGAAGCTGCGAAAGATGAAGAAAAGAGAAGTTACAGAAGTCAAAAATGTATTGACAGGATGAAAAAAGACTGCTGAAGTGTTCTCTAAATGTAAATCACGGTTCTGGGGACTAGTACATGTGATGGATGTAAAAATTATACACTGCGTGATGAAAAAATCACACAGAGCATTGCGTAGTAGTTGCGTAAGAGCATCAAGTGCAGCTGCATCGTCTAGCTGTACAATATCCTTCAGATGAGGATTCAGGGTCCAGAGAAAACGTAAAAACCACTAAAAACATACAATTTTTGGTCAGATCTCGTGACTCTTTCTCATCAATTTCTTGCTACACCACCTGCTCATCAGGCTCGGGAGCAACAATGTAATTTGCCACAAAGACAATCAATTGACATTGGAAATTGATTGACATGAAGCGGTGTGTGGAGAGTGTGTATTACAAGAAGAAACACGCGTTTTACAAATGAAATGCGAGAGCGAAATGATGAGCTGCTCGGCGTGTCTTCTTCGCGGAAAACATGAGATGATAGAGCCAATTAACTGGTTATGCTAAGTATCTATGTCACGAGGAAGAAGATGCTCTGGGATTCCGATGGATGGGTGGAGGACATGTCAAAACATGGCAAAACGAGGAAACGGATAAGTGGATCAGAGTGTACATAATTCAGAAGAGGAAAACGGCCGGAATGAAGAGGAGAGGCGGCAAACGAATCAGTGGTCGGATGGAATGCCGAGTCGAGTTGGGAGACGACGGATGAATAGACTGAGATTGCGTGACCCTTTCGGACACAAGACGTCCGACTAATGAGCCAGAACTGACGACGGCTTCTTGCACAGGATGTACGAAACGAGTAGGGAAGAAGAAGAAGAAAGAGATGTGTGACAAGCTTCCAGAAGTGAGAAGAAGAGAGGCACGATGATGATGATAATTGCACGAACACTCCAGCTATGTCCAAATCGCTGCTACTACTACTACCACACTCAAACAAGAGGAACACGGGCGTGTATAACAATAATTAGACTTGTCCATCTATTGTCCACGTTTAATTGTCTTTCGCACCTTGGGGCACCGAAAACAGAAAACAGAAGGAAGGAGAGAAGTTGGCACGACTATGGGTACGACCCGGGGAATGATTAGATTAGTAGCGGGAGCACCAGATGAGCTTGTACCAGATGTGTGTACGCACCAGACAACACATACACACAAACACCTAATTATCAATTAGACGAGCAAGTGGCGAGTCAGAAGGCGAACTCGGTGACCACACGGCAGGCACAAAACAATCAAATCAAGAGAAGATGCCATTTGGTGGCGGGAGGATTGGGGAGAGTCGGATGAACTTGAACATGTCAAGTGGGAACACATAACTATTCACTCGGGTTTCGCGGAAAGGAAGAAAGCCGATCGAGAGGGAGACGGTGCGGTTTTGAATGGAAAAGTGCGAAAGTTTGGTAATACATAAGTGGTATCGGGAGGGAGAAAATGAAGGTCAACGGGTAGGGGGAATGAAGCAAAATCCGTGGAGAGGGAAAAACAAAAGAAGTGGATTGGAGGGTAAGGATGTGCGGACGGTGGATGGAAGGTGATAACTGGGAGGACGGTTGATGATATAGCCTATCATCTCGGATGAACGACCGTTCGTCCGTCCGTCTTTTTTGGGTGAGAAGAGGAAGAGAGAGTTATGATAGGGTTCGGGTTACGCAATACGACAACCCGCGAGATGGACGAGGGAATGCGCGATCGGAGGGCGGGAAGGTAAATGGGAGGAGGGGCGGGGGAGGAACTTCGGAAGGAGTGAAGCTTTGGAGGACTGTTTCAGAGGAAAAGGAAGATGCACCACAATAATTCACAACTAACTTGAAACCATCTGAAGCTGAGTCAAACTGATCCTTTCCTCTAGAAATACACAAACAATCCAGACAACCTTTTTTGCAGATTTGAAGTTAACTACCAGGAAGAGAAAACAATCTGAGGTTTACGGACGTTGTTTTAATGCATGAGCATGTTTTATCAACTAGCTCTCTCCTTCTACAGTATTACAATCTACCTCCCATTCTGCGTCGGTCAAAAGAGTAGCTACCCGTCCGCAACAGTACCCATTCAGCCCTAATCTATGTCAACTCATCTGATAACCGTGTCGTGTGTCCGAGTCACTCAATCTTAAGCAAACGCGACCCCCGTATCTGTACGCCTCCTACCTGTTATTTGTCTAGAAGATATGTACTAAAGGTCGAGATGAGGTGAACGGCCCTCCCCGGATAGGTGACCGGATTGATTGCACCGCGATAGGCTAATTTGTGCGCAAACCGATCCGGGCGTGTAATCGGTAACACTCGCATGTCAACAAACTGCCTGTTTATGGTCTTCTCAGTTGCATGTAATGAAAGCGGAAACTCGAGAAGGGCCGAACCGAAGCGGGTCAGGGGAAGGAATGAGGAGGTAATGAACAGTGACACGGAGAGATATTCAAACTAGTGGTTTCGAAAACAAAAGAGGAGAAGCGGCCTTGAAAACGATCCATTTGTTATCAAACAGTCTTTCTTTTTTGCCTCCGTCCCTCCGATTCGACCACCTGCCTCTTTTGAGCTGTCACCTGGCGGCGCCCTTCCCGCGCTCTGCGGGATAGCGAAGGATTTGAACAAAATGTCAAAAAATGGGGATGAGTCAACAAGAAAATGAAGATGAACGAGAGGGTACTGGATTGAGAAGGAGTGACTTGTTCAGGTCAGTCACACTCTCCTGTCACCATTATCCGATTATGGAAATACACGAATCCTCGAAAAGTCGAGTTTTTGTGTGTGAATGAGTGTGTGTGTCAGTGAGAAGCGAGAATCGAAAGTCATGTCCGACAGAACAAATTATGATTGATGAGAAGACCGCGAAGCTGCAAAAGAGGAAGGTTTCGAACGGTAATTGGCACAAAGACCGGTCCGGTCGACTCGAATGACATCGGGATTTTTGACCACTTAGGGGAAATGGTATTAGTGTCTTTGGACACATCAAACAACCGCTTTCATTGTCTCCGAGTCAAGGAAGAGTGGCGTGAGACTGAGGAAAAACTGAGAAGCTGGAAAGCTTTCTGAGAGCCTTTCTGAGACCAACTCATCATTTACGTCTTTCCGGTTAAAAATGGCATCGTTCATTCCGATTTTCGGCGCTCTCCGCGTTTGTAAAATGCGTCTTCAAAGTCTAGAATTGGTTTTTGTAATCATTTTCAACAGCAATTCAATCAAATTATTGGGAAGAAAAAAGGGAACAATGCAGGTACCGTAAGCAAAGTAAAATTGCAGCAGTGGTCGTAAAGTTGTGAAGCGAGAAAGAAGCGATAAAAATAACTGGGAATGATGATGATGAGGGTGGAATGAGGGAAAGTGATGGGTGAGGTGCCCCCTGAAAATGAGAGCTAATTGAGAGAGTAGAACAGGTCGTTCGGGGACAAAGAACTTGAGACTCTTTTGCTTCTTTAGCCGCTCAATTCGAAGCGGGCATCTGGCGACGGAGCCACCACCCACCACGGTCCCCGTCGTCCATTCCCGTGCACCTTCTGACCCCTAATTTGATATCTCTGTTCTCTCCAGAGTCTAAATGCTCTCTCACATCTAATAACACGAGACATATGGGCGCCACTCGGCAGGTAGTCGTTCCCTCCGTGGACCCGCGCAGAAGCGTGCTATTTCGAGGCCCCCGGGAATGTCTTTTCCCAGGTGAAATATGGTATAACAATCATGCAAATTATAGGTAAGACGCAGTGAGGGAGCGACCCCACTCGACCGGACAAAGTTTATTATCCTGGAGACCAATTTTTGTGAACGAGGGGAGGGAGTGGAGATGTAAAAGGAGAAGGTCGACCCGTTTTTTGCGAAGGTGTATAAGTAAGTGAGCGTGTGGATCGAAGCAGAAAGAGATGACTGGAAGAGAAGGAAGCGAAAGTGGAGAACTAGCCATCTGGAAGTGTTTTGGTTTGGCAAACGAGAAAAAGAATGACTGCAAGTGTGAAGGATTAGAGGAATGGATATGGCACCGATATTGTGACTGCCAAAAGTAATACTGGATTGCATTCAATTGAAGACAGGATAAACAAGGTTATTTTGACAACATCTATTCTGTGCTGGTTGTTATCAATAAAGAAGCTGCTCCGCGACAAAAAAGAGGCTCAGCTTCTTGTGCGTCACATTCAATTTCGAAAACCAATTGAAACGTTGCCTTCTGCAGAACGCAATAAAATGTCCAAACAACGTCTCTCAGCAGACATAAAACTTTGATCAAAAGTAGAGCTCTCGGGTCTTGGTTCTGACTTACGAGAGTACTCAAGGGCACCTCGGAGCAAGTCTATAACCATGAAGCTTTGGACTTGATACATTTTCGAATTTTGAGTCCGAGCCCTAGCCAGAACTCATCATAAATTCCATCGTGCGCACATAATAATTGAACCGCAACAGCAGTCCGCACCATCGGCAGCCAATTATAATAAATGAAGCGATTATCGAGTGGAAAGTAGGAATGCGCGGTGCCCCGAGACTCTCTTTTCCATTAACTTTTGGACCGGTAAATAGGCCTGGTAGGGGCGGAGCGGCGAGAGGAAAAAATTGCTTCTTGATGAATATCCGTTTTTATGACCGTCGCATTGCAAAAGGAAAAGAAGGGAATCGAAAATGGAAGAGATGAGGGAAGTTTATAGGTCCGGTGTCGTCTTCTACACACACGGAAGACTTCTTTATCGGTGTCGTGACGCCCGAGGCGCCGAATTCGTCGTTAAAGTGCTTTCGCGCAGTGATCAGGAATCTGCCAAACGATGAGAACGACTGTAAAAATGGAGACTGGCGGTGGTTGTAAAAGGAGAAGTAAATGCTGATGAACTGAGTTATGTTCTCAGTTTACGAGCGGAACCGGAGAGTCATCGGAGAGACTGTAAATCACTGGAAGTACACTGGGCAGTACCAACCCACCCGCCTCCATTACCCGGTAGCCATTCAGTTTGTGATTCTAACCGTTTACTAGTTACCCGCTCCGTAACTAACTATCAGGAGTCATCCGCTTCATCGCTCCCTTTGCTCAGCAGTCCTCAACAGGTCAGTCTTCCGATGAGTTTCCGTTTGCCCCGCCCACTCCGCGCTCTTTTGCGGGGCACGGATCATCTGTTCAATCACATATCATCCCTACCCTAAGCTTATCTTCAAAAACATTTGATCTTCGAAAGAAAGTTGATTCTTTGATCCTAGTGGTCCTCAATAGTTGTAAAAACAGACCCCATCTGTTCAAAGTATCCGACAGATGCACCAGCCGTTATTCTTGTCAACGCCCTACATTCGGTCTCCACCAGTCGGTAGACTTGTACGTGGTTGCACGAACTAGTCTCATGAGTTTAATCAACGTATCAGACTTATTCATTCATTCTTGCCCTTTCTTCTCCGAATCAATCCATCTGATTCTGCTTCTCCCCGTTTATAGCTTTCTGATTGAGAGCCTCGGAGCCCGTACGCTGCCGCTTACCTCAAGTGCTCCATAGTTTCCGTTGTGGCTTTCGTGCTGTCCCTGCCAAACCAATTCACATAAAACATCTCCATGGATTTATGCGTTTCCTGCCCACTTCTACATTTTCACATTTTCGTTTCCAGCATCCACATCCGCCCGTTGTCCTACCCACCAGCGGTTCCCACGAGTCGTCTTGCACTGGTCGGTGACCAGTATCAGGTAGGTTTTTGTTGCTTTACTGCGAAACATATGTAACCATAAACCATCCGTTACATGTTATTCATTTGCAGGAACTGTAACTTACACAACAAAGGAAACCAGGAATCGAGAAAATGGATCGAGAGCAATGGCAGAAGCTCTATGGAGCAGGTGCAGGAGCAGGCCAACAACCGCCGCCGGTTCCTCAGGGATCCAATTTCCAGTGAGTTTCCTAGTTTGTTTTTCAGATTAGTTGTTCCTCAAAACATACCTTCAAACATTTGTCATTCTAAAATGTGTTTATGTATCATGAATGAGCCATTGTAGTTCCGTGTTTGTGAATACCCATTCTCCCTCACCCATAAAAGGTGAGAGTTGAGTTTCGAAATGTTGTTGAGTTTGTTTGTCACAATCGCCAAACCACAACGGTTCCAGCACGTAGTTTCCCCGCTTCGCCGAGTTGCAAAACGGCCAAGAGTCACCTTCCCCCTCAGCTGATACCTTTGCCCTTATCTCGCGTGTCCGTCACCGAAACAGTTTCTTCGTCCTCCTCGCCCTGCCACTTGCCGCATCTTTCGGTTATTATACCCATTCTTTCCTTCCCGCATCTGATCTTTCGATCGGTTTGTTACAACGGACACATATGTCTTGGGGTAATAAATAACTCGGATTACAGCAGAAAGCATCAGAGCACAGCGGACTCGAGTTCAAACTTCAGCTCAGCTGCGGCGCGATGCGCCTCTTCCATTAGATAATGACTCTTCAGTGATCAAACCATAAAACTACATTCGCCACCTTGTTTGTACTCTCCTCTCATCATTTCCTTCTTCGGTCAACCTTAGAACACAACATCAAGAAAGGAATGGTTATCTTCTCGAACGAGATGTATCATTGTGTCCGTATCAATTGTTGTTGTCTTTCGCCCCGTTCGCCTTCTCTTTCCGCCGTATCACCGATCTCCTGATCTTTTCAGTATCTTATTGGACTACTTGGTCTTTTCGTTCCGTCTATCTACACGATTCGTTCTCCCGCAAGGTGTGCAAATATTTGAGCCCGGTGGCCCCATCCGCGCCAGACAACCTCTCCCTTACAGTACTGGATGACAATCTAACCTCCCTCGGGTCGTCGAGACAAACATTTCCGTTTCCCTCCCCCGTGTAGTCGTTGTTCTGTTCACCGTCCACTCTTGTTATTGCTAATTTCGCATCGAGTCGGCGTGGTTTTCCCTTTCCTTCCTCTTCTTCTTACTCTCCCGCGGGGTCAACGTGTCCTTCGTCATTCTTCCTGGTAGATGGATCTCTGCTTCTAGCTCTACTTGTTGTGCTCCTCGTGCGCGAGAGCCCACGTGTTGTGGCGTCGTCGTATGCATGCTTCGTCCCCTGGCCACTCACACAAACTCGCCTGCTCCCCTCACTCCCTTCCCACTGTTGTGTCCAAAACCCCGCACTCCCGTCTCTCGTCACTCTCGGTCTCTTCTCTGTTCCCGCTCCTTCCCGACTTTTTTGCCCATCTTTCTCTAATTCTCGTCTTTTGATTCTGTGCCTCTTCAAGTTCACCACGGATTCCACAATGTCTCAATAACGCTCATCGATTTCCAAACTTCGAATTTTGACCTGGCATGCCTCACATAATTCCTTTCCCTTCGATGACACAATGACGTCAACACGAGGAACAAATGAAACATCTGATTGTCAACACCCCTGGGATTCCTTTCTGTGGCTGAATGGAAGAATGATGCACTTATAGATAGGGAGAACGACACGGAAAAACACCTGGCGATGACGTAATCCCGAGGGGCTATCTAACGGTCATCTGAACCCATACACACCTCGCTCCTAGCATCTTTTTACGACGTGCGTGTTGCGAGT
The DNA here is from genome assembly GCA_900883565.2 of Caenorhabditis panamensis. Classification (NCBI taxonomy): domain Eukaryota; kingdom Metazoa; phylum Nematoda; class Chromadorea; order Rhabditida; family Rhabditidae; genus Caenorhabditis; species Caenorhabditis panamensis. The sequence continues at coordinate 223,219 of LR537905.1, forward strand.
TAATCCGCATGACACCACTACTTAATCCGATTGAAAATCCTCCTTTCTTACACGTGGTTCTTGGATTCCTTTCCTTTCCAAGAAGTCATCAAGCTGATTCAGAGAAGAGGTTCTACGAACGTTCTTCAAAAAGCACCTGCCTCGCGCCGTGTCAGATTTCATTTTTCTCGGGAAACCAACACCTAAACCCGGTTGTTTTCGTGTCGTTGGTGTCCTCACGAAAACAAGCTCCTCTCAGGCTGGTCGTTTTTTCGAAGAAAGCTTCACTGACGTTCTCCTTCTCTCTCTCTTCACTTCCTTTCTTCCAGCTCTTTTCTCTCGCTCCCGTGTCTTCTAATCCGCTGTTTCATCCTCTTCCGCTCGTCTCATTCGTGTTTCATCTGTCCGTAATTATCTCGTCTTCCACACTTTCCCTGCACTAATCTCCTCTTTCTCACTCTTGTCAAAAAAGTACACTTGTCACCAACAAGATACACTTGCAGATATCCCCTCCCGACGGCATATTGCGCGCCGGTATATATGTACCCAGGTAAGTCTCTCTCCCGTTCCACGCGGCCTCTGTGAATCTGACGATCACATCAGCTATTTAGTGCCAACCCCGGTGAAGAATAAGAAGATGGGTGTCAATGATTGGTTGAGTGACGCCCCTATGCCATTTGACGAGTTTCCACCATCCGGCGCACCAGGACCGTCTCCACCGAACAGCTCCTCTACTCCAATGGAAACTGGTTCTTCTCCAATGGATAGAACTCCATTGATCCCTGTTCATGGTGACACAACGACGATAACACAAATCAAAGCAGAGGCTCACTCTTCAGGGTTTGTTTTTCATATAGTTTCAACATCTTTTTACTATACTTTGTGTTATTCAGCAAGCCTTCTCCATCCAACGACACTTCCTCGAATATCACCACTCTTGAGCTACTGAACCTGGATACTCAGGAAAAAGAAGTGTTTCCTCCAGAATGCACTTTGATTGAAGTTTATTCGAACACTGGAAAGCGGCCTGTTACGAATCAAGTGCAGGATGTCGGCAGACAGTGGTGCTCGGTGTATTACTTCGAATATGGTCACAAAGTAAGTATTTTGGAGGTTCATTCTCAGAAAATATTCTCTTTTGTTAGATCGGTAGAGAGTTTGACGCCTTTGAACCGAATTTCACGATAGACGGGACTCCTGGATACGGTAACAGTAGCAGATTGGCACTTTGGACCAAGCCAACTCCGTCTTCAACCTCTACAGTCAGCAAGTCCAGTATTATTCGAAACCAGATTTGTAAGAATGGAACTTTGTATCATGAATATACCGAGTAACATTCCAGCCCAAGGTATCCGTCTTACCAATCACAACGGAATTGTCTGGCTGACTGTGCTCTCCGACCAGATGTTCTTCGTGCAGGGATCTTTCCGAAACCACGTGCAGAATGTCCCCGACCACACGGTTGTCCGGTTGCAGAACAAGAAACCAACCAGGGACGAGAATCGGCAATGGACTACCCCGGAGCCCGAGAGCATTCAGTTGTTTGATCTTGCGAGATTCAACGTCGAACGAGATGCGTTGGTAGCTTCGAACAGGCCGGGATCGGAGATCGCGGAGCGCTTGAATGTAAGATTCGTCGGTTGGATCGTCTCTGAAAATGATATAATTTAGAACTTCTGCTCAGTGCGAGTCTCTTTTATCAAAGGTTTTGGAGAGAACTACAACAACCGTCGTCTCACCGAATGCCCGTGTTGGGTCGAGCTCCATTTCACTCAGTCTTTGAATGAACTTGATACGGTATAGCATAAAAGCTCCAACGTCATGTAATCCTCTGATTTCAGTATCTCCGCACCCACGACTGTGGTCCTGGGGAGATGAACTCCAACTCATAATGTACCCAACTGATCAGCCATCTTCCACATTCCGAACTTCCTCTCGGATCTCTTCTTTTTTCTCACTTCCCGTCCAGTTCACCCATCTTCTGCCTTTTCTTCTCTTTCACCCTGTAAAACCAAAAACCAAAAACTGTTTCTTTCGATATCTTTCCCAGTCAACACAAAGAAAAACAAATCTGACTTTTATTAACGTTTTCTTTCTTGGAATGTTCAAACTGATATTGCTATTTTCCTTATTATCCTTATTATTAAAACTTCAATTGATACAATTTTCAAACAATTATAAATAAATAAAAATAAGTTTGCGAAGAAGAGGTTTACAGAGTGCACAATGAATCCCGTATGGGTGGAAAATGTCTGAAAATGCGTGATGAGCACAGAGAGTAGAGCTTGGAGAACGTGAGGATTCCGGAGAGATGAGAGGAGAGAAAAGGTTATAAGAACTTCTTGCTTTTGCAAGAATCGATGAAATGGAAGATGAGCTCGCAGCTGGCAGTGGGCGCGTACATCTGAAATAGAAGAAGATTTTTGTAACTGGGACTTTAGCATACCTGGAGGAACGAACAGTTGCTTCTTGCCCACTTCGATACATCTTTGATTCCAAAGTTCTTGGCGATTGTTGTGATTTTAGAGCAACTGGCCTCATTCGCATCTTGCATTTCCTGAGCATTCGCTTGCAGAATCGGCTTCATTTTCAGAACTTCTTCGTTGCCCGGTCGTACATTTGTGGAACTTTGTTGCTGGATAGGTTGAAGTGGTTGTGGAGATGGAACAGGAGCAGGAGGGAGAGGAACCATTCCTGGAGGCATTGGTGGTAGTGGCATTGGTTGAAGAGGGTGTGGGGCTGGAGGAGGAACACCTCCGAGATTAGGGACCATTGGTAGTGGCATCGGACGATGGAGCATGTTAGTGGAAGCAGAAACAGGAAGACCCATTGGAGTGGGCATTTGTTGACGGTATGGTGGGTTGAGTGGCATCTGATGTCTCAACCGTTTCATGGATCGTAGAGGTGATAGATCTCTGGTTGTTTGGCGATGCGGGGTGTTGCTTAACCTTTGCTCAAAGTCGACGTCATCTGAGAAGTCATCAGAAAACAAAATCGGACGCCGACGACGCATGCGGTATTCTACAAGATGGATAGAGATTACATAGCGCCAAATGTGTTCGGAAACCTCTTCTCAAGGGCCGATAAACCGGCAGATCGTCGTCATAGTCATCATAGGTAGACATCTCGTAAGGCCTCTTCCGGGAGCCTCTGTGATACAACGAGTTAGGGTAATCATCATCGCTCTCTTCTGATTCACTGAAATGTTTTGTTATCTTGTGTTTTCACTCCTCATCTCATCCTACATTTTGTTCTGTTGTTTATACCGTTCCACTCCAGAATGTGAAGAGGCAGAAGCTGTTGAGTCAGTCGCATAAGAACGTTGTGGTTTCTGAGGTTGGGACGACGCCTTCTGTGTCGGCGGGGTCGTTTGCGGGATTTCCGTGGGTGATTCAGACCCGTGACTCTCCTGAATCATTCTTTTATGGAAAGTAGACCCTCTCGATTTATTATGCAATTCAACGGGAACTTTTGAGGACGGATATGATTCACGAGAGGTCAAAGGAACTAATGAAAACCGAGGGAAACCCCAAAGAGGGAAAGTTACGACTGGAAAGTTACGACCAACTCACCTTCTTCTTCAGGTACATTTCCTCAATGATTCGATCAGCTTCCTCATCGTTCATCTCGTCAAACGGCTTCTGTGAAGTCGTTGAGCTTGTCTTTGATGTTGACGTCATCGCGATCGGAGTAGTTGTTTCTGCATGGTCTTTATTCATGGATATAGTCACTTTCTTAGCGGGTTTTCGACGAATCTCGCGTTCCCCTGATGTCCGATACACCTGGAATGACAGATAAAAGACACACTTTGTGATGGGAACTGATACCGGGGGTTCCATGGTTGTTGTGAATCTGGTACCCTGGTATGAAGTAACTGCACGACCGTGTTGGTCGTAAGTCACGTACTCTTCGACACATTTGTATCTGGAAATTGGGAGATTGCAACTTCTAAGATGACAGTAATTACTTGGTCTCTGCAGACAGGAAGGAGTAAGATTAGAAAGGGATTATGAGACCACGGGGTCAGAATGTTACAAGACACGGATTACTGTGTGCGGATGTGGAACACACAGCTACAGACTATAAACGTACCTCTTGACTGTTCGTGGAGTGCCCGTTCTCTTGAGAAGTGCCGAGTTCAGTCGTTCTTCGTATCGTTCAAGAACTGAGTGTGGAGAGCTGGACACGAGTTCCAAACCACTGCCCATGAGCAGAAGAAGGATTATCGAGACGGTCATCTGGAAGAAGTGAAGACTAGTTCAGTGAGAACACATGTTTGATTGGCCATAATTGGGCGAGAACCATGCGAGCGGGTGAATAGAATAGGCGCTGAGAAACGGGAGGCGTGGAGGTAAAAAAAGGAGAAAGAGAGAGGAAAACCGAATGACGACCACAGAAGAAGAAGAAGACGCATCCCTGACGACCAGAATCATCCTGGAATCGTTTTGGAGGAGGGCGGGGGCACGGGTCACTAGGGGCGGACGAGAGAGAGGCAAATTTCTAATTTCGATTGTTCCGTTTTTTTTCTTCAATATCTAATTACTGTTTTATTGTTTGTTCGGCCACATGCGAAAGAGTGAGGGAGATCAGATCAGATTCAGGCTAATTGGTTACCGCCGACACCACTGAGAAAACACTGATTGAAGGAGGAAACGAAGCAGGAAACGGATTGATATGAGACTCGCACAGTTTTGTTTCGTTTCCGGATAATGTGGGAACTCGAGATATGAGAACCTGAAGGGGACTGGAGTGATTCAAGAGTGGATAACCCAGTTTGGAGAGGTCAAAATTCATGGAAACAAGCCATTGGAGCGTGCGAATCAGTGTGATGAACTTCTGATTTCATTAGGCGAACAATTGATGCGATTCTGATTGGGAGTGCATCACAAATCGTAATTAGTTTGGACTTGGAGGAACGACACAAAAACAAAGAAACGGTTGTAGTTCAGTCTGGAGAGCGCAAAAAAGAGAGGAAGAAGTCTGTGGACGACACGAGCGTCTTCGGGAAGTTGAGGACCGCCGCACGGCTTCTCCAGGCAAGCATTGAAACAGCCGACCGCTCGTGTCTTCCTTTTACAATTGACCGGCTGAGGGGAAAACGATGAGCGAAAATTGGACATATTGTTTGTGTATAAATGCTGGTTTCCTCTCCGAAACCAAGTCAATGACTTTCGCCAGATACTTAACTGACCGCTGTTCACGGTTTCACTTTTACGAGAAAAACCATCAGTGCTGAGAAGAGTCCTGGAATTCAGAACGAATGGATGACCTGGAAGGGTGACTTGGATGAAAAGATCGGGTATCTGTTGGGTACAGAATCAGTGACGTCGTCGATTCTCCGGAAGGATAGAAACAACCCATTCGTAGGTTGATGGGTTGCGAATGATTGATGTACTAATCAGAAATCTAATCATGGATAGGCAGAGACAAGATGAAACAAAGAATCAAACTGATTAACGCAAAGCTTTCCTTTTCTCTAGTAGAGTGGAAGATCTATGATAACACAGGAGAAACTGTAAATGAGAAGATTTTCTGAAGAATAGAAGAAGCAAAAAGTTGCAACGAACATTTCAAAAGACCAAAAAAGTGTCTCTCGTGTTCTATTTGCAGTTTGAACAGCATGTGGAACGGAGGGTAAACTAATCCGAATGATTTTTTGATCCGTCGTTCCTCCGATCCATGTTTACAACCAGTAAATATTCTAGAAACACGAACAAAAAACGGAGAAGCTGGGGAGACCTAGATTCGGGAGGAAGATGTGGGCAGCAGGGAGTCGGACCGAGTGACGGGAAGTTGCAACACCTGAGAGGCCTAATACATCTAGATCAAGTAGCCTCCTCAAGTGCCAGAAGACCGCTCGATTCGGTCAGAGTTTGTTGGAAAAAGCGATCTCCGTGATTCTGATCCTACACTGTATGGTGGTTTGATCTAAAAGATTAACAAGATCACAAAGGAATTGACTCTTGTGGTTTTGGAATGCTTTGATTCTTATCTGGAGGTGACAAGCCGAGAATGCAGCGACGTGGAAACCAGTTCGGGACGAAACTTCCTGTCAATTTCTGGAATTCCTGACTCTCGATATCAGCCGCCAGAAGAGGAACTGCTCGTCTCTCTTTCCAATTAGACGATAATCGGACTAAATGTGCTAATACAACATAAACACTAACACCACCATTTGCCATTTTCAGTTTTTGTAGCAAACGAAACTCCATCGGTTTTTGGGCGTTATCAAATGGGCGGGCACCCATAACTTTTTATTACGCAACTCATTCTGCTCTCCAGCTTCCTGCCGTCGTATCATTCATCACTTTTATCGATTCACGTCATCGAATCTTTTAGGGAAGCAATCCACTGTTTTTTCTGGGATTCTTGACATTTCCCGCTCTTCCAACGACTTTCGCAATTCCCGAATACCTTTTTTTCAGGATTCTCGAGGATGTTGCGACCATCCATTTTCCTCATTTGCCTCGTCGTTTCGGTTAGTTTACTACCCGAAGGATCATCCTTTGGATCAACTGTGTAGTAATAAGTACTCGTGGTAAACTTTGTTTTGTGTTTTCCTCTTTACCCTTTCTCTCACTTTCTCACTCTTTCTTCAGTAGTGCTAGAGATTGCGAAAGAAGTTACAGCCCTCATTGATAGCTTTTTAACGACTTTCGGGAGAACAAGATAGTCAACGAGGCACTTTCAGACACTTGCCGATGGGAATTATTTCAAAGTACTCATTAGGGAAATCGACAATCCGGCGGGAACTCTTCTCAACGGGAATGCGTGCAGCGATTTCAGTTTCGTGGGACTCGGATGCAACACGTACATCCAAGCGGCAGTTAGCGCGTATGGAAAACAACTTTAGCAAAACAATAATGTCGAGTGTTTTAGAGGAGGTCAACAGCCTGCAGCTTACACAACAGCTTCAAATCTGAACGGGGATCGACGAATCTCCAACTTGAACCTGGTGGTTGCAGATGACAAGGCTGACAGTGTCACTGCGTTTACTGTAATTTGGGCTCTTTGATTCGAAACTTGGCGTCCTTTTCAGGGATTTGACTTGTATATCATCCTAACCTCTGATGCTTCTTTCCAAAATGTCATCGACAACTACACAGTTCACATTGACACAACGCAAAGCCAAGGAGTCCAAACCTACACAAGTCTCCGTCCGTCAACACTCCCAACAACGTACTAGCAGTTTCGAACTTCGCATTGACGATTGAAACTCCTTTCAGTATCTCGATTGCTTGGTCCACTAACATTGCTCCACCAAGCACCTCCAGCACTGCTGAGCCAACCACCAGTGGTATTCCATACACTGGACCAACCACTACTCAGGGACCAACTCAACCACCAACAACTAGTCAGTCACATTACCATTTTCAAACGTTGCAATATTATTTCCAGCTCCAAGACTGCCTATTGACTGCAGTGAAGTCACTGATAAGACCACGGGAGTTCAGAATATCTATCCAGATGGAATCAACCCAGTGGCAGTTTACTGCGATCAAGCCAGCTACGGAACATACACAGTTATTCAGAGGTAAAGTTTAGTTGATTGTTCTAATGACTATGGAGAGAATTTCAGTCGTGGAACTGTTGGAACTAACACTAGTTTTGATCTTCCTCTTGCTAACTATTCTGATTGGTTCGGTCAAGCTGGAAAAGGAAATAACTTCTGGTTGGGATTGGACAACATGAACTTGTTGAGTAACAACGGAAAGAAGTACTCGTTGCAAATCGATCTTTGCTGCGGAACTCAGCTTGTTGCCAAACAGTTTTATCACAACTTCAAGGTTCGAATAGCTAAGTAACTCATAACTCTCCGGTTTCAGGTCGACACCAAAGCGAACAACTACACCTTGACTGCTTCTGCCGACGTTCCTGGAATTGGATTGGATTATAGCTCGACACGTTAGGAATGTGGTAGAGACTACTGAAAATGATAAGTTTACAGTGAAAGACATTGGCGCTCCATTCAACACACATGCTACTTATATCAGGCCAAAAGCGAAGTGAGTCAACTCGCTTTGAAACTCTGGAAAAGACAACATTTGCAGGGATTCATGTGATGAATTTGAGTACTATGACGACAATGACAAGCTGAACACACCATATGGGTGAGACTTTTGCATGGAGTATCCATTGTGTACCCATTTTCAGAGGATGGTGGTTCGGAAGTTGCGGTAACAATCTGAACGGATTTCTATACCCAAGCTCAAATGGAAACTGCGCTGTTGGGTAAATAAAAATAAAATTGAAACATTCACTTTTCGGTTCTCAGAAACCTTGAAAGCACCGGAATGCTTGGAGTGAACATGAGGACGACACCCGGACAAGCGGCAGGTGGATACGATGTTCAACTGATCTCTTACGATCGAGTCCGCATGTCCCTGTTCAACTTTGACTCCACCCTCGTGGACCAGACAGATCCCTCATTCTGCAAATAACTTATGTACTTTTTATTGATTTCTTCAAATGTTATCGTTAACAATCTGCTTTGACGAGGGCGTTAATGCAAAATAAATATGCGGAAAATGAGTTCACACCTGCTATCACTGACGTGGAACTGAACCGCCGCAAGGTGTGGTTTTAAAGGTGGATGGAAGTGTTCGGGAAAGTTTGTTGCAAAGTGTTAAGAATGGGCCCTAGACCCACCCTCCGCAATCCGTTTCTTTTAAAAAATTTTCTCCGATTTTTAAAAGCTCCTCAAAGTGGCCCTATTTTGCTAGTTGAGCAGGTTACAGAAAAACCTCTCATCGCGCCACACTCTCTCGCCACCGTTTCTCTGCGTCTAACTTGCACACACACTCTCTCGTTATCTGCACGATTGCGAAATCGCGCGCACATCTCGACCGATCGTAATGAGTAGCTCCGACGGGAATTGTCGTAGAATTGCTGACTTGTTTCTGGAAACTGGAAGACGTGGACGGGGGGAAGTGTCTGATTAGTGATCTGAATGGTATTTGGGACAAATCAGGAGTGGTTTATGGCCTCTCCGTGCAGTTGGTGATGCTGTAGATCCTCCTTTCGCCTACGGATACGTTTGTATATTCAAATTCCTCTTTTTCTTCATGTTTCTCTGACTTTTCCGCTTTCTCATGACTTTTCCATCAAATTCCCAAGTTCAAATTCATTTTCCGAAGCATAACAGAGAAAAACCGCTTTGGGAACGTTTGGTTACGATAAAATTTCTGATGTTTTGTTCAAAACCTACAGTACTCCTGACCTGACCTAGAAACGCGATGCGTTGCGTCTGCATTGCGTGTTATTTCATCACATATCCCATTCATCTCCAAAAGTTCTCATTTACAAACATACCCGAAATCATGCCGAGATGCGCATTTTGTCAATGCCAGAGAGCCAGATCCTCTATGACAGCGGTCCCAAAGAACATTGTGAAAAGAAAGCAGTGGGTGGCCCGATTCGGGGCTGATTTTGAACGTCAAATTAATTATCAAAAGACCAACTACGTCTGTAGAATTCATTTTGTTCAAGGAAGTCAAAAGCGACGATTCAAGAACGCCGTGCCATTGGTATTTTATACAGTGAGCTCAGTTCTCATTTTGTTTTTTATAGAAAACACGGACTGAATTGACAACTTCTGAACAGGGGAGTGATATTGGGGATGATTCTGACTTAGAAAGCGATAGTTCTGTTGAAAGCAGAGTCCTTCAGGATAATATCAAAGACGAAGTAAGGTCTTGAAAGATGTAACTAGTAGAAAGGTCGATTTAGGACTACTGTCCAAGTTCTGATTCTGAACAAAGTGATACAGACACGATGAGTGATAGTGATATCGAAAACAACGATCATTCTTACGACTATTTTGTTGTCGAAAAATCAAATCTGCTTGATCTCATTCTTTGGTGTCGTGATTGCAAAACTGACAGCGTGTCGTACCTGGTTACAGGAAAGAAAGGAATGGCAGTTTCTGTTAGTTTTCGAACAGATGTTCCACAAGGAAACCTATGTTTCAGTTCCAACTAGAATGTAACTTGTGCTCAAAAGCCTGGACGTGGAGCACATCTTCGAAAAATGATTCACATGATTCGTGCAAAATCAACAAAGATTTTTCCACTGCTAGTGCTTGCACAGGCCTTCCGTTTTCGGTCAGCATTCACAATCATCAAAATTTGAAAAAGAAATGTTCAGAAACTGGCTGCACTTTTTGCAATGCTCGAAATCCCATGTCTTACTATCAGAGGCTATAACAGTATTACCAGTAGAAAGGTCTCACCAGTCGTAGATCGTGTGTACAAGGAAACTCAAGCGAAAATCATTCAGGATCTGGCGTTGTCCAAGAATCCGGTTCGAAAGAATCTCAAAATAAGTGGAAACCTGAATTGCAATTTAGATTGATCTAGCTGGGGACGCCATGTTTGACAGTCGCGGATATAGTGCTCTATATTGCCGTTACGCACTGCTTGAAGTTAGAACAGGGATTGTGTTGGAGACGGAATGGATGCATAAGAACAGAGGCGGTGAGAAATACGTATTTCCAAGGGAAAACAAAAAGAGTCACAGAATCCTCAAAAGCGATGGAGCCAAAAACATTGCACATATCGCTGAACAGACTTCAAAATGAGCTTTTAGCAAGTGGTGGCACTGTCTCTATTAGATCAATTACCACCGATCGTGACCCCTCTGTAGCCAAACTGCTCAGCACGGAATTTCCACGTGTGGATACTTTTTTCGATTGCTGGCACTTTCTTAGAAATATCGAAAAATCACTTTGGCAGGTATGCCCTCATGCAGAGTGTAAAAGATCGGGGGTTCATCTGAATTCCAGAAAACAGAACAGAAACAAATGAGTCCTGTCAGACCATGGATCAGACCAATGATCAACCATCTGTACTATGCCATCAAAAAATCTAACGGTGACGGTATTCTGGCGAGAGACGTTATCATCAGCTTTTTCCTGCATTGCCAAAACATCCATAAGAACTTCAAAGTAACAATAGTGAATTTCGCGAAAAGAAAGGCATTTCAGACTTTGATATGGCATAAATTCACAAAATTTCATAAGTGCGTGCATGGACCACTGGCTCAGAATTTACCTTATCTTGATTTGAACAATAAGAAGCATAAGAAAGCATGGACTATTCTATGGAATATTGTCACCGAGGCTAAAAGATTCAAAGATATGCTGAAAGTGTCTCCACATTTTGCAACCTCTCAAACGGAGAGCTTCAACGCTGTCTCAACACTGTACCATGACAAACAGAAATACTAGTTCGTGAAAAGGGAATTTTCTAGCAGAAAAACGTTTTTGCAGTAACCCGACGGGTTTCGACATGCGTGTCAAACTATCTGTTTTGCACTGGAATGGGCTCAAAACAGATGAAAGATTAGGTCTACGTAACGCCATCGGGTTAAAGAAATACTATTCGAAAACACTAAAACGAGAAATCGAAAAAACGCAGAAGAGCGGAGGAACTCATGAGTGGAGAAGACACGTTCTAGAGATGGTCAGGAGTACTAAATAGATTGAGGGAACTTATGTTAGCTTTTAATTTTCCAATTTACTATATTTTTAAGTTTTTTAGTTGTTCTACTAACTGTTTTTTGTTTTATTTTACTAAACGTTTTGTCTAATATTTTCAAAAGATGGAATTTGAGTGAAAAAGTCAGGAAAAAAGCGGGAAAATCGTAAGAAAAGAAGCTTCGAAGTTAATCGCAGTTGTAAAAAATATTTGCGAAACCTAGGCCACGGGCGAGTTTTCTAGGCCACGGCCGTATTTCTCGCGTGCGCGCGATTTCGCAATCGTGCAGATAACGAGAGAGTGTGTGTGCAAGTTAGACGCAGAGAAACGGTGGCGAGAGAGTGTGGCGCGATGAGAGGTTTTTCTGTAACCTGCTCAACTAGCAAAATAGGGCCACTTTGAGGAGCTTTTAAAAATCGGAGAAAATTTTTTAAAAGAAACGGATTGCGGAGGGTGGGTCTAGGGCCCATTCTTAACACTTTGCAACAAACTTTCCCGAACACTTCCATCCACCTTTAACGAGCCAATAAAATACCCTGTTAGCGGTCTCTTTATAAGGGAAACTGAGAGCAAAAAGATCTCTCACATGCCGCAAATGTCTCGGTTTGTTCTGGTTCTTTTATTTTTGAATTTGGTAAGAAGTTCTGGTTTATTTTGTTCAAACTATATTTTCTTTTTAGGTTGCAGCAGATACAAGTTATTTTGAAGTTCTGATAAGAGATATCGACAATCCTGCGGGAACACTTCTGGATGGAACCACGTGCAGTCCGTTTGGATTTGTCGGTTACGGGTGCAACACTTATTTGACTGGAGGAGTCGCTGCGTATGTCGACTGTGTTTCTAAAAATGTTGGCTTATAATTTTTAGAGGTGCCAACCTGGTCAACGTGTTCAGCAACTCCCAGTTGAACTCTCATGGAGAAGCTAGAATAAGCAACTTGAACCTGATAGTGAAAGACACGCAAGCTAGTGCAGTTACCGAGTTTACAGTAAGATCCCCACTTCATAACAAAAAGTAGAATTACTCTCAGGGTTTCAACATCAGTTTCAAACTCACAACGTCAGATGGATTTGTAATTGATGAGTACAATTTCCGGGTTGATACCACTGAAAATCAAGGAATCTACTCCTATACCAGTCTCCGACCTGGAACTCTGCCAACGACGTAAGTATCGAATCAGGATTGCTTTGCAAGCTCTCATTTTAGAATCTCGATTGCCTGGGCAACAAATATCGCTCCACCAAGCATCACGTCAACCACAGAGTTCACTGGAAGTACCCCAACTGCTGGACCAACAACCACTGCACCCAAACTTCCATCTGACTGCGATGAAGTGGAGAGCAAAACTTCTGGAGTTCAAGTTATCTACCCTGACGGATCCACCCCTGTTTCTGTTTACTGTGAGCAGAAGACCTCGGGAGCCTACACTGTCATTCAAAGTCGTGGAACCACTGGAACAAACACCAGTTTTGATATTTTGTACGCCAACTATTCTGACTGGTTTGGTCAATCAGGAATCGGAAACAACTTCTGGTTAGGGTTGGATAATATGAATTCGCTCAGTAGCAACGGGAAAAGTTACTCGTTGCAAATCGATCTTTGCTGTGGAACTCAACTGATTGCCAAGCAGATTTATCACAGTTTCAAGGTGGAAGATACAATTGTGTAGTTCGTGGATTAATCTGATTTTTAGGTGGACACTAAGGCCAATCAGTATACCCTGACTGCTTCCGCTGATGTTCCTGGAGTGGGCCTCGACTATTCCTCTTCAGGCAAAGATATCGGGGCGCCGTTCTCCACAAGTCTCACTTACTCGTTGCCGAAAGGAAAGTAAGTTATCATTGGGTCGGCAAACCTACAAAGAATACTTCCGCAGGGCAGAGTGTGACCAGTTCGAATACTACGACGACGACGATAACCAGTCAGCCGCCTATGGGTTCGCCAATTTCAGTTTCCAAGATAATTGAATTTTGCAGAGGGTGGTGGTTCGGAAGTTGTGGTAATAACCTGAACGGGTTCCTCTATTCAAGTAATAACGGCGATTGCACTGTCACGTGAGGAACTGTGTTTTGTGTGACCATATCTGTGATCTTCTAGAAAATTCGGTTCTACAAAGATGCTAGGAGTGAATATGAGGACGACATCCGGCCAAGGAGTAGGTGGATATGACGTGGATCTGGTGTCGTATGATCGTGTCAGGATGGCTCTATTCACTTTCGATTCACTGGATGTCGACCGGACGGATGATTCATTCTGTAAATAAGTGTATCTGAATCGGACCACAGAACATCTCATTATAAAATCGCCCTCCGAAACGTACTCGGGCGGGTCCCATATGTTCTTGTACTCCAGACACCACGCTTCTTCGTGAAGTCACTTCCGCTCAAAAACCAATTCCGCACCCCTATTTCCTTTTCTCCTTCCTTTTTTGCCTACTCTTTCCGGACCTTTTCACATTTTGCATTGTTGATCAAGTTGGAGTATTCTATTTCTGTGAAAACGGACACGGGCCAAAGAATCACGAGAAAGATGGTAATTGTATTAAGTTGATGTCACTCATTCCTTCGGCGAAATCGGCATGGAAAAATAGACGGACTGGTGGACGGGAAGGGGTTTAGATGATGGCCTGCTGACTGGTTTGTACACATATAAATTGGATAGGTTTCCTTTCGGCCACTGACCTGGGTGTCACATTCTGTCTCGCACGCTTCGAGAATGCGCATGATTTTGACCTTTCTGCTGATTGTCGCATGCTTTTTCATACCAGATGCCACGGCTCAGTGTGAGTTCCGAAACAAACTCTCCAGATTGGAATGTTTCCTCATTTCAGATGGATACTATAACCCATACTACGGAGGAGGCTACGGAGGATACGGTGGATACGGTAGCTACTATCCATCGTATTCCACGTACTCCTACTACCCGAGCTACGGCTACAATAACTATGGATACGGTAACTATGGATACAACAATTACGGCTATGGAAACGGAGGATACGGTTTCTGCGGCATCCGGTGTCGTCGCTTCCAACGTCGACTGATGTGGGCTCAGATGATGAACCCTTACTACGGCTAATGCTCCGGAAACTCTGTCGTGATCATATCCGATTCGTTCATTTCACTCACTCACCAATTCCGTTCAGTCGGCACTCTCAAATATTCCAATTTAAATTCAAATTTGAACCCCAATCAACTATTTATGGAAAGTACACCACCTACTCAGTTTGCTGACAGGTGCTCACTACTGGGCGGTCCCTCCCCGCCGCGCTGGGTCCCTTGTCTTGTTTTGCTCGTCAGTGATGTCGTGCGGCCCTTTTTGCTGTGTTTTTGATATTTGGTCTGGAATTTTTAGCATTCTCCCGTTTTCCTTGTTCATTTTTCTTGTCTATCATCTTCTTTGAGTCTATGCTGAAAATGCTGAATTCCGAATTCCAATTCTATCCGATGACGTCCCCTTTCTTTCTGCAATACACTTTGTATTCTCTCCTCTTCTTATTTTCTTCCAAATCTATTTCACATGAGTTTAGATGGAGAAAATATCCGAATGCGTCGCGTCGGTCGGAAAATATCTCGCAGTCGAATCTTTGAAGTTGCTTGTCTATCCTACGCTCTTCTTTCTGATTCCTGAAGCTTCTTTGCTAAACGGGTTCGGGGGGACACGCGTTTCACGTGGATGCTGAAATAAGCACTGCGGAGATCGGGAAGTAGAGATGAGAAGATCAGGAGGAACCAGAGACTCTGCACTTCTTGATGAAGAGACAAACAAGAGACATCTGATGACAGATTCTGTTCTGATCGTCTCAGGGAAGACAGTAAAGATCTTGAAACTTGTTATTTTGATATTAGATGATCAAGAATTTAGTTGATAACAAACTAGAGACATCAGGATGACCTGTATTTCAAAGGGAACACTATAGGAACAACAGACAAACCAACTAAAGTACCAGGTGGAAGCTTCTTTACTTATTTCATTTATCATTCTGCATAAAGAACTTGTTTTGCATGAGTCTTGCTCTAGATCTCAGCACTTGCATAGAACTCGGACTATCTACGTTCTCAAAACCAGATTCAGCGTCTTTAGAAAAAGGAAATTATGCATAAGTTCACTTCCCGTTTTTTAAAGTCCACAACTTGAATCAAAACCTAATTTAAGCTAGTCTGAGTTAGTCAACAAAAGAAAATTAAGAGAACAGAATGAGCAGACACACTAGCTACTACGTCACACACACTGAAACAAACCCGATTACCACGCATGGGAGACACATCTATTTCTGTTGAAAAGCCAGCTCACTCATCAGTTTCGAAGAAATCAGCAAGAATGGAGTGATCTGAAGGGAATGATCCGAATCAGTGGTTCCCGACCGCCTCAACATCAGCAACTTTTCTCTTTTGCCGAACTCTGTGTAACCCCTGTCCTCGGACTGTGACGCATCTTCTCTCTTCCATCTCCTTCTCACATAGTCTTTCTCGTTCACTGACCACTTTTCAGGTTACCCACGATTGATGTCCATTGAGTTGATAACAAAATCATAACGCTATAAAAGACGCTTTCATCTGCATCATCATCGGACTCAGTTCAATCAGATCAGCTACAATCATGCGGTGTATTCTCTTGGTCCTACTTGTCGCCCTCGCTCTGGTAGACATTGCTCATGCTCAATGTAAGTTTCTTGTTGTAAATGTGTTCAACATCTTTCTTTTCCAGTCGGATTCGGAGGAATGCCCATGGGAATGGGAATGGGCGGTATGGGAATGGGGCCATACGGAGGAATGGGAGGAGGTCCGTACGGTGGAATGGGTGGAATGGGATACGGAGGAGGTGGTGGATGGAGAAGACGCATGATGGGTGGAATGATGAATCCATACATGGGTATGATGTACGGAAAGTGAGCAGGCCGATGCGGAAGTGACAATTGTCTGTATTATCTAGCGTGATCTCTCCATTTCTCAAATAAAGTTGATTCATTCTCTTCTTTTCATTGTCATTTCTACTCTCATTGAGAATGGACATCTGGATATGCATTTGGTTATCCAATGGTGAGTGCCGCTGCGAATGGAACACATCCTCCGCATCTTTTTTGGAATTCAATTCTTATCGCTGAGTAGACAAAAAGAACCGGCCGAAGACGTCGGCGAGTTATCAGAGAAAGGGATCAAAATGTGTTTCTTTTCTGTGCTGCGATCTTTGATTGGGACGGTCCTGAAAACTTGAATTGCTGTTCGGCACGGCTGCAGATTGTGAACTGCGCGCTTTTTCACATGATTCAACGCTCAAAATTGAACAAATAATGCTGATGGCATCTAGCTGAAAACATGTTGAAGAAATGGTACGGTATCTGGGAATTTCAGAGAAGTTCGCACTGTTTGGCATGATTCTAACCTTTCTCATGGCTCCGATGGTCGTTAAATGTGGGAAGAAAAACAAACGTAGGGATTATTTGAAGCTCAAAACAGATGGGGTGTTTCAGCGAGAAAGGCGAGTACTATGAGCAGAAACAGCACGAAGCCGGGTAAATCGAAAATAAGCCAGAAGAGCCAGAAGAAAGAGACAACGAAGACTAAGGAAAAGACGGAAATCACGAAGAACAAGTCGAAAAAATCGAAAAAATTGGAGAAATCGGAAAAGAAGGTGGACACGATGGAAACGGCGGAGGAGAAGTCGAAGAAGTCCACGAAGAAGTTCACGGTTCCGAACTCGCCGATGGTCAAGGAGGATTTGCCGACTGAAAGTCCCGTGGGGGTGAACTCAATCCGATCTTCTCGATATCAGTGTTTTTTTTTTCAGGCACCCCCCACTCCACCGCCGATGTATAATGGCATCCCGACATGGGCAGTTCCGCAAGCACCATCTCCGAAAGGCGCCGACTTCTCGTTGCCGACGAACCCGATTCAACCGGAAGAGTATCAGCTGCCGCCAGTGGAACAACGTCCGAAACATCCTGGATTCGAGAGTATGGTTGAGCATACCGACGAGAACAAGACAGTCCGCCAAGTCGCCAAGTTCCCGGATGCTCAAGACTTTGTCTAGAACTTTGAACTGACTGCAACTTTTATGAGACGAACATAATGAAAATGAATAGATTGGAATAAGATTAGACAAATGTTTAGAACTGGAGAGAGCATGAAAAAGGAAAACCTTGAGAAGGTTGTGTCAGGAGTTAGTTGTAGACAAAGTGAACAGAAAAAGTGAAACAAAGTGAGCAATTGATTCAGGTGTGGGGGGTTACAGGACTAAACTAAATGATGATGAAGATCAGATACGAACTGTCGTCGACTCCATGGCCATCGACTTGCTCAGTCCGATCTTCTTACGCGGCGGCGACGCAGATCCATCGGAACGTTCTTTCTGGCCGAGTACAATTCCAGATATGTCGTTCTCGTTCTGAAATCATGTTTTCATTTCGGAAACCTCTCGAAAGCTACGTACCTTATCGCAGTAGGTGTGCAACTTCTCCTCCGCGTCTTTCTCCTCGCTCTTCTGAACGTAGCACTCCCTGCAGAGAGCAGTGTAGGTGTCCGATCCTCCGATCACTTCCACTTTCTTGTCGAGGGTGCTTCGGAAGGAGAAGTTGGCTTGAGCTCCGCATTCAACACAAACTGCAGTGACCTGCTTGATCTCATTGGCGTACGGAAGAAGCAGAGAAATTTGTGGGAATGGCTGAAAGCTTTTGCTGAAATTCAAACTAAATGTAAACCTTACCTTTCTTTCGAAAGTTCCATTGAGAGCAGCAACGCAAACGACCTTTCCGCGTTGTGCAAGCTCTTCGCAGGTTTCAGCAAGATCTTCGAACTGAAACAAGCAATTAGAACCTAAAGAACAGTAACTGGGACTCACAAACTGTCCCTCGTCGATGGATACAACTTGGACTTCTTCGCTGAAGATCTGCTTACGAACTTCGGAGAGACGATGCGCTTTGACAGTGCGTCCTTGCCCGGTCATTCTGAAACAAATCAACAAGTTATGGGATCCAAGATTCAGTTGACTCACTTGCTGTGAGTAGCCACAAGATCCGCATCGTAGCGGGTATCACCTGCGTACTTGACGAGGACACATGTCCGCTTTGCAATTATCTGACGATCGTGGAGTCGCAGGAGCTCGGTTCTGAAAGTTGCAGGTTGAGGAAAGCACATTTGGTGTGTTTTACGTTTTCCCACTGAACATCGGGCCGAGGATGACTGTTATGGAGCCAACCCGATTCGGGCATCTGGGGAGTGTTCCGATATCACTGAGAGATGAATTAGACGAACAGCAGGTCATCTAAAATCATATATCTTTCGGGACGACGCGATAAGGATGGATCGAAAAAAGCGGCGGAGGGTCGCGTATTCTGCCAAAACACAACGCGCATGTCAACAACGTTCTGGACAAGATTCGGCAAGTCAGCCAGAATGTGTTGCTTATCTACTTTATCACTAGTACGGGCTGCGCATAAGGAAGAGCGACGCAGAAGAAGTGGCACTGGCGAGTAGGAGGCTGGCTTTCCGCAGGGAATCCGCGGGTGGAACCGGTCGTCGAAGACCGCCTTTCAGAAGCTGCCATTGCGCAGAAGAGAAAGTGGCGTCCGAAAGGAACGGATGAGCGAAAGTGTCCGTTCCTTTTATGGGGGACTGCTCCACGTTGCTTTCGTCACATTCCTCATAGCTAAATTTTGAGGGAAAACAAAAATATTGACGGTTAGATCGCCGGCATGCCGGAGAGACAACCAACAGTGTCGGATCAAAGAACGTTGCTGCAGGGAATGGAAAGAGAGTACGGACTGGGGTCAAGCAGCTGTCCACAGACGTCACTCGTCATCGGTATTTGAATTTGGGGCACACCGAGCTGTCGACGCAACAGATTGCATAACAAAAAGACTCACCTCGGATTTGGATGCCTCGGTGTCCATGGTGATGTGAGGTAGTTATTGTGAGAGTCTGCAAACACAAGGGATGCTTTTTGGAAGAAGCATTCCAGGAAAGATAATTCAAGGAATGGATAACCAGATAAAAAAGCAGGGAAAACCAACGAGATGAACAAATACTTCCTTGACTATTCGGTGGGACTATACAAAAAATAACACTGAAACTCATTTGGATAGATGATAAAACATGATAAAAACAAGTAGAAAACCGTAGAAAGAAGCAGTCGGATTGAGGGGAAGAAGCGTTTAGGAATGAACAGAGAGAAACAAGGAACGACCCAATTAGACAAGATGAATCCCGTGGAAGAATGATGTATCGGGTGAAGGATCATATGATATGAGGGAACACGAGAGGATGACCGACAAACAACGGGCACCAGCTAATCTTCACGGGCGTCTTCGATTCCGTGATTCGTGATGGAGTAAGTCGCTTCAGCCTCTGGGAGATTCGGCGACTGCACCATCTTGGCGACTCGGTTCTCTCCTTTTCCTTTTCGCAAGTACAATCTGCAAACCATTCGTTTAGTACAGTGGAAACAGTCACTGATAACCTAGTCGTAGACATGTGCGCTATGATGTGTCCTCCGATCGGCTTCTTCGCGTCCGCCTGGAACATTCCACCTCCTCCGTCGACTTGAGCCACTACTTGATTCGTGATGATAACGGCGACACCATACTCATCAGCAAGTTTGGCAAGACATTTCAGGAAAGCCGATAGCTTGGTTTGTCGTTCTGCCAGATCTCCTCTTCCGGTGTATTCGTTGCGGAAATGTGCAGTGGCACAGTCGACGATGACCACGGCATATCGACTCTCGGACATCATCGCTCCTGAAAATGTAGAACATTTTATTCGAATTCCTGTTTTACAGTTTATGATATGTGTGCTGGTCACTCCACCGGTCACTCTTATCAGCAGTTCCGCTCACCCGCTCTGATGATCAAAGCCATTAGATGTTCCGAGTTGTAGGCGCGTGCGACGGCAATGTTCTCAAGAACGTGCGCACTGTCCATGTTGTACCTGAACGAACCAGATGACCTAGTTGTCTGATGGCCTTGAAGAATAAAAACCTCTGAGCAATCGCAATGATTCTTTCCGGTCGGAACGTGGCATTAGTGTCGATGTACATGCACTTTCCCTCTCCACCGCCCATGTCAATCGGCAGCTGGCACAGAACCGCCAGACTGTGGCACAGCTGTGTCTTTCCCGTTCTGTACTCTCCGTACACCTGAACAGATCAACAATCGAATCTCCTTTTTTGTTATCTTTTGACTTACTTCAGTGATACTTCCCGTCTCGATGCCGCCGCCTAGAAGTCGGTCAAGGGCAGCCGATCCAGTCCTGATCTGCACCAGCTGACTCCGCTTCACATGCACCTCGGCTCCCGTCGTGAATCCCATCTGCACACACTTCATCGCCTCTTTCTGAAATATTCCAAATCCAACTGATCAAATGACATCAGATCCCGTCTCCCAGTCTACAGCTGCTCGGTTCAGACTATTCGACCTTGCAGCTGTCCACCGTCCCTTCGTTTCCGTGTCCTTTCCATTCACTCACCATAATCTTCTCGGCCTTCTGATCGCTAATTCCCTTCACATTTCGCAGTTCGCGTCTCGTCGTAAAGGCAAGTGATTCGTACGTGTAGTAGCCGGCCTCTTTCAGTTTTGCAATGTCCCCTGAGCTGATTCCAGTCGAC
The DNA here is from genome assembly GCA_900883565.2 of Caenorhabditis panamensis. Lineage (NCBI taxonomy): Eukaryota > Metazoa > Nematoda > Chromadorea > Rhabditida > Rhabditidae > Caenorhabditis > Caenorhabditis panamensis. Next base: position 244,269 of record LR537905.1, read on the forward strand.
TGAAATAGTTTTTCGTGTCAAAACCACAAAAAATCGTGATATTCACCTCGAGTTTGTCGATGACCGTGAAGTTTTCATCTTGCTCCATGTCATTGTCCTCTATGGCTGCCTGAATTCAGAATTCAAGTTATTTTGGTTGTTCAAGCTTTGATTTTACATTGAGAAGAGCCTGGTCAGCAGCCCTTTGGTCCTGCTCCGACTTCTTGCTGCGACTAGCTTGAGCTGACATTTCTCAACCTGGAACAATAGTTGGATTATGATGTAAACAGAGATTATGCAGACAATTAGTGCCGAGCGTTCGCAGAACAACGAGTACGGAGTTGCACCGCCCCAATTTCCGAATAACACTAGCACTACCAGTAGCCGTGTGAAAGCCAAGTTCATAAACAGAAACGGGCTTCTTAATCTTGCTAATAACAGAAAACTTTAGCAAATCTTTGCGCAGAGACAGCGACTTTCAGAAAACAATGTTCAACAATGTGAGCGCACATTTCCGTTCTCAGCAGCAATTTTCCAATCTAATCTTGTTCTCTCTTCAAATTTTCTAATGACACTTGTCTTACCGACATTTTATCACTTTCGCCGCTTTCTTTACAATCAATGAGACGCCGGGAAAACAGTAGTGGAACGGCACTTGGAGCACGTGCCGAGCCCATTCGAAAAGACGAAAACAACCCATTCTTCGCTGTTTTTTTCTCGCTCGCCTATTCGGAAACTCTAAGCTTTTTACGGAAGTCAGATTGCAATGACGCAACCTCAAAAGAATTTTGAAGTTTTCGAAAAAAGTTTCATGCGGATTTCGAAATTTCGCGGAGCCAGAGGTTTTTTTTTGAAAATTGGTGTTCGTTAGTTGTTTGATAAACGGACAGTTGCTTTTGTTGAAAATTACAAGGAATCAATTGAAAACTTTGCAAATTTCGAAGAAAATCAAGCAAAAATTGAAGAAAAACACGGAAAACAGTTTTCAATCTGGCGCCATTCAAATGTCTTCTCCCCGATTCTCAATGGAGCGCGTTTGCACCCTCCGTCCAGTTAACCATCGCAGCACTAACCCTCCCGTCTTGTCCACTTGCGCTCGCTCGCTCGACGTGTGTGGAAGGCACCGATAGGAACGGGCCGTGAGAAGGAATAGCATGATACACAGAGAAACGCAGAGTCCAGGCAGGGAGGGTCGGCCGGCGGGGCGAGGAAGAGGAGGACACCAAATGTCTACTCGGTGGTGAGCGTAATACCACCACTGGTCCATCCACAATCTACCGCAGTCCCAATCATTCTGAAATCCCTTTATTGATACCAAATTGTTTGTCTTTTCCCCTTGTTCCCTTATTTTATCGAAATTTTTTACGGATGCTAGATGAACTTATGAATAGTGCAACTAAAGGTTGAAATTAATGAAGAGACACATGGAAAGTTCAAAAGCATCAAAAGTGCGTAGAATGTGACTAATTTTCTTCAAAATAGGCATAACGAAAGGTGTTGGACTTTATGCTCTACTGCCTTCATTCTTTTTTCAGAGACGACTTCTGGAGCAGGTCTTCTGCAGTTGAAATGAAGGTGTTAGAACGCCTGTCTTTTAACGTTTCAGGTTCGATCCCCATCGTTTCTATTCTTTTTTGCTTTGGTTCTTCAAACGAAAGAAGGTCATACTTAGCTGAATCTTTCAATTTGAGAACTATTTCCGTGAACCTCCCCAAACTCAACCATCTTCCCATCTCCACTCTTTCTTTCTTTCTTTCTTTCTCGTTTCAAAATCACCTCTTGATTCTCTCGAGATTTCTCGTTTCAAAATCACCTCTTGATTCTCTTCCAGATCCATTACCCAATTTCGAGCACACCAGAACTGATTGAGAAGTCTGTTTGTGGTTGGCTGCGAGAATGGATCCGGCTCAACCACCGAACGGTAACAATGTGTGGAATGGTCGAGACGACGTATCCTTCGAGGTTTTGTTTCGCTCTTTACGTACTTCCGCAATCACTGTTTCCAGGATTCTGAACGATTTGAAGAAGACTCGCAAGTATCAGAGGATGCCGTCGACGAAAACCAGCAGAATTGGCGAGGATGGGCTGATTACCGTACAAACTGCAATGCAATCCAGCCAGGTCTCTCTTGTGTCGTTCATCAGTATTACAACGCTGCCAATCGTCTTCAACCTATCCCGGGTGTGGCTGCAGATCCGAACCAACATCCGATGATGTCCAGAGGAGACAATCCAGTTGGAAAGATGCTGACTCTATCCGAATATGCTGCTAGAGTTTGTGCAGAGAAATGGTCCTTCCAACAACTGGAGGAACGATATGCTGGAATAGTTGAATCACTTCCTCTTGATCCAGAGAAACCACCTCGTTCCAAGACAATTCCTGAAGAAATCTTCCTCTCTTTCATCGTCCATTGCTTCCCCCAATCCACTGATGAGATTCGGATGTACAGGTTTGTTCCAAAACACCTCGCAATCTCACCATTTCCATTTTCAGTACCTTGGCAAACGGATCAAATGAACAATACGAGTTCGGAAGACTTCTGTATGAATGGGGAAACGTCCGTGACGTCTCACAGACTGGATTCCTGCTCAGTGGAAACATCAAGAATTCGCAAAGCGAGAGTCGTCCAGATAAACTTCGTGACGATGATTCTGTTTATGTGACGGTCAAAGTCGACAGATGCCGGATCATCGAGTGCACATGCGAGTGCTCGAATCGACAAACCACCCGGCCCAGTTGGTGTAAGCACGTGGTTGCTCTCTGTCTCTATAGAATCTTTGAGAAGAGCAAGATCAAGTTCAAGTGAGTGTTTTCTAAACTTTATGAGCATTGAACTCCTTTATTTCAGAGAAACAATCGTTGACGCTATAAACTCGATGAGTGACAGTGAACTGCGCAGATTGATGCAATGGCATATCAACGAAATCCCGCGAAAGTGCATCCCTGGCTTCCAGAAGCTCATTGATCAGATCAAAGACAAAGACTCTGAGATCAACAAACTCAACGGAGCTCCAGATCCAACTGATGGAGGTCACGAACCCGTTTCTCGCTTCGACTTCCCTGAGATTGAAAGCAAGGTTCGACGGCTTCTCTGCCGATACTGCATTCCGGCTCCAACGGTGCATTGTGATGTTGCTCACATGTCCTCGGCCACACATCCAACATATGTTGAGTGGGCGACAATCATGAAGCCTCTGAGATTTAGAGAACCTGAAGGAATGTGGAACTTGCTGCAAATGATTCGTGAAATGTTCTCAAGGAACGATGAGAATGCAGTGGCACTTTTGAGAACAGTGACTGATGAATGTCTCGCCAACAATCAGGTCATCCTCTGGTGGTACATATCTAAACTAGTCGAATCCGGAGACTGGTACACAACTAGCTTCAAGGTCACTGCCCCTCAGGAGTTACTGCTTCAATTGAACTGCGCACAACTTTGTGATGAGATTGTAACTTTGTGGAAGCTGGTAGCTATGAACCCTCGAGCCGGCAACGACTACCGATCCCAGCTTTCCGGATATCTTCAGTCTTATCACAGAACTGCAGTGAACCGACTCAAGAACATGATAAACCTGGCACCACCAATGACGGGAGAAGTCAGTCCAAAAGCGGATGCCACTGTTCTCAGCAACCATCAAACATCTGCGATCCTTCAAACTGTCATGAACGTAGATGTTCGATACCCGCTATCCGGGCAGAACATGAAGTTCAACCTGCACAGTTTCCCCGGTTTCCACCCGGCACTGCAGATGTGTAACTATCTCAATGAGCAGAACATTCGATTCGGTCGATCCTCTGATGCCATTTTCTACGTTTCTGCTGTAAGAAAGCAACAATTTGTTTTCTAATAACCATTATCTTTTCAGCCAAACCTTCAAAACAGTTACAAGATGGTTCCCCCAGTCAAGGAGAAGACTTTGAAGAAGAAGAAAAAGAAGAAGAAGCAGCACAGAAGACGGGAGGAAGAAGCAGGGACATCTGGTCAAAAAGATAATGAGTACCGTGGCATTGATGGCATCTGGAGAACTGTCCAAGATGCTCCAAGTGTCAGTCAAAGAGGCAATGACAGTACGGAATCAGGGCAAGAGAGCGATATTCAAAAGACCCCGCATCGGGTGGATATGCCAAGAAAGAGAAAGGGCGACTCTGTGGAAATGGATGTGAATGAAGTGCTGGCCGCTGCATTCACTCCTTTAGACACACTGGAAGCTAAATTCCTGAAAGTGGAAGCATTTGCAACTCATGGGTATCGGGCAGATGCAATTGAGTTCGCTCTGAAAGCTGCAGATTACCTTATTGATAGCTTGACAGAACAGAGCAATACTTTCTGCAAATCCGAGAAAGCTGACAATGCACCGAGCACTTCCAAAGTGTCGTCGTCGTCTTCTTCTACAGCTTCTGATGATGGTTCGGCTGTTGATCGTGAGCGAGAAGTTGCCAAGTGCAACAGATTCCTCTCGACAATGCAGAAAATACTGTACATTACACAAGTTCTGAAAGACACCGATCACCTGAAGAGCACCGTTTTTGATATAGCTATGAAGAGTGTCTCAATCCCAAAGTTCCCGTTCGTGACTAAGCGACAACAGATTATGTTCTCCTACTATGTGAGTTATTTCTTGTCAAATCAATGACTCATTATTCAATTTTCCAGGAAGTCGAGTTTGTTTCCATCCTGGATCAACTCTGGCAGAGTGCTCCAATGGGTCAGCAGCAGATGGAGAAGATTCGAGAAAAGGCGGAGAGCATAATAAGAACAGACGCTGGAAACAATGGAGAACTGCCACCGATTGCGCTAACAAAGTTCTTGTTCTTGGCTCTCTACTGGACAGAAAATGCCAATCAAAATGCTCGTCCTGGCCCGAATGCACCAGCAGCACCGTCAGAAGCTTTGATGGAGAACAGGCGTCTCCTGATACCAACTGATGCCGATCTGGCTCTTGATTGTGCTCTAAACACTCTCGGATGTCGTCCATTGATAACTGAGAAATACGTTATTCACGTGGAAACAATCCGACGAGAGAAGAGTGAACTGTCTTGTTTGCTGCTCACTCGGTACAAGGACTCGCAGGAGAAGTGTGCACTGGTCATCGACAAACTTCTCGACCCGAAACTGCATCGTATCTATCCGTAAGTATTCCATTGCTTTTCTTTCTTTATTTTCGAAATTCAGACATCATCTTTCAAACGCTGCTTTCTTGCTAAGTCAGCTCGACCCAAGATTCTTCAAACCTGGGCAAAGACCTGTGTTCCCACTCATTGAGAGACAAGAAGATGACCAGGATAAACAAAATCCAATTGAAGAATACGAAGCACAACTTGAGGCTCATTTGAAGGAACTCGAGCTGAGTGCTGCATCTGGAAGGTATTTGTTGTTTTGTACTTTTCCACGTTTATTGTAATCGGTTTACAGTAGTCAAGGAGGATCAGAAGAAGACGCTCCGAGTTCTTCGCCCAGTGACAGTGATCACTCTAGTTGTGCTCCGGGATCTTCTTCCAGTCAACCCGGGAAGTCTGCCGGTTCAGCTCCAGTCTCAATGTCAACGAAAGAAAACAAAGAAACCTTAGAAAATTTGGAAAGGGAACCTTCAACAAGCAGTCGAAGGCCGAAGAAAAGAGGTGGCAACTCGCTGTTCGATCCGAGAAACACGGTCACTGAAGCACACGTCTACCACATGTTTGAATTGGCAAAGAAGATCGTGGATGAAGCTGGTGTTCAACCGAACTTGGCAGTGTGGGGTAATCCCCCTCCAGTCGGTCCCCACAATCGGAGACTTCATCTGTGTGCCATCATTATCGGAATCTATTCTCTCGGAATGAGCAACAGAATATCGGCTAATTGGAATACCCGTACGTACAGTGCAATTGGCGGATGGGTACAAGCACAAGTTCAAGAAGTTGGTGCACCTGCAATTGAGCTCATCCGGGAAATTTGGATGGCTCACTTCACTCCGAACGAAGTTGCAGAGATCGCTGACCGAACCTCTCCTTCTTCCGAAACCGCCACTAGACTAGCTGCTGCAAGACTTGCACTCTCTGTTCTTCCATTTGCACATGCTTTGACAGATGATGAAGTGTCCAGGGCGATGAGCAAGTGTCGAGCAGAAAGCCGTGAGATGCTTGTTGCCGGATTACTCGCAATGGACACCGAACAGTTCCGTCAGATCGGAAGGTCCAAGGCTCTGTTCGCTGCAATGCATCATTGGCTTGAACTGAGTTATGAATCCGAGAGAGCTCAACAACCTCCTCCACCACCTCCACCAGGAATGGTAGCCAATCCATATGCGGTGAGTCAATACTTCTAACTCTTTTTTACAATCAAAATATACTTTTAAGAATGTTCGGTTTGCTCAACTAATCAATCCCGCACAACACAATGCTCCAAACTGGCAAAACCCTCAGCAGCCCGCTGCTCCTCCAGTTCAAAACAATCCAGCTCCTCAAGCCCAGGCTTCTTTGCCAAACCCGGTTCCACGGGCAGCGTATCTTTATCCACAAGCGTAAGATTCTTGTGTAAAACTCCTCTATCATGTTTGAATAGTTTCAGGAACGAGCACGCCAGTCGGATCCATCAGAGTCGTTCAGCTCCTCAACTGGGAGGGGAAACCGCGAACCGAGAACACCTGGGAGCCGCGATTCCACCAGTCAATCATCAGAACATGGCCCCACCATCTTCGACTAACAGTCTGATGAACGCGTTCTACTACGGAATGAGAGCCATGGATTGCATGACAACTTCTCCTGGAGAAGAAAAGAACCTTCACTTGAAGTACGCAGAGGTTTGTTCATCTTTTCGTGGGTGCTTTTATTCTTATCCAAACTTTTTCAGCGCCCTCCGTTCGTGGATGACTTGAAAGTGTTGTACAATATATCAAAACAACTTCATGGCAGCTATCTGAAGCAGTTTTACACTAATGCTTGTCGATCAGTTTTCTCTCCGTTCCTTCTTCATCATTATGCTGCTGAAAGTGTTTTGTAAGTCGAAACAACTGCTCTCCAATTCTATGATGAACCCCTTCAGGATGTTCCCTCCATCTCGTCAAACCCAGCCACCACCACTCCCCAGACCATCAGCCGGCCCAGTCCCTCTTATGGCTCAGAATCTGGCTCCCTTGCTCGCACAGGCTCCCGTCAACTTACGGTATCCGAATCTGAAATTCTCAAATCCGGGACAGGTACGTCTTTGTTCAGTAGGATCAGGTGAACAAGCAAACTCATTGCAGATCACACATCTGTTCCATTCGACGGGTTACCAACATGTCACAGGAGAACTTTTCGAGCGTTGCTGTGAGCAATACCTTCAAGCAATCATCAACAAAATGAACAGTCCGCGGGTTGCAGTTGACTTTACAGAGGTAAGAAAGAGAAAGAGAATCGGCCTAATTCTCGTAACAATCAGGTTTGCGTATTCATTCGAAATGCTCATGAAGCCTTCAAATGGATCCCCACTTTGAACTACCAGTTGTTTGATGAGTTCTGCCGTGTTTTCAAACGACAGAAATCCTTCAAGAAAGATGTCAACAACTCCATCAACGTGCTCCTCAACCAACTGACTAACCAATAGACCATTTTCAAATGCAATACTCATTTTCTAGCTAGAAACTAATTCATATTTCTCCACCCCCCCCCC
>LR537905.1:251885-440547 GCA_900883565.2 Caenorhabditis panamensis
CCAATGACTTAAACTAATTTATGATCAATGGCCGGTTCCATGTTCGCTTTTTCTGTACACCTTGAACTAATGTCACTCCATGTCGACGTCTCTAACGGATATTTAAAACAGCGAGTATGTCTTTTTTCGTATTTTCACAACAAGTGGAAAGTTTTATGTATAAAATGAGATAAATGTGTTTTGTTTATTTATTGACAGAAAGACATTCAGCACCGAAGAGAACGCATCCACCACTCCTTCTTCGGTTTTCCCTCGGAGCTATCCTTCTTTTCCAACTGCACCACAACCGATGATGATTTGTTTGCAGTTCCGACCGAAGATCGCTTGGATTTTGTGCAGAATCTGCAGTGGTCTGTCTCCCAGCTTAGCCGCCTTTTGTGATCCATCCAACTGAACAATCGATTGATGTTTCAGATCGCATCTCGGAGTTCGCTTCTTTCCGAATAAACCGTGTTTTAGTGGAGATTTTAAGCTACAAGCCAGGCACTGTGCAGGGGTCACGTGAATCTAACTTACGTGTTAGTAAGTTAGTTGAAAGTCACGTGGCAGTCCACATTTCACTTTGGGGGCATTCCAATATCCTCGTAACACTTACTCAATTGCCGCTGAGTTTGCATTGTCATTTCCGTATAAACATGAGACCGCAAATTGTACAAATACGACTTGTGATAGGCTGAAAATCTATCTCCCAAATTGTTTCCAGTCTTTTTCTCACGGGTTGTGGCTGCGAACTCCGGGATGGTCATATTTCCCGGCAAATTATCGAGTGCCGCAACAATCTCGTAGACCGTCCACATTCTACCAACTAAAACAACGTCGGGCAGGTTCTTCTTGCGTTTTTTCATCGGTGCTTGAGATGAGGTGGTGGTAGTTGTCGACGATGTCGGTGGCGTAGAAGAGTAGGAAGTTGGTGCTGCTGACAATGGAGCAAGTGGCCCTGAAGCGGCAGCAGGTGTCGAGGTCGCGGATGGTGTGGAGGAGGATGGTGGTGTAGCAAGTGGCGCTGAGGCAGCGGAAACCGTCGAGGTGATTGCGGTCGGAGAATGAGTCCTCTTGCGGTTACTCGTAGAAGTCTGAAGAGAAAATTTGAGAAACGACACTTGATTGTTTTTTCTTTTACCGGAGAGACCATCTGAGAGGGTGCCGCAGGACTTGAGAACGCCTTCACATCTCTCTCGTAGTTCTCCCTCAAAGTCCTTTCTTCGTCCAAAAGTTCTGCTTTCTCTCGAACGATGATCAATTCTTCATAATCTATCCGTTGCCTTTCCGAAAGAAGGTAACCATGTTGATCATCGAGGTTCATCTCTCTCTCTCTCGGATGCTAGCCAATTGTTCTTCGAATACTTCTTTTATAGTAGCTAGATCCGCCATCGAGACTCTAAAGTTTCTTTTGTGTTTCGAGTGAGACTCTATTGTTTTTTTACTCACCAAAAGATGTTCTAAGCAGACTAGTCGGCAAGTAATGAGTATAAAATGTTCAAGATGATGCATTTTATCATCATTTTGATCTTATCTAATCAATCGAAACAGATATTTAGAGCGTTCAAGTGGAAAAGTTTCAAATTGAATACTTTTTCAAAAAGAATCCTCCTGTCCTCTAAAACTCAAGACTTTGCACCCAGTGTCCTCTAAAACTCAAGACTCGGCACCCAGTGTCCTCTAAAACTCAAGACTTTGCACCCAGTGTTCTCTGAAACTCAAGACTTTGCACCCAGTGTCCTCTAAAACTCAAGACTCGGCGCCCAGTGTCCTCTAAAACTTAAGACTTGACTTGGAAAGTTTTATGTATAAAATGAGATAAATGTGTTTTGTTCATTTATTGACAGAAATACATTCAGCACCGAAGAGAACGCATCCACCACTCCTTCTTCGGTTTTCCCTCGGAGCTGTCCTTCTTTTCCAACTGCACCACAACCTTTCCTTCGTCGACATTCTCTGTCTCTTGAGCAGGCGGTTCGAGAAGAACGAACACTGAACTGATGAAGTGTTGTCCGACCCGTTCCGTCTGCGGTCTCAGCTCCACTGCCGTCTCCTCTTTAGCCGGGAAGTTGTTCTCGATTTGGCGACGAAGCACGTCGACAGACACGTGTCCACGACGCACCGACTGACTGAAAATGGACAAATTGAACAGGAAGAGAAGGAGCAGAATTACATTTCAGATCCATTCGAAACCGACGACTTCTCGATGACAGTGATCAAGCCGCTGTTCGATGAGGTGACTGGAGAAGACGACAACACCTCGTTCTCTTGTTCAATGGCGGTCATCGGCTCGTTCTTCACTTCGACGACTGGCTTCTTCTTGGGCAGTGGCTTCGGTCGCGTGGTGATATGAGCTGCGAGGATTGCTGAAGTCCACTTCGGAATCTCATCGTCACGAACGAACAGGTGCATGTTTCCACGTGGCAGCCTGACTTTGATGTGGCTTCGAGACTGAAAACAATGGTTTCATTTCTAAAACTTCCACCACTTCGTACGTATTTCATCTTCGTCGTCTTGTACTTGTCGCATTCGGTGAACACGTGGCTGGCTGCGCGGAGATCGATTATGAGTCCCTGGTCGACCGTCTCGTAGAGAACCATGAATCCTTGTTTTGTCACCGTCGCCACTCGCATCTTCAGAGAAGAGATGTCATCGGGAAGGAAGATCCGCTTGGTGCGAAGCATGCAGAGGACTCGGCCGCGGTGCAGCACGTCCGACTCGTGCACCTTCCAGCTCAGGAAACTTGGGAGGGCGATGAACTGAAAGCTGCAATGGGGCTGGAAGGGCTATTTTGGTTACCTTGTTCAGCTTCTTGCTGATCCGGAGGGTCTCGTGTCTTTCCTGGGGAACGGCGATCTTGACCATCTTTGTTAGTAGTTGAGAGTTTGCTAGAGTTGTTAGTCGATGAGAAGATTTTCTCGTACTGATTCTCCTTCTCTTCATTTGCTTCCACGTTGACTTTAGATCAACCTTTGAGATAAGAGAGGATTGTCGCGTGTAGCAGAGTCACGTAGAGAATTCAAATTGGTGAATATAAGTTCGAATCTTGAAATAGGTTACAGACCAGTCGTTGCCAAAATGGCAGATGTTTATTTTCAAAGAGTTTTCGATTCGAAAAACAAAAATAGTTTAGTTAATCTCGTAGTCTCAATAAATAGTAATTACAGTAGGAGCAGTAGACCAAGTTTATCGTCCATAGAGCCATGGGTTCATCATTGAGTTCCACATCATTCTACGATGGAATCGACGGCAACGGAATCCACACCATCCTCCGAAGAGTGGCCAACCAACTGAAATAAACAATTTAATTGAAAAGTGAGGAGTAGATCACTTACACTGTGCTTCGGCCAATTCGACAAGACACAATACAAGAATGAGGAGAAGACAGAACTGGAGAGAATTCATTCTCGTTTCCCGATGGTCTTCTGATTCTCCGAGACAACTTTTATAGGTTCTACTTGTTTTCATCAAACGGGAAAACAGAGAGACGCAGACAGTGATATCATCGAATCAACAACAATACGGGTCTCGTGGACCTAATTATTGAAACTGATTAGGTTCTAGAATCATCTCCACGTGAATTCGAATTCTGGAATTCGAGAAAGAGAAAACAATGATGATGATGATCAAGTTTATTTTTGAAAGACTTAAGAAAGATTTGGGGGAAAAACAAGAAAGTAGAGAAGGTAGTATCACAATGGAAATGAGATGAGGAGTATCAAATATGTGTATAACACTTACTAAAAACGAAAACGTCACGTTTTCATTGTCGAGCACCTAAACAGACTGCACACAGACATGTAAAGCAACCGCAGTTAAGTATCAGAGTGGACTCGGGAATGGACATGCTTGCATCGGATTCGTTTCAGTGTCACATCGTTCGCTGCATACATGCACATTCCCTAGTCGAATTACGGACTAGCCGAACGATTGGTCAGAGAGGAAGAGAGAACAGAGGGATGAGCAAACGGGATGGGGAAGAACAGAAGAAGTCGGGGATATACATGGGAAACAAGAAAAAACTAGCGAAGAGTCTAAACACTCGTGTTCAGTCCGAGCATTCCTGCTTGGGAGCCTCGAACATCTGATGGAGCAGGGGAGAACCCTCTTGGCTCCATGGTTGCTGGAGTTGCAGTGGTGCCACGTGGAAGAGGCATTGTTACAGCACGAGGAGCATTGGAAAGGTCTCCGACAGACAGTGCTCGAGGAGGCTTCGTCTCGTATGTCTGGTTCTGGAAGGCGTTGTTGCTGTAAGCGGCAGTGCCTCCGTAGTTCCTGCTCTCCTGCAGTTTCTTTTGTTTGATGCACCAGAAAACGAGGAAGATGAGAAGAATGACAATGATGATTCCGACTATTCCGAAGATGACGGCGAGCCATTTGAAGTAGTTTTCCTTGATTCTCGATCGACACCACGGCTGATTTCCCTTGTTCCATTCAAACCGATACTCATTTGGTCGGTTGTAGTCGACAACTATTCCGCATTTGTACTCGTGATCTCCCTTGACCCAATGGGATTGGTAGCACTCGAATCGAGCAACATCTCCCTGCAGGTATCCTGAAGAGAGAGCTGGAGTCTTCATCATGTACTCTGGGTATTCGATGTTGATGGCACCGCAACTGTTGTCTGGAAAAACACTTTACATTTACAATGATTGGTTGTTTGCTTACATTGCCTGATAGCCTGTGCTCTGTCTGTGGTGAACATGTTCCATGCATCTTGCTCTTCTTGACCCAAAACTTTCGAGTTGAGCAGGGCGTAGTCATAAAGACACGCGACACTGTCTCCGCACTCGGTAAGAACTGATCCCGGATCATCAGGACACTGAAGACCGTAACTGAGGGTTGCGATACTCTGGTATGGTTGGAGGTCGGCTAAAAATTAAAGTTGTGTTTTACAATATTTCTTAATAGAAACTTACTATTCGGGTTGTTTTGCAGATCTCTGCAGGTGTTCAGTAACTGAAGAATCATAGCTCCCGTTTGTGGGACAAATCGGTAAGAACCACTGAAAAATAGAGATTAATGGGAAACAGAAAGTTCTCACTTACGTATCGAATACAGGGGCTGTTTTGTAGACTGGCTCAGATCGCATACTGGCTTCTGGGAACACGTCGAATTGCTTGTCTTCGTCCTTGGAAGTTGTGAACATGTTGTCTTGTGGCATGTTTTGGTTCAACGTTCCAGCGGTGTTCGTTTGAGTTCCAGGCTCTCCGGTACCAAGGACAAGATCTAAATACATATGACTTCAGTTATCGAACCTTTGATATAAACTCACAGTTGTTAATGATCTGTTGCCTATAGGTTTCCGAGTTGACATCATTCAAGGTAAGTCCCTCATTCAAAGATCCACTCGTCTGATCAGGATATGGACGGATCAATCCACTGACACGCGGCAGATTGTACAGCTGTCTATACTGAGTCTCTTGAGTCTTATCTCCATCTGGTCTGACTCCATATTGTGGAGAAACGGAGATCTGGATGTCGAGAATTCCCATGCTTTCCTGGTAGTTCGGCAGACGATCGATGTCAAGAGCATAACTTTCAGTGACCTTCACTCCGATCTGTGCTTCTTCCAGTACCACGTAGATCTCTGGCTGTCCACGCTCAACATTGTTCACGTAGATGAGCACTCCGCGGAATCGTTGAAGACGGATGGTATCGAAGTATCTCAGGATGTTTCCGACGATAATGTTGGTTCGGTAACGGAATCTACGGGTGTCTTTTCGAGTCATCACAATGACACGTTCGGTGCCTGTGGCTTCCAAAGCGATTCCCGTGATAACTGTTGCATTTGTTGGTTGAACCAGTTCGTACTGCGAGATGTATCTTCCCAACAGTCCAAAGTCTACTTTTCTGTTCGGATATCTCTCGAGACGAGTTTGAATTCTGACTTCTGGGGTGCGAACTGATTGAGGAATGTAGAGAAAGTTGAATACTCCCGGTTGGTTAAAAATGAACTTGTCGTTGTCAATGGTCTGGAAGACTCCAGCACCTTGAGCATGACCTATTGCAGGTGGCTGATACTGCTGACAAGCTGATGAAGGTCGCCTCCAATAGAACATCTGACATCGGAAATCGGCGAATTTACAGCATAAGAAGTAGGGCATGTAGTCATTGTGGAAGACAGATAAACCAGGAACCTGAAATCATGGACTGTTGAGAAGAACTATCCGAAATCTAGGACTAATCCATGCTAAAACCTATCGCGTGAGATTTGTGAATTTGGTTTGCTTCGAAAGTGATGGAAAGTGAAAGAACATTCAAAATATTAAAATCAAAATCATAATCTGTTCCAATCAAACTCACAGGAAGGTAATGCTCATTATTTTCTATTGACTGTACATACACATTTAGAATACATCAGTATCAAAATATGACTAACCTCAAACTGTCCCATATACGGTGCTGTACCAAATTCATAAGCTCGTAAAGGATAACCAGGATTGTAGAAGTATTCTCGTTGTGTTTTGATGACAGGTTGGTACGGGGTTTGCATCAGGTATCCATTTTCGTCGTAGCAACACACTTGACCGTAATGAGTCATGAAGCGACTGAAAGAAAGTGGTTGGGACTTGTGGGAAAGGGATTGCTTACTTGGTATCCATATTGTTGAATGTGTTTCCGTCACCAGCATAAGATGAATAGATGTTCGAAGAAGACATGTAACAGTTTTTAGAACCGATTACGGTTGTACAAGTGATATCACGGAACATCTGAAATATGAGTGTTCCTTCAGGAAACGAGTTATCATCTTACTTGAGAACATCTTGGATGCGGCATGAATCTTCCCAAATCAAGCAGAGCCTGAGTCTCGATGCATGGACAAGATGTGTTTGTTTCGGTGTCCCTGATGAAGTTCCACAACGCTCCATCTTCGTCGTACCAATCGTGACACATTTCTCTGGACTTCTCCTTGACGAATTCGACTCTCTGGTCTCGATCTTGTTGATTCAAAGTCAATGTGGCAAACTGTTGGTTCTCCGGAGTCCACAGCCAATGAAGAGAGATGGGAGCAGATACAAGACCAGGAAGCAAGTGAGTTCCATTCTGATCACTCGGATTGATCGGCGCCAGTTTGAAAAATCCGACACGGTAGGTGTAGAGTGTGTGCATCCGTTCCCAGTCAGTCAAATACCACTGCTGCACCTGATTCGTGTTGATCACCTCTTCCTGGGGCATCCATCTGTAGTTTGCTCCGTTCTGGTTACTGTATGTCGTGATGCGGGCGAGAGTACGGTATTCCGGACGGAACTTCTTGATCTCATCGTCCTTGAACTCTCGGTATCCAACAATGTACAAACCGAGCTGTACTCCATACATCGAGTCATCCGAGATTCGAACTCCCATGTTGTTTCCGTTCGTCAGAATGTCCGGGTTTGTGAAATTACGAGGATACCAGGAGATTGGCATCAACTGAAAACGGAAAAGTTGACAATAACAAAAACTTAGAGGAAACTTACGTAGTTGGTCATTGGATTCTTATACCATTCATAAATGTTACCAATGTCTAACCTCATCGGATCTAACGTGGGCGGTACTGAAAGATAACGTTTAGATTAAAGTTTTTGAATCAAGTTCTTTACCGAAATAAATGTAACCAACAAACGCCTTTTCATCGTTTGCTCCTCTGGATTCCGGTTGGAAGTAGACAGTCTTGGTACCCCAATCATAGATTCTTGGAAGACTGCATCGGGCGATAGCTGGGTTGATAACTTGGCAAGTGGCGACCTCTCTTTCCTCTATCATCATAATGTAAGTCTGAGAACGGTCCAAGCAGCAAGCATTGACATCAACAGTCATGTCTCCCAGCATGTTGACGATGTTCGGGTAGATCATGATTGGGTCTGGAATTCAGATGAATAAGGAATGCTAAAAACACATTGATTTACTTACAGGTTCCTCCAGTTTTGTTCGAGCAACCAGCTGGGCGGACAACATCGTCGACACGGAACATGTAACGTCCTCTGACCATGTGTGGAACTCCGGATCTTTGAGCAAGTACCTTCGGAGTATTCTTGTACGGCTGGGTTGGATCAACTTCAACGGTTCCAGTGTGGTTACCACCATTGAACACGGCACGACATCTTCCTGATCGGGAGTTTCCTCTAAAGTCCTGAGCATCGAATCCGAGTCGATCGTAGTTGATGATGACGTAAGAGAGACGAGCAGTAGAATCAGTGAGCCAGACGACCTGGTAGGTTCCAGTTTGTCCAGCGTCAATGTCAGATCTACCAGAAATAGCGGAAGCAGTGTTGTACCACGTGACAACGACAGCTGCGTCTGCACGGAACATGGCTCCTCCGGCGACTCCTTCTTGGATCCATATCATCATTTGATCAAGGAAATAGTCACTGTTCTGGTCACATCTGACGTAGCTGTCAGCAGTTCCTGGACACGCTTGGCTGGCAGATTGACCGAAGAAAGCATTCTGTTGAAGGGTTCCTCCGAGATTCAAGTTGGAGTTGGACTCTCTTCCGAACAAGGACTGACGCAGCAACAGACGATAGTAGACTCCAGCTCGGCGAGCCGGGTTACCTTGTTGAGGTACTTGCTGCTTACAGAGATATGGGGCAATCATAGCTGGATCCTCCTGGCGTGGCCAATCCGTTGTCTCTGGACCAACGTTGATAGTCGGTCCTTGGTCGAGGACAGTAGCAAAACCAAGGTATCCATTGACAGAAATCTGAAAAACCTTATTACTTCTGTTCCCTCCATTCACTGCTCACTGTAGTGTAATTGTAAAGTCCTCCGTAGTACGGGAAGAACATGTACAAGTCAATGGTCATTCCAGAAGTGAGCATAGACGGGTTCACCATCAAGTCACCGGCCTCCGGACCAAACGGAACGAGATTCACTGAAACGATCGAAACGGGTTGGGTAAACAGAACACATGGTGTCAGGTTGCAACATCTGCTGTCTCACCTCCATAATAGGGGTTGTTGCCGGTGCCGGAGAAAATTTGACCAGGAGAGACTTGGTTGATTGTGGGGTTTTGAGCAGTGCCACCGATGTTTTGATTGATTTGACTGTTGGTTAATGGCGGCCACGTGGCGATGAGCAGCGCCACCGCCGCGAGATGATGCCACCGTCGCATCAGCTGGAAGAACTCGATGAACAGAGCAAATTGGAGAGGTGGAGAGAAGAGAAAAAAAAGAGAGACATTTTGGAAACATACATGTGAGAGATTTCAGAAATCAGAATTCTGAAAAAGGATCCAATAAAAAGGAAACGGTCACATCTACACTTTCGGGCAAAAGGTGCAACAATGAGCACCCTCGAGCTGCCTATTTTTGTGCTCCGTAAGTTTGACGGAGAAAAAATGACTCACAAAAGGACAACAAACAAGGGAGCACATGAAAATGGATCCACAAGGACTGCCTAAACTCCAGAAACTACAGAAAGAAACAGAAGTCAGTCACAAGGTCCACTTCACTTATGCACATACAGTACTGAGTGGTACGACATAGTATAGAAACGAAGAAATGAAACAAATAAGTTGAGAATCGTAATAGACAGAGCAACAGGCAACAACTTGAGTCAAAATAGAGAGCCCATAGTCAGCAGGAGAGCCCTCCCCGAACCTTTTCCAAGCAAACACACCGGAACGTCGTCGTTCTCTCTTGAGCTCTGCACACCGTAAGATCAGCGGAGACGCAGAGAGCTCAGGTCAAACAGTGGTCAGCCGGGGGTTGGATGGACAGCGGGTATGTGTTCCAGTAGTAGTAGGCAAACTCACTGCACTCCTCCTCCTCCCGTTTATTTGCACTTTTGACTTGGCTTCGTCCTCCGACCTTTGCTGCCGCTGCTTCTACTGCGGATGCATAAGCGGTCGGAGCTAGATGAAGAGGGATGCGGGAAGGTTGAGAGGGGACACGGAGCATCTTTTGTACTGTTTCCCGGGAACAATAGCTTTTCTGTAAAGGAATGTGAAATATTGAGTACTGACGGGAATGGAAAACCTAATAGTAATAGAAACAGTAGCAATTTTAATACAGAAAAAAAGATCGCTGCAGCATCATAGTTACTAAAAGAAAGAAGACATTGCGGAGAGCTTCAAAGTCCAAATCGCGATCTCCTTTTCTTGCTCGACCCATCAGTCCATTTCCTTGTTTACACGTGTATGTGTAATCTTCCCATAAGCACATTTTTGTGTTCTCTCTCCCGTTATCCTATCAGCAGCTTGAGCACGTACAGTGTTTGTTTTCTTCCGCGCGGAGCCGCCGCAAAGGAGACCAACCGAAACTAATTTGGTCGACGACAACACCGAACCAATGGAGAAAAGTGTTTTGTGGGAGAGCGAGAGGTTCGAAAGAACGTGCCGGTTGGCTATGGGCCAGCAGGCAGACATCACTTTCAAAACGAACACAAACAAATCAACGGAACACGGTTTATTGCGGAATTTCAGAGAGCTCAGTGGCTTCAATCTTCTGGTACATGGCGTCGATTTGCGGCTTGAAGAACTTGGCAATGTTATTTCTCTTGTTCTTCAAAGTCGGAGTGGTCAGGTCGTTTTGTGGTGAGAATGGAATCGGAGTCAGATGAACTGCGTACACCTGAATTAATGTTGAGAGAAGTACTGTTTCGTTCGACTGACCCCTTCATAACTCGGTCTTTTGTGTCCCTCGGTGAGTTGCGAAAAGTGACGGAGAATGTCTTCGGCGAGAACTTCGTCTTTGCAGAGTTCCTCGTAGCTCTTTCCGGTGATGTTGTGCTTGTGTTGAGCGTACGTGGCAAGATGCTGAAATCATTTGTTCATCAATAGTTGACTCGTTATAATCTCACATCAGGATCTGGCACCACAACGGCGACAAGCCATGGCTTCGTGAGATCTCCATGAACGTAGATCTGCTGAACGAATCTCGATGCAGTGTAGAGTGTCTCTGTGACATCCGGAGCCACGAACTTTCCTTGCGGAAGTTTGAACACGTTCTTTCGGCGATCGATAATCTGCAAAGTGCCTTCCGGAGTGAATCTTCCAATGTCTCCTGTCTTCAGATATCCATCTTCAGTGAACGAGTCCTTGGTTGCTTCAGGATTCTTGTAGTATCCAGAAGTGACGTTGTACCCCTTCACAAGAATCTCTCCTCCGTTCTTGTCCACATGGTATCCGAGTTCTGGCACATCAACCAATTTGATCAACGAACACGCCATCGGTGGTCCGACGCATCCGGCACGAGTGTCACCGACGATTTGGATGGCTGTCGGTCCCGAAGTCTCAGTCTGACCGTATCCTTCCAGCACTTCAATTCCGAATGCTCCACGGATGAATTGGAGGGAAGAATTGTCCGACTTCGCAGCTCCGATGATAATTTGTTTGCAGTTCCGACCAAAGATCCCTTGGATTTTGTGCAGAATCAGCTTGTCCACCCAAGTATCTCGAGTTGCTTGACCGCTGAAATCGTCTTTTAGAATCCTAAGCCATTCAGATCAAACGTCATCTTGTAGTGGTAGATCTTGTAAGCCATTGCTGCCTTCAGAATCATCTTCCTGATCGGTTTGTCCTGCACTTGCTTCATAACTGCTTTGTGGACTTTGTCAATGACACGTGGCACTGTGGCAATCGAACGAGGTTCCAAGGACTGGATATCTTCGAGAAGAAGCAACGGATCACCACGGAAGAAGCCGATTCTCCTGGAACAAGCGTAATTGGAACTTGACGATAGAAACGAATTGCTTACGATCCGATGGAGAAGTTGGCCAGAGTACAGAGCCGCTCGTAGATGTGAGCCAGTGGAAGATAAGACAGATAAGCGTCGCCCCCTCCCGGACTCATATCAAACTCATCCGACGAGACAGTCGCGGCGCACAGATTCGAGTGAGTCAGCATGACACCCTTTGGTCTGCCAGTGGTACCAGAAGTGAACGAGATGGTTGCCAGAGTCTCGGGAGTCGGTGGAACGTGTGGACGATGCTTCTCCAACTTGCCCATCTTGACAAAGTCTTCAAAGCTCCAGATTTGGAAATCGTTCTCCCGTGCCAACTCGAGGGTCTCTTTGGATACTTTGTCGAACTGTACAATGTATTTCAGAGTCGGCAGATACGACTTGTCACGGATCAGCTCTGAAAACATTGAATAGGAAAGATTCCTGTTGATTTCTCACGTTTCGTCTTCTCCTCAATGTCGACAAACATGAGAGGCAACTCGCAGAGATTCGTGATGTAGTGCATATCGTCGTTCGAGATCGTGTCGTACAAAGGAACAGTCACATTGCTGAAGTTGTGAACTCCCATGTCGGCAAGGACCCACTCGCATCTGTTCTTCGAGTATATTCCGATCTTTGACTCTTCTCCGATTTCGATTCCAAGTTTTCTGATCGCCTGTGAGACATTGTCGGAAATTTCGAATGCTTGGTGGTAAGTGAGCCACTTCCACACAAGCTGCCCGTTCTCCATCACTCTGGTCCCCAGCATTTCCTTCCCACCGACTGCTGGTCCACGACGGATCGCAGTGTATGTTGTCAGACAACCATCAAACCATCCTCTCTGAAGTGGTCCGTCTCCCAACCAAGCCGCTTTCCGTGATCCATCCAACTGAACAATCGATTGATGTTTCAAATCGCATCTTGGAGTTCGTTTCTTTCCAAAGAAGAATCCTCGATCTTGGGAAGTGAGAGGAATCTAAACAGACAACTGTCGTCGTTTTCATTTGATTCGGTCGCTTACAGAGTGTCTAGCAAGTAGAGTTCCATGACGGAATGACGAGTAGAGGCTCGCTTGTCGAGTAATCAAGTTCAATCCTCGATGGGACATCGTAAGCTGAAGAGCAGGATTGGTCCGAGTAGAGAGAAGAAAACGAACTAAAGCTTTCCGCAGTCGGTCCTCCTATCGACGAGAAATAAAGTGATTTGTTGGCATCGACGTGAGTGGTGTTCATCATAGTTGGAACTTTTTTCCAGAAGTTCACGTGAGTTTTTTCACGGAAGGAAAATCGTATCGGATGAATAGGAAAAGACAGAGTCAACATCAAATCAACAGTAAATACTTTATTCAAAATCGGTTCACGAGTCAAACGGATTCTGACACTTTTCACTTCTTGAATGGCACCCACTGAAAAATACAGCAGATTGCAAGCAGATGGTTTGATCCACTCACGTTGATTCCAGGTTTCCTAACTCTTCCAGAGAGTGGAGATCTGAAAACTCTTCTTTCCGCAGTAGAGAAAACAGCAAAGATCATCAGAATCAGAACAATAATAGCGCGGTAAATGATCATCGTTGAATACGAAACTCCGTAGTTCTTGTCTTTTATGCAAACCAAACAGGAGGAAAACAACCCATAAAACAAGAGAAGTCATTGGAGATGATAGACCACCCCCTTTTACGAGGATTCAAAGAATCATCATATGACCTGCAATCAACTTGTTTGAAGGCTATATTTGAGCCCTCATGACTTAAAAAAACAATGTGAAAAGACAGATCCAGCTCCCTAATCCGAGAATCCCTCTTCTAATCTCATCTATTGTTGGATGTACAACTTGATTTCTAAGAAACTCTACTCCACCTTTCTAAAAGTAAGAAAACTTTGGTTCCTCGACTTTGAGATCACTTCGTCAGCTCGACTGAGCAGAACCTTCCCTGCCAAAACACAACGTCAGTCGGTACATCAATGTTCCCCGGTTCAATGGATACTCATCGCCGCGGAAACGAATAGTTGCAGCTGAAATCAGTGAGTATTCACAGATAAGTTCGCCTGGCAGAACAATTGCCTAATCAGCAAAATATGCTCACCGTTACGAATGTCTCACACTTATTTTTGTACCAACCAGACGTTCTTTTCTTTTCTCTTTTCTGCTCGCTCTTTTCTATTAGAAACTGCTGACGGTTGAATCATAATAGAATTGTAAAGTGAACAGTCATGGCTTCGTGCCGGACTCTCGTCTATTCAAAACGTGTCCAATGCAATTGTTCGTCAAATCAATTGCTATTCAATTGCCAGTTTGAGCACTCCAGCACAATCATATGCACTTTTTTATGCATTCTTTTGCTTTTTCTAACTATAACTGTTCTTTTTCAGTTGAAATCCTCAAAATGGCTGGATTACTTCCGCCGGATCACATTGCGTTTTACAAGCAACAAGTTGACATCAAAACGGAGAATCTTCGTAATGAAACCATCGAATTCGTGAAGAACTTCTGCCGAGTGAACAAGCACATTCCTTGCTTTCCTTGGACATTTGCAAAGGTTCCATTCCTTTTTTTTCCTAATTTGAGTAACTTATTTTCAGACCTATCAAACCTTGCGTCTTCTAAGTGATACCATTGGACACTCAAACGCCCTACTTGATCAGATGCCTACAGTAATCCTTCAAGAACTCCAAAAAGCAGTCGGTCCTCTACCAATCGGCTACGTCCCGATGTTCTCTCCTGATGGGAGAACTTTAGTCAACGGAATGATTCCACATCAGTTGAAAGTCGGCAAACTGGAAACTGAAGCTCTCGTGAGTTATTTTTGAAGATACGTGCATTTGACGTATTCCTTTTCTAGTTGTTTTACCAGCAAATGTTCACATACATCCATTCCCATTTCCTGGTTCATAAGAGACTTCCTCAAGTTCCTCATTCCTTTATCGTTGGATATAAGTACTTGGCTTTGAAGAAACTACAAACGCAGTCAAGTTACCCGCTAGAGAACCTTCCAAATCAGTTGGTAAGCTTTCATAGAGAACTCTGAGAACCACACCTTTTGCAGCAAGTGAATCTAAGCAATGCAATAGGATGTCTACCTGCTGGATTCATTCCTGGATCATCTTGTTAGAGTATTTGAACCCACTTCAACACACTTTCTGAGTTCACAAATAAAATATTCATCTCATCAATATCTGCACAAAACATAACAGAGTCATATTCAAATACAGTAGAAACGAGAAGATTCGGGGATAATGGAAGATGGTGTTACGGGAGATGGGGGGAGAGGAGGAAGGGAGTAGATGGGTCCAATAGAAGAAAAATGTATAGGGGGAAGGGGAAGGGAGTTGTGTGCCTTTTGATGGAAAATTTGATAGGGAAGGGAAGTGGGGGGACTAAAGGAACTATTGGGGAGGAGGAGGGGATAGGAAGTGAACGGGGACTACGGAGACGACGGGAGCAAGTGTTCGATAATAAATTAGAGGGGGCAAAGATTACTGAAAATGGGGGAAAGAGAGGAGGAAAATGCTAGACGGATTTGTTCGGAAACGTGTTTGGGAGGGAAAGATCGGGAAAAACAAAAGAAACCAAGCAGAGGGATGACGGAGATTAGAGGAGGGAAGAATTGGGGGAAAAGGAAGGGGAAAACAAAACGATTATTGAAGTATTTATATGTGTGCAATTGTGTGTGTGTGTGTGAGAGAGAGAAAAGAGAGTTCACCCAAGTTTAGGAGGAAAGGAACATATCGCAAATTTGAAGAGAGATGGTGGAGTCTATAAAGGAGAGTTAAAGGGGATGAAGCTGTGGATGGAACGGGATAAGAAACAAACTGGAAAAAAGAATAAGGACATTGATAATGGTTGGGAATTGTTTTTGGTCTCATCGAAACTGAATTTTGAAATGGCTCAACAAATATTGCCTATACGGGGAGTGTCTAGAACTCGGATACAGTCGTGTTGGTGGATGGTTGTGTGGATCGATGCACGTGGATGCACACCCAACGACCTTGCTTCTTCGACCAGACTCGCGACTCCTGCGATTGACGGGTGTGAGCCTCTCCGTTTCTGAAAGTGATCTTTTGATATGGAATCAATCATCTTTCTTCTCCTATGCATCATTCCCCTTGGCTCATATGATAATCATTCAAGAATTCATCCCGGACTACTTCCTTTCTGCTCACTGATCCCTCCCTCCTCTCTATACTTTTCTATTTGGTCACGTAGCCATCACTGGCTACACTTGCTAAGTAATCCCCATCGGACGAACTCTTGAAGCTCACATGAGCCGTCTTGTCGGACCCTATCACGTTACAAATGTGTTTGTTTGCCGCTGCTCTGTGCCCGCCCGACACTCTGTTTTCCCAAAACACAGCTTGCTCCCACTAACCTGTCGAGGAATTGTGTCAACTTGACGTATGCGATGCACGCCGCGTCTTCGCCGATAATGTGCACGTTCGGGTTCAGCATCGTCGTGTGCACTTGGTTCTTTCGGTTTCCTGGAAGGAAGAAGGCAAATTATATGTGTACATCTATTGTTTGGTTTCTTGTCGTTTAGTTGAGCAATCGGATTTGTGGCTGGTTTCCCCTTTTCCGTTTTCTTATTTTTGAAAACGAGCAAGAAGCCAACAAAGAAAACAAAGAAGAACCAACTCACCATCAAAGTAAAACCGATGGAATTCGATTCCTTCGATGAGATTTCCTAGGGCTTCTGGCTCGAAACAAGTCATCGAAGCATCACATAGTCTTCTGAAACATTCGAAACGTTTAGAAGTCACGGTTCTTCGTACAACTCACGTGTAGGTGTCAAAGTCTTTGCAAGAGATCGCATCGAGTAATGTCTGAGTGACCCGCACAATATCTTGCTTTTGTGCTGAAACGATTAGGGTCTGAGAATGAAGAAAACGGTTGACACTGGGGCGAACCAGTCTCTAAGAGCATTCCGGAGAACATTGAGGGGTGCTTGTGGTGGTGTAGATCACATTATCCATGCCAAACACACACACTTCCTTCTCCTTACCATTCATCTCGGAAGAACACCTTCAGCAACCATGTGGGTTGATTATGGATGGAAGGAGCGGGATAGGAGGGAAGATGATAATAACAACTAGTAGTCAATGAAAAGAAGAAAGAGTAGAAGAAGGAGAAGAAGAAGAACGGGCGGCGAGGAGGGACGGGAGAAGCAGAAATGAGCACAGCGGGTGGCCGTCGAGTCGGCTGTCTTCTTTTCTTGCAAGTCTACCTCGGGAATATCGATAAGTTTTCCATAGGCCGAGAGACTTAGACAAGATACGGAAGAGCAGAAGCGAAAAGGCGCGCGTGGGAAAACATTCCACCTTTTCTTTCTTTTTAGATCGACACCCAGATAGCAAGTATCAAGGGAGGTCGGTTCATCGACTGTGCTCATTTCTTCTAACTTCCGTCACTCAACTTCCGGAGGGTTAGTAATCATGTCACACACCACATTAAGTTCAATCCGAAAAGGAATAGAGCAAGCTGTGCGTTGTGTTAGGAGAAGGA
The DNA here is from genome assembly GCA_900883565.2 of Caenorhabditis panamensis. Classification (NCBI taxonomy): domain Eukaryota; kingdom Metazoa; phylum Nematoda; class Chromadorea; order Rhabditida; family Rhabditidae; genus Caenorhabditis; species Caenorhabditis panamensis. The sequence goes on from LR537905.1 coordinate 269,005, forward strand.
AATGGGTCATGCGAGGCTCAAACTGTTATTAAGCTGCAACTTGGAAGCAAGGCACCGCATCAAGCATGCCAAGGAGGAGGCCCCTACCTGAGAGGTTTGTCGACGACGATTTGCTGGCGGTGGACGAGTTGGAGGAGGAGACGATTCCAGCAGCACCGTCGGCCCGGACCACGGTGTTCTCGTGTTTTAACTGTCCGCCACCTGAGCACCAGCAAAAGAGTAAGAGTGAGAGAGAAAGTGATAGATGTGTGGGGGGAACCGACAGAGGCGAGAGAATCGGGGCAGAAGCGCGAATCACGGACCACACATGGCTTCGTGCACTTTTCGGAAATCGGAAACGAAAGGTCTCTCATGCAGTCTCATGCATCTGGAAAGTACCGAAAAGCTCGCAGAAGTCATGAGAGACCATGCTTCGCGTCCTGCCACGAGACACCCCTCGTCTCAGATCTTTAACACGTGTGCTTACGATTCGAGGAGAGAACTGTGTGCTGCCACAAAAAACAAGAGAGAAACAGTGCATCGTCGTAAAGGAGACAGATGAGAAGTAGAGAGAGGCGGTGAAGAGTGTGTGGGAAGTTAGGATAGACCGGGGGATCTCCGGATATCTGTATTCTCATCTGTCAGCTATACCGTAACTACTTTTTAAACTCAAGATGCACTTTGATTTTCTCGTTTTCTTGTATTTTCATGGCAACACCTCGGATCGTGAGACACACGCACACAGAAACATTTATTTGGAAGACGACAGGTTAATGGGAGATCGGATGGATTCAGTGAGAGGAATATTCAAAGCTGGGACAGACAAGGACATAATTAGGACAAGGACAGGGATGGCGATGGGAGGGATGCACGAGGAGAGCAGGGACGGGATGCATGGTGCCAGGTCCTTTCCGGATCAGAGAGATTGTCTCACGGAATGTTCCGAGAGCTGCGACTAACACAACTCGACTAATTGAATCAGAACTTAATGGAAATTAAAAGTGGGAAGGGGTCGGAGTAAAGGAATTCGAATTTTGGAGAGAACTTAAAAGAGATGAATAAAACGAAAGCATTGATTAGATTATGTTGGCTCCATGAGCTGACTACAAATGACGTGACTTTGAGAATACAAAAAGAGAAAAAGAGACACAGAGACAGAGACGAAAAGAGAGAGTGAGATGGAGTCAGTCGTTACCTTTTTCCGAGTCATTGTCGTCGATGGTTTGCGAGGACTCGGACGACTCCTTGATCGTCGACGGAGGTCCTTGCTCTTTCTTGTTGAGCAGGTTGCGGCCTAAATCTTCAAAAATATCAATAGACATAAACGAACAGAGTTACAACAGTCTTCCCATAACACTTTTCTACATGTCCCCTAACGTTTTGGCACTCACACTTTCCACTGAACCGTAGGAAGTTCATTCATCAACTGTCACAGTAATGATGATACTGATGGCCGGCCAAGGCTATGAGTTTTTCGTTTCTTTTATTACACAAAACGAAAAATCAAAAGGAAACATAGCTGATGGCATGACACATCACACATAAATTTTCTCTCATCGATCGATCGCTCTAATCGGAACAACGTGTTTTTCGGTTCATTTCAACGCGCACCCAACTGTTTTGAAGAGAGGTTGGAATGGGTGGACAAGTCTGCCGCCGTGAAGAAGAAACCTCCCGCTGCAAATGTAATCAGATACACACGACGGTGTCTTCCGCCCGACGCAGATTTAGACGCCCTAATGTTTTTATCCGTTTGGGGTGGACAGAGAAAGGAAAGAAAGGAAGGAGACAAAGCAGAGAATCCTGACAAAGCTGGCAGACTAACCCGCATTTTTAGCAGGAGACGCCGCCGCCACCCTGGGGGTTGAAGAGGTCCAGAAGACAGAACAGAATACGATTGCAGCAGTCAAAGCAAGCCCGTTAAGAACATATTCGAACAGATCGGATATGTTCATCAGAGCACAGTGGATGGAGCATCCGAGACAGACCGCATCAACGTGTATGTTTGTTTTCACTGGCAGCGTGTGCGGGTGTGTGTAAGAGCGCTTCCCGCCGGGATGGATCCCGCAAGAGAGCACGTGCGGCTCGCGAAGAAGGAAGAGGCAATCGAGCCATGAAAATATTTGCTCTCCGCCTCGATTTCTCTAACTACTATTACCGGTAGCTTCATCTCAAAAAGTTCGCGTTCATTTCGAGTGCTAACAGAACAATGTTCACTCACCATCCTTCTCTGGTTCTACCGTAATCTCTTCTACACGGTGTTCCAGTTCCACAGGCGTCGAAACTGCGGATACTGTAGACGAAGAAGCAGTATGGTCGGAATACATAGATCCAGCATCCTTCTGTTTCACACTTTCCGGTCTGGTTCTCTTAGCAGCTGCAGCTTTCTTTTTCCGCTTGCTGCCCAACTTGAGACGCGCCAGCAGACCATCCATTGTGAATGCGGAAAGCGAAGTGGCCGCGAACGACAAAGGTGTTCAGGCAAAAAACATGAATGAATCAGCCCTCTCGCTGATAAGATAAGGCAGTCGGACACGCCGCTTTTCGCTGAGAGTGTGACAATGCGGCGCGGCTAGGCGTCGCGGTTGCCGTGGTCGTTCATCGCCTTAACGGGCGGGGAGACGCGAGAGCGGCCCGAGTATCATGTACACACCAGTCTATGTATGGCAAAAAGGTGTGGCACAGCAAGCAGGGTGAGCCACAGAGCACCCGAATAATAATGAGCAGGCAACGGAGCAACTGGAGAGACGCCGACTTGCCGACGACCTGGGCGCCAGTATCCCGGGTGACGGGCAGAATGGCCACTGGCTCTTCTCTTTTCGAAACGGGCCTCCTCCTCGATTATTATTGCTATAATATGGTGATCATGGCAACTATGGCTGCTTGTTGGAGACGCACACATCCGATCCGACATAAATAGGAAACGAGACGGAAGAGAAGAGGTTTGCATCCATGCATTTATAAATCTTCTTCTCAAAGTTTGGTCGACCTTTCGATGATGCATCGCTGACATATCGACTATTCCCGTCACGGGGTCGGTTCTTTTTGTCAACAACTAAAACCCCGATTTCTGCCAAAGTGAAGTTCTAATAAAAAAGAAAAGATTGATAAGGAAGACGTCACTAGGCCCCCATAACCTTTAAGTGAATAACACAATTACTTGAACCTTTGGACTGCTAACAGGATTGAGAAAATGATCTCTACACCTACCTGAATCTCTCTGAGTCGTTGCCGCAATGTTCTCATTCGAGACGCTGGCAAGTGCTCCGGTGGCCACGACCACATCGATAACAGGAACGAGGGCGTGTTGCAGGTTGCCCGGAGCCGAGACTTTTCTCCCACGAGCCGCGTTGATCACGTCCGCCTCTGTTTTCCTGCGGATCGAAGGCGAGGCGCGGCGACTGACCAACTCGGCGATTGCGTTTGCGATCTTCTTCGTCGTGCTCGAACTGTGTGAACTCTCGTAGTTACTGCTCATGTTTTAGATATGCCGAGAAGAAGAACGATTCGATGACGGTGAAGATGAATACGAGAGGTGTGCAAATATGCCGTCCTCCATAAAGGGAGAATGGAGGGGAACGGAAGGGAAGAATAGGAAAGACGGCCTTGTCGGGGTGACTATCCACTTCCTTCCATCAGCATGGGCCAATCGATAAATTCGAGTCTCACTCGTGTTGATTTCTTCGCTTGATGATACGGCGCCGATTTGTGTAAAGATTTGTGGCCTATGTGCCGCCGACGGCTCTCGGACTCGCAGCGCCAATGGATCTCGAGAGCTCTGCCAGAAGATGAGTATTTGCGACGAGATCGAGAGGAAACGGATGAAGAAGGAAAAGAAGAAGAAGAAGAAGGAAAAGAAGAAGCCAATTGGTTCGAAAGGATTAGAGATGTCCTCCGACTCATAGACTCCTTCTTTTTGCTAATCTCGTTATGACAAATGACATAAATCTGCCAGGTGAAAGAAAAAGAAGAAAACGCGCTGAAGTACAACTAATACGAGAGAAGATCTCAGCTTTACAGCGTTTTGAATCTGGTAAGCTTCAGAGAATCCATCATCTGAAGGCCAATTCTAAGAATACTCAGAGAATGAGAGCTGAGCTCCAAACGGAAGCGAGCACGACGGACGGCAGAACCACAATCCATCCTCTTGCCCACTGGATAAGACCGAGTTCGTGTACACGTAAATAAAAGATGTGATATTTGCGGAAATGTTCGAGTTTTCTGCCTGCGTAAGACCCTTAGTTTCCACTCTCTACCAGTTTTGCCACGTCACAACATGAACCCATTGATTCCCCTGAACCCACTAGAAACTTACTCGAAAGATTGCGAGTCGCGATCATGGTGGTGAGGATGGCGCCCTGAAAGAACAAAGATAAGGATCGAGATCAACGAGGGAATGGTTTAGTTTGTTCCCGCCAAGGTGTGAGGTGCCTCCCAAAGAATTAAAGAAAATGAAAAATGATAAAGCGACTGAATTTGGTGAGACCGAACTGTGCTCGGTTTGGTGTATGCCTGCGGCTCAGCGTGTTATGAATTGATATGAGAAAGCGCGGTTAGAAACACGTTTGAACATGGAGAGAGAGAATGAGAATCCCGTGAATTTTACCGAACTTTTAGTGTCTTCTCGTTGATTGGGTCTAATTGTTGATTGTCGAAAGTTGGAAAACGTGAGAAACTCAGGGATAGAACTGTTGTTTTGATATGAAAATATATAAGGGAAAGAGATGGTTGGAACAAAAAACGATAGATGGAAAGTGAAAGAAGAGGAGAGTTCGAAACGGTGTTGGAACCGATTGGAAAGGGACTCATCGAACTGAAATAGTTATGGAGACTGTCGAGGCGACTGGTAATGTGTAGAGATGATAATCGCAAGCGCCACGGAGTCACGGACAACGGACAGGGTACACACACTACGGACAGAGAGGGACATGCAGTGAATTGGGAAAAGAGACGAGGGAAGGACAGAAGGTGGAAAAAGCCAGGACTGGAGACGGGGTTCGAAAAAGAGATGACGGTCCGCAGAGCCACACATGCATTAGGATTTCTAACCGATGAACTCAGGAACCAAAACGCAAAGAAATCCGAGCGGGGAATGAAATCCATTCTCTAGGCGGTAAATACGGAGAGAGAAAGATATCTAAAATTCGGTAAAATTGGGAGACATTCTCGTGTTTCTCTGAGCATCTCCACTTTGGGTTCTTCTCAATTCAATCACCAAAAAGAGAGCGTTCTTGCCACGTCAAAACTCTACTGATTAGCAAATGTCTAACACACATGTCAGCTATGAGACCGCAGAAAACAGAAGAAAGTGTGAAAAAGGTTATTGGTTGGTTGGATTGGTTAGGGAAGATTAGGGCAAACTGTTAGAAGGTTTGAGGCCGCGCGAAGACTGTTCATACAGTCTGCACCCGACTTCTTGCATCGAAATTAGAGGTTTTTCGTGTATTATTGATGGGACTGAATGTGAGAGGTTCGTGATACACTCCAAACGATAGGGTGAGAGGGTAGGCAACTTGGGCAGAGGGGACACGGGGGTGGGGGCAAGGGGTATACCTCGGCGGCGGGACTTGTCGGTTGTGATGACGTGCCGGCCACTTGGGACGCATCGTGCGTCGTTGATCCGTTGGAAGCCACCGATCCTGTCGAGTCGGAGGTTCGGAGCACCCCCGACATCCTGGTGACCATCTTGACCGCTGATATTGCCGCCTAATATGCAGAAAAAACAAGTAGAGAGAAGAGAGAGAGAGTGGAATTGTGGAGGAAATGGATGGAATTAGAGACATGAATAAGGTTCACATTCCAGATAATACAAACATTTGGAATCGTATCGTTTCTCTTACAGAACGTACAGAGAGAAAGAAGAGACAGAAAGAAAGAGCACACGACACGTAGAGGTGCATAGAAGAAGAAGAAAGAAGGAGCTGGAGCAGAGCAAGGGAACGAGACAAGGAACAACACGAAACGGCATGCATGCGCGGGCGCTGATGGTCTGCTCCTAGTCTGACTCATTCTTTACAAAACATTTATACAAATGTATACATTTCTATTCTGTTTTGTTTCTTTTCGTTTTGTCTACCGTAACCTATCCAGCAACGCCCTGAAACATTAAGCGCTCGAACAGAACCAATGTTATGCTTCCACTCTCTATGAAATCACAACACGTCATCTACATAAAAAAAAGTATAATTATATGAGAGAGAGAGTAAGTATCGATTACTGTTCGTTGGATGGTTTGCTCGACCAGCTCGACATGCAACTTGTTTCTAACCAATTCAAAAATAAGCAAAAAGAAAAGGGGATTCGTATGATTAAAATAACTGAAACTTGTATCGTTCGCGCAACTATTCAATGATTATGAGGATGAGGATGATGAAGATGAGAGTCAAAACATGACTCGGAGAGTTGAACAATGGAAATACGAGATGTGAGCGGAAACCGACAAAAAGAAGCTGCTGAAGCGGACGTACCTTGAGCTTTCTGCGCGCGTTGAACTTCTTCAAGCAGTCGACAGTATCCTGTCTGTGGATAGCCGAAGCAACACGTTCGCGGTTCTGAAAAAGAGTTTGAGGCTGGAAGAAGGGCTCAGAGAGCTTACGCAGATCCATGGAACACGGAGGGCTTGGTCCGCAGTGATACGCTTCTTTGGGTTCACAGTCAGCATGCTGTCGATGAGGCTCTTGGCCTCTGGGGTGACTGTGTCCCATTCCGGGCTTGGATACTAAACAGAATAGATTATGATCCGTAATGCTTTTCTTATTTTCATACATCGTAAGCTCCGGCCTTGATTTGAGCGTAAAGACGGTGCTGGTCCTCATCCCAGAATGGTGGGTATCCGACGAGAAGGATGTACAAGATGACTCCTGCAACAAGGAATTCTAAACTCCGAAACTTTAAATTCATACTCACCACAAGCCCAGATGTCAACTGGCTTCGAGTACGGATCCTTCTTAAGTACTTCTGGTGACAAGTACCCTGGAGTTCCAGCGAATCCGTGCCATGCCTCGCTGTCGTTGACCTCAATGGCAAGTCCGAAATCAGCGAGTTTGACAGCGGCTCCCTTGGCTTTGGAGGCAAGGAGCAAGTTCTCTGGCTGAAAAAGAAGAAAGGTTTTCTCAATCTCGAGCCCCGATTTCTCAAGCAGCACGAAAAGTGAGTTGGAAACGTCAGAACAAACCTTCAAATCTCTGTGAACAATACCGTTAGAGTGACAGTAAGCAATCGACTCGAGAATTTGTTGAATGCAATGACTGAAAAGAAACAGCAGTCGAAAAACGGGGACAGTGGACAATTAGTAAACGCATCAAGTGAGTTCTAAGAAGCACAGTAGTCTCAGTCAAGAGCAAAAGAAACACGCCAACAGTTGTTCAGACCTTCATATCTCTATGTACAATTCCGCGCTGGTGACAGTAATTCACACCGTCTAAGATTTGTGAAATGCAGCAACTAGAAAGAAGAAAGAGAGTGAAGGAGATTCTAAAGGCAAGGAAAGCATTCAGTACCTGGCATCAGCTTCAGAGTAGAACTCGCGGGCAACGATGTCTTCGAACAGTTCTCCTCCAGTGACACTGAAAACAATCAGGTTATGTTGAGATCACGAGTGATTCTGACGTACAGATCAAACACCAAGTAGTGGAAAGACTCTTCCTGAATGCTGTCGTGCAGTCTGACTATGTTTGGATGCTGAAGCTTTCTGCATATTCTGGCCTCTCGTTCGAGTTTCTGAAAGTCGCGAGCCGACAACTTCTTTGTGTTGATGATCTTGGCCGCAAATTCGAGTCCGGTGGCCTTGAGGACGCAGCGACGAACCACGGAGAAAGCGCCTCTGAAAAGAAGGAACAGTGTTGCAGTTCGGGTAAGGGCTGAAGTGGTAAACACTACTAGTTTCCCTTGGTAACCGGCTGCTTTCTCTTCTCCACACGCCCGTTTTCTAATCACATGTAAAGCGAGTCAAGAACGACGGAGAGAGGGGAGAGAAAGCGAGCCGCGCAAGAGATTAATTGGAAGATAAAGGAGTCAGAATTGGCTGGAAAACGGGCACGCAAAACAGAGACTGCCAAAACAGATGCGTGCTCCGTTTTCTTTTTTCTTTCGCAATACTAGAAGGAGGCTATTGAGAAGAACACTGGATTTGGAATTTCGAAATTAGATGAGGAATCACTCACTTTCCAAGCTCTTCCTTTACATCATAGTTGTCGCTGAACTTTGTGCATGCATTCATCATCACCAACTGCAGATATTGCTGCTCCGCTGTGCTAACAGCAGTCGGAGGCGGGAGCGGTGGTAAGGGAGCACGTTGCTGGTGGTGCTGTGTCGGTTGTCCTTCTTGCAGGTTGGTGAGAAGGTTTGACTGGATTTGGTTCGCCCGTTGACGCTTCTCACCTGAATACGACGATACGGTCGAGAGAAACGTATAGTTGGGATGCATTGCACAGAATGCTGTCTCGGCTGTTTTGTATCGAATGAATGTATTGGGAATTGGCTGTTTGGGGGAAAGAAGAAACGTCTCGACTCACCTATATAACATTCCTCGGATGCCCACTTGCGCTTCGAAATTTCTGAACGCGGTGTTTGGTTTTTGGGGCCAACTGTAAGAAGAAAAAGAATGAAAATGAGATTAACGGATGGATGTCTAAATGTCTAAAAACAAGAAAAGTCAGGGAAGGGAGGGACTGGCTCGACGGAGCCCCGTCGGTTCGATGATATTGTATGCATGAGTTCATTTACACGCGAAGGATGAGAAGAGGAGGAGGCGACAAAAAAGGAGCTACGGAGCTCAAGTAGAAGCACGGAAAAGAGGGGCGGGGCGATGTAGGAGGATACAAAACAAAGAGGTATCTGCTGGGGAGGAGTCGCCCATTGTTATTCTCCGTGTACAATGAAATAGAAGAGGGAATGGGACAGAGGCTTGTGATGATCGGGGAAAGTCTACTAGTAGAGATAAATCTCATCATAATCACTTTCTCGTGACGGATAGGCGGCCGGGGATTGAAGTTGCCACGTGGGGAGAGAACTATCGGATCAACAAGAAAAGAGGTTGTGGCCGGGAGAAGGAGAGAGGCCAAGAGTCAAAGAGAGAGAAACGAGCAAAATCGAAAAAGTGCTCATGCTCCGAAGGGGGCTGTCCCTCCGTGCGGTTTGATTGATTAGGTCCGTCCTTCTTCTTGTCTTTTTCCTCCTTTCTTTCTTTTTTGGCGCCCGAAGGAGGCGGCGTCAGGATGAATTGTGTCAGAAGGCTGGTGGTGGTGGCTGTGCGGGCATGGTGTGTATGGGCTCACACATATACACGCTGCCGCCGTTGCCGCTGCCGGGATAAAAATGCGATGAAAATAGCGGCGAGCTTCAGAGGAAACGCTGGAGAGGCAGGCGGAGAAGGCGTCGAGAGAGTGTGCTGGAGCCAGTGAGGAAGCAGACATCGCGACAAGTAGAGTGAAGAGGTGGAGTGGCGTGAAGGAGGAGAGTGTCGAGAGGAAGCAGAGTGTCGAGAGCGATATTATAATATATGAATGAATGAAATTCGCGTCGAGAGCTGGAAGAGTATCGACGGAAAAGAGACACTAGTCGAACAGAGAGTATCGCAGAGATGGCGACCAGTGATAAATGATGGGGTTTTAGCTGGCTTGTGAATGATAAGGCGACTGCAGAGACGCAGACTCAAAGCGGTGCTGCTGGCCGGGCACCATTGCCAAACGGGTTCAAGTGCAGATTTGCTACTTGTTCTTTTGAACCAAGGGTCCCTTTAGAGGACCTCCTTTCAAGAGCTAAACTTTACGGGGCAGACAAAACAACATAAACAGAAGACCTACCGTGTGAAGGAGCAGTTGGCTGAGAATCAACAGGTATCATCAGAAGTAAGAATGACAGATGAATGAGTACGTCTACTTTTGCTTCCGTCTGCTCATTCTTTCTGCTAGCCTCAATTCAATATTCCGAAAGAATAGACTATTCCGACGTGCTGGGCGTCATCATTCGACTGTCATCGTCAGCTACTCCCGAATTAATTAATGCTGCAGCAAGAGAGAACGTCGGACTGAATATGACATCTAGGTACTCATCGGATTAGACTAGGTTTCCATCAGGCTAAACACATGCTGGCCGAATCGAATGATCATTGCCATATACATAATGTGTTAGTGTACACCTCCGGGGGCGTAAATCCGACTTTAGGATTAGAAATGCAGCAAAGCCGCACTTTGTACTCAGTCGAAAAGAAGTTTGAAGCCGATCAGAGAGTCTTATCACACATTCCCTGATAACGCAAACAAGAAGATGTCGATTCCCAGTTGAGGGAGCGAGAAGAGAAAGTGCTCGTGGAGAACCCTTTGTTCTGGACCCAAAAATAATTTTCTCATCTCCGGTCGTGCTTGCCAGTTCATCAAGGCCCGCTCGGTGCTCCTATTCATCACCTTTCCATCTGCCAACCCCATTTCCTGAGCTCATCTATTCGTTGGCGGTTCCATCAATCAGAGAGAGGTCGTGCCCGTATTTGGCAAACCAAGAAGACTCGAGAATGACTGCGTCGATACTGAGGGGCGCAACGCCTCGGAATCGATAACGGACCCGCCGGAGAAGCCCGCGGAAACGAAACGAGAGCGAGAGCGGTGTGCGAGCAGGCAAAAGGCGATGGAGGGTCTTCAGTATGTGAGTGTGTGCAGTGGCTACTGGGCTGCCAGCACAGTGTTAATGAACGAAGAGCAAGAGCACGGAGGCACGGGGAAGTGGGCAGAGGGCCAGACAAAAAGCGGGTCGCCGCAGATAAACGCTCAAAACATGGCGAGATGCCGACAAAAGAAGTGCTCAGTTCAGAAGAAGAAAAACGAGAGAATAAGGAAGTTTAGGAAGCGAGTTTGCACCAAGAAGAGAGAGGAGGCGACCCCCGAGAACCAATTAGCAATATTACGACGTGCTTCTTCTTCAAGATGTAATGAAACTAGTGGCCGCATGACTTCAATATCTGCCACCCCATTTTACACCTGCTCTTTGGAGTTAATCCCGGCGGAGCAGAATGCCGCTAAATTACGTGACACTGAATTCCGAGTGGGAGCGCACTCTTTGAGTCTCTTTTAGCGTGTCTCCTAATCTCAAGATTTGTCATCTGAATATTCAAATGTTTGATGAAAAGAAGAATTGAAGCGGTTAAAGACAAATGACATCATCGTCACGACTTCAATCCATTTCAGAATGTTATGGCAACTGTCGACAAACAGTGCCACGTCACTACATATGTTGACACATGATTGTGTTGTCGGCGACTCTGATTTCTCTCGAAAGAGAGGTGTAGTACTAAACGAGACGTGGCGGTTTGTGATTAACAGCTACTCGTCTCGAATAGCTTCTCGGCTCCATGGAAACAGCGAAAACAAGACTATGATTTGTTGAGAAGAGCTTCAGCGAGCCGCGGCTTTGACGTCAATCGGGACAGAATGGATACAACGGAAATCGAGAATGTGGTAATTATACAAAAAGTAGTCGGAAAACAGAATTCGAGAGATAAAAAAGGGAAAAGCAGACTGAAATGTCACATGTTAACAATACATTCCGTGGGGCCGAGAGGGCGACGAAGAGACTGCCTCTGCAGGCCCGAGACGCCGCACCACAATTTCTCTCGAATCACCAGCAAAAACAAACAGACATACACATACAAACACATAGAGGTCGAAGAGACGGAGATGGGGAGAAAGCGGAAAGACGGAGGAAGAGGAGAGAAAGAGAAGTGATCGAGCCACGGGAACACAGGCGGGATGAGGAAGAGAACGGAACCGAACGGCGCAGGGCACCATCCATACATTACGAGCCACTTCTCCTTCTCAATCCATTCTCGCACGTATCTCAAGAGAATGTGGGCGGTTGCTACTTCTAGTACTACGTCATCAAATTATGCTTATCACTGACTCACAGAGACTTGTTCATTCTATCCGGAGTCTTCTCCTCCATAACGTTGTTTTCTGTTTTCGTCCTACTACCGTATTCCCTCAACGACGCTAATTAGAGTCTCTTCGTCGTCTTCTCCTTCTCGTCTTTCCAGTCGTCTCACTTGCTGCGTGCAGATTCTCATGCTCAACTAATTTGGTTACTTATGCTCCTATAAGCGGCTCGAGTTTTAGTTCTCCCTATTTTTCAGGCTCCTTCTCATATATATGTGAGCGAAATGTTAATTAGTTGACGGCGAACGTGCTAGTCGAGAGCCGGCTCGATATGCTGTCCGGTCCGGTGAGAGTAGTCGGAGCGAGAGACGGATGAGCGTGCGGTGCGCGTCGAAGGAGAAGAAGAAGAAGTCTTATCGAATATAACGAAGGCAGTTATGAGCCGAAAGAGGAGTAGCTTCACGCCAAAACAAAACACGGCGCAATATTCGAAAACGGAAGAGAAGAGTCTCGAGAGGTGTCGGAGGAGCAGAAGGAGACAAGGGGAATTTTGAAGGAGGGAATGGATGAAACTTTACGAAGAAAGGGAACGAACCTCGGGGAAGGAGAAACGAATCTGTCGGTGATGGACGGTGCTCTTCCTTTGTTGGTCCGTCTATATTGTAATCTGCAAATGGAAACATCGGAATGATCGGTGGCAATCGTCAGCAGAACGAAGGAGTATTATTAAATTCTAGTTGTGTCTGTGACGACGCCACAAAAATGAGAAGACGACGTCGGCGACTACGACTACGAAAACGACGATGAGGCAGGAGGCATTCTCGAATTTCAATCGACTTCGCACACAGAAACATCGAAACACGCGAAATGTCGAGTAGTCGAGAGTCATTCCAAAAAATACCCAACCTAGAGAGAAGAAAGAAGGGGGAAACCCGGGGAATTAGCACAGAGAATGATAAATGATTCGTCTAATCGGGGAGGAAATAGTGTGGAACGGCAAAGAGAAGGCGAAGGTCGATAAGAACCCGGTTGTGTACTCGAACCTTACCTGTGGATGAAGGGGTGCTCATTCAGAAAGAATAGTTAGACGATGTGGACAGTGTCTGATACAACTAGAACTAATCGATTCGACGGTTCTCCCTCTCTTGATTGTGATTTTGATTTCTCATTTCACCTTTCCTTCTCGCCATTTCGCTTCACCTCTTCAAATTCGAAACTAATTTCCCGATTTCCCTTTCCGTGCGAGTAGGTCTGTTTTCTGTCTCTGTCCTGTGCCGTCGAGAGAAGATGATAACAAGTTTCAATGGTCAGGTGGAGACTTCCCAACAACGTCTTCTAAAATCTACAACTGGCGAGAACTGGTTCGGCACGATGATGTGGTTACGGCCGACAGAAGACCCGGGTTCAATTATGGGATTAGGCGTGATTCCGTGTTGCTTCTTTTCATGCACTTACACGTTTCTGTCTGCACATTCAAAATGCAAACTGGTTAGATGAGGAAGCTCCCACGGGGTCTCAGAAAGTTTAATGAATCAGATCTATTAAAAAACAGAAAAGAGGGAATAAGGAGAGGATGTAACAGTGTAAAAAGGGTGTTTCGAGGTTTCCGGAGATTGGGAAGTCGTCGGGAAAAAAAGCTGACGCGGAGGAAGAGTGCAGAGGGAATTCTTTGCATTTTGGCTAATCGTTCACCGACGTCAACGTCGACGACGACGACGCCGGCAACTCTTCTTTTTTATGGGACCCAGCACAACTAGAGGGACATCCGACTAAAAGGTTGCAAAGTGCCTCTCGACCTCTCCTCAACTCGCCATTTCTCTATCACTCGCAGGCAGTTGCTGCTGGACGGACGGCGGCCGGGCACGAAAAAAAGAAAACGTGAAAAACGACGACGGCAAGCGAAAATAGAGATGGAATCGCGAGGGACGCATGCGAGGAAGGCAGACAACAACCGAACAGGTTGGATCAGAAGTCGAGGTAATGCCAATGAAAGAGACGGAGACAAACGACGTGCTTCTTCGTCGTCGCCATCTCTACTCATCAAGGTGAACAGACAGTTTTCGAAATTTGATCTTAGGAACAGGATGGAACAAGGGAAAAGGAAGACGTGAGCTGTAGTAGTGTTGGAGAGAAGTGTGTGTGTGTTAAGAAAACGACGGAGGGGAGGGGTCTTATCGCACGCCGACTAACAGAATAACTGAATTATCTTGCATAATCGGGTTTGGTTTGAAGCGAGATTATGGTCTATTGGCCGCCATTTTGCAGATCAGAATTGAAGACGTGAGAAGGAGAGGGAATGGGGAGAAAGAACAGAACTGACGCATCGTTCGGGTCGGTCCTGCATTTGTTGCGATCTGTTTGTAGCTGATAAGAGGAAAAAGTCAACGAAAATTGATAAGGAAGAGGAAAGTGATGTCAGAATAACCATAAGAGATTATGAGAGATTCTGAAAGGTAAGAACAGAAGAACATGCGTCATTCGAGAGCTAAAGAGCCAAAGATTATGTCTTGAGACGACGTGGAGTCACCTAATGCGAACTATGAGCAGATTTTTCCAGATCAATTGTTCTTATGAAGCTGCAATGTAACAAAGCTATTTCCAGAACAATCTGATAGACCCACAGGGATACAGGTCCTCGAATAGAACACTCCTTCACGTTACTCCAAGAAATACACACGTGAACGTAACCATGACCTTTCTGATACCGCTTCTCAGAATTCTTTCGACTATCACTACTAGTCATTTACACGCCACGTGCTCCTTTGGAATGTCGTTCAGCCTCGAGATGCCTCAAATGCTACCGGCGCCCCGCGACTGCTACGCGGTACCCGGGAAGCCTGGATCATCGGAACCGTTGACTGTGGTCGGATGGGAGCACATGGACTTGAACCTCTTCTACCCGTCCGCTCTGTTCAGGTTTGTTCTTATTCCTTGATTTCAATCATCTCTAATTTTCTCTCAGTACATGGAGCATCCGAACGGCTCTCTACCCACTGGCCGTCATTCGCAGTCAGCTTCAACTTCAGAAGCAGAACACCGTGTACCGCAGCACGTTCCATGCGTATTCGGAAATTTCCAAGAAGGAGGGATTCCGTGGCTTGTACCGAGTTGGTTCTTTGCAAATTTTCCTGCAAATAGTCCTTTTCTTTTTAGGGTTTCTGGATTACAGTCCCTCAAATCGGATGCTCTTTCATCTACTCGTCGATCTTCGAGAAATGCCGTCATGTTCTGCACGAAGAAGGAATCAAATCGGTTGGAGGAGTAGCCGCAGTTGCCGGAGGACTTGCCAGCTTCGCGACACAGTCGATCTTCGTGCCGACGGACATTATTGCTCAGTACATGATGATCTACAAGAACACGGACAAACTGACTGCCGGACATGACAAAGCTGTCATTGAGAGTGTCGCGTGAGTCAAGGATCCTTTTGAACTGGTCTATGATGTATTTCCAGTGCCCACGTGAAGAAGGGAAGTGGATTGGGAACTGCCGTGATGAAGGCCGTCTACCAAACCGACGGTTTCTTCGGATTCTACCGTGGATTCTGGGCGTCAGCCGCTGTGTACATCCCACAGATGCTCACCTTCTGGCCCAGTTACTACTTCTTGCAGGACGTGTTCAACAAGGTATTTATTAGAAGACTCCCTCATTGTCATCTTCTCTTTCAGCTGCACCCAGCCACGAACCGCAGTCTTCTGTTCGATCAGGCCGTCGCGGCGACAATCGGAGGAGCCATCTCGACAGTTGCCACGAATCCGATGGAACTGTTCCGTGTGAGACTGCAAGTGCATCGAAGCAACTACAAACAGACCCTCGAGACGATGCTCCGTGACGAGAAATCGGGCATTTTCACGAAAGGACTCACTCCGAGGTGAGCACGTTCAGAACGTCTCGATTCGGATCTTCTCGATTTCAGAATCATCGCCAACTCGATATACTCTGGAATGGTTGTCGTCGGATACGAAATTGTGAAAAGATTGTGTGCCAAAGAGGAGTACAAGCATCGAGTCAAGTGGTGAATTTATTAAAATGAATCTGAATAAAACAGGATACACAATAAGATGAAACTTTGTTATTACACTACGCACAACAAGTTCTGAAAGAGAGATAATAAATAAATATACTCAACACCAATTCAGCTGCTAAGGACCTTTGTTTTTTTTACGGATCCTTGTTCAATTTTTGGAGCCTTATTCTGAGCCCAGCTGGGATAAAGCCGGGAAAAGCAAAGTTAAAGTTTAAAGGAACATTACTTCCGTGGCGAGACCCACTACAGTAATCCCGATGCCCGCGCAGCCGCGAGTTTTTTCTCACTCATTTGTTGTTTCTCGATCTCGATTGAGCCGTAAATATTTCCATTTGAAAGTCGAATTTTTACCGTATCAGGAATGTCCTTGTTTTTCCAAGCCTTTTCGCACCTGTTGCTTACTTGTTTTCTCGATCTTTGTCACTTTCTCAAGCAGTTTTTGCAATTTTCCCTTTCATGCCTTTTTTTCAGAATGGCTGCGACAGAAGCAGTAAAAGTGCACATGAACGTGGTGCCGGAGCTGAAGTTCCCACAGGTATTTGGATAATAGAAATTGCTCAAACTCAAAGTTTTCCTCTCAGCTCAGTTTCTCACCACTGGCCACCTCATCTCCACGACTGCTAAAAATGAAGAAGCCGCGATACGATCAGTCCTGGAATTCGTCAAACGGATCGGACTCCAGTGGAAACATCACCGCACAATTCGTCGAGGACATCAATGTCTCCTACATCAAGACGGCCAACGATTCGACGACTTCCTATCACACAGCTCTGGAGTACGTGGATCCGACGACATTCAGCAACGAGATCTTCCCACGTGTGACTCGGGAACAGTTGAAGGCGGCGATTTTGAGTCAAAAAATGGCAGAAGATCCGAAACCCGAAGAGAAGTCCGCAGAGTTCTATGCCACCGTGGTAAGTGGTTCAGAATCTCGTTTCCTAACCAATTTTCATTCATCAGACCGCCGAACGCATACTATTCGATCGCTGTCGAACATGGGCAGGGACCATTCTGATGGCGAACGACGACTTGCCGCAGTATGCCAACTACGCATGCCAAGATTGGTACATGAGGTGATTCGACACACAGGAGAAGCTGTGATAATACTGTTTTTCAGACACACAGTGCTATATTGTCAAGAAGAGTTGCAGAAGATCATCAACGCTCGCTGCTCCTTCTGGACCTACGTGGCCCCGCACTTTAACAAAAAGGGCATCTCAACGGCAGTGTTGAACAGAATCTTCGAGAAGAACCTCGTGCGTCGCAGCTCCGGACCTCGCCTCGATGTCACCGAAGTGCTGCAGTTGCTGTTCGCGTCGATCGGAACGGACGAGCGTCAGTCATTCCAGTACTGGTTCCGAGTACTCGACGTGCGCTCCGAAGGAGTCCTCTCGTACACGGAGCTCAACAATTTTTACGATGCCATCACGAAGATGCTACTGGAACGAGGAATCTTATCCATATCGTTCGACGACGTGATCACTCAGTACTGCGACATCCTGAAGACATCGGAATGGACGTTGAACGCGTTCAAGAAGAATCCTCGCCTCGCCGGAAGAGTTATCAACGGATTCATCAATTCTGAACGGTTTTTAGAGGAGGAGACTGATGAAAGTGAGCTTCTCCTCTATTTCATGTTCATAATTAGCATAATGAATCTCAGGAATGAACACGGACCGATTGGATGACGAGAACTTCGGCGAGGGAACGAGAACGCGTTGGCAGCGGATGTTGGACCACAAGTACGACAACTACTATGGTCCAGAGACATCGACGGATTCGATGAACACATTTGTGAAAGACAATTAACCTTCTTGTAAAGCACACTTACACTTGGCATGTATAATAGTTATAGATAACTCAATTGTATTGCATATTTGCACATTTTCAGAAACTTTCAAAAGTTTCTGCACTATTCTAGAGTTGTAAAAAAGTATAAAGGCTTGCATGATTTCCGTTTTTTCTTCTTGCTCATGCGTTGTTCAGTCTCGATATCTACCTCACTTCTGGACTCTGGTCATTGAATAAGCTTTTTGAGATCCGGTTTAGCCGAATGATGTCACTGTTTGTCTTCGAAACCTGCTTATTTTTTTCGAAAAATTTTTCCTCATCTTTTCGGGGTCTAGAATTTCGTCGGAATCCTCGGCCACGGCCCTCATTTTTTAGTTTCGAAAATCGCTGCGCCTCGTTTATTTTTCTTGCGAAACGCGAATATCAGCCGATAAATTGATTTTTACCTAATTCTCTTGATTTCTCGACGTTCCTCCTGCTATTTCCTATCCTTTTTTAATATTTTCTGTCTTCAGAATGGTCGAACAAAGCGAAACCGTCACGAGCATTCCGAAAATCTCGTTTGGAGTAAAGAAGAGAGAAGAGAGCAAAGTCCAAGCAACATCCAAAGTAGCCGTTATTGATGGTAATATTTTCTCTGATTTCATGAAAAATCCTTCGCCTTTTTCAGTCGATCTCGATAGTGATGAAGAAAGAGAAAAAGAAGAAGTGGAGAGAGCTGCGAAGAGAAGAAAGTTGACGCATTTCGAAGACGGAGATGTTCAAGGAGACATTGACAAGCCGAAGGAGGCAGTTGTGATCCCGATGGTTGTTGAGCACGACTGGAGAACTCAAAAACTGCTCGAGAAGGAGAAGGCTGGCACTTTGACCGATGAAGAACGAGCTAAACTGGCTCTGATGATGCCAGCTGGAGGAGAAGAAGGCGTTGGAGAAGGAGAGGATGGTGCCGAGAAGATTGTAGTCGAAGGAAACAGTGGAGATGCGGAAGATGCTGATTACAAAATGATTCCGATTGAGAGTTTCGGATTGGCGATTTTGCGTGGATGCAATTGGAAAGACGGTGACGGAATCGGAAAGAATCCACAGAAAGTTGCTTTGCGTCTGCCGAATCGACGACCACCAGGTCTTGGCTTGGGAGCAACTCCGAAGAATCCTACGAACAGTAAGGACAAGAAGCAGGGCGACTCGAAGGAGGAGACTCTTGGGGAAATCAAGACGGGAAGTTTCATCAAAGTTGTCGATGGAAGAAACCGAGGAGTTTATGGAGTTGTGGAAGCCAGAGACGATGACTCGAACTCGTTGTTCATTCGAACTGCGATTGGAGCAAAGACGATCAAAGTCAGTCAGATTGTGGCAGTTGCCGTCAGCGCCAAGGAGTACGAGAGAGACTCGAAATGCTTGAGTAAGTTTCTCTCCCGTTCAATTAGGAATATCATTACGATTTTTACAGATAAAGCCGGATATGACAAAGAGAAAGAACGAATCGATCGTGAGTTGCAGTCGTATGAGCCGGAACGAGCTTCGACGTCCAACAGCTCTTCGTCGAGACGTGACAGGGATTCCCGTAAAGATGATTCTCGTAGAGACGATTCCCGAAAATACGACTCGAGAAGAGATGATCCACGACCGGAAGACAAACTGTGGGCTCGCACTGACTTGCTGGTTCGATTTGTCGACGAGGACTTCAACAAAGGAAGACTGTACTGCAAGAAAGTCAGAATTGTGGACGTTGCTCGCCGAAACGACATCACAATTGAAGACGACAGAGGGAATACGCATTACGGCATCCGTCAGTCATGGCTCGAAACGGTGATACCTCGAGAGATCGGAGACAAACTGATGATTGTTGCTGGAGGAAAGAAAGGATTGTTGGCTGTGATGGTGGACAAGGACAAGGAAAGACAGAAAGTGAGTGCTCGATTGGTTACGAACAACGACGTGGTGACTATCCGATTCGATGATGTTTGTGCCGTTCAAGTCAAAAACGAGGAGGATTATGAGTGAAGAAGCCATTCTGTTCCCGATCACTTTTTACTATTTATAATATCTCATAAAACTTGCTAATTTGTTTAAAGTCTCAATCATTTATTATCCTACGCATAACTCTACACTTGATGTATCTCGTTTTGTTTCTTCAGTCCTTGATTCCTCTCGACTGTTCGAACTTCTTCAGTTCCTGCTCCACGAGATCATCCGACTCGTCCTTCACTTCGATAACTTCTTTGACTTCTGGCACGTAGAAAGTGAGCATGTTCTCGATTCCGTTCTTCAGAGTCACTCCGGAACTCGGACATCCCGTACACGATCCTTGCATCTTCAGTTTCACAACTCCATCATCGAATCCGACGTAGGTGATGTCTCCACCGTCTTCTTGCACCATCGGTCGGATACGTGTCTCCAGAATCTCTTTGATCATCATCACCACTTCATCGTCCTCTTCTTCCTCTCCAACTGCCGCAGTTTCCTCGTTGATAACTGGTTTTCCGGTTTGCAGATGATCAGCGATAGTGGAGAAGATCTCCGGGCGAAGCAGTGCCCAGTCGACAGTCTCGTCGGCTTTCGTGACTGTGACAAAGTCTTCTCCGAAGAACACACGTTTCACTCCATCCACACGAAGCAGTTTCACGGCGAGAGGGCTCTGTTTCGCGGTGGCAGCTGAACTGAAATCGTAGGTCTTTGAGGCATCCGGAAGAAGGGATTGACCTGAATAGGAAGATGATAAGAATCTTTGAATTCGAGTGTTACCAGGAAGGAACTTGAGAGACAACGGGTTCGGAGTCTCCTGAACTTGAATGTACATGGATCTGGCTGCTTGAACGATGTTTCTGCCGAGTCTTGTGAACATATTTGAAGAGAGCATTTCTCTAAAGTCATCTTGTTTTCACTGTCACTTGTTTCTTTTTTGTATAGAAATATTGGATCGAAGACCATAAAGAAAGAAAGAAAGATCAGAGTTGTTCAGGTATCACTATTTATGGACCAACATAAAGCGATGTAATAACTGTAAATAGAAAAATAACGCCAGGAAGGTAGTTTTGCATGGGAAACAAGGGGGAGAACATTGAAGTGAAAAGAGATAACACATTTTCACATGAAAAACAATTGTCACTTTTGAGATGAAAAACAGAGAGCGGACTGCTTAGGATCCGTTTGGAAATACAAATATGTTTGGGCGGACAAAGGAAAGAAAGAAAAGATATTGATATAGGGAAACAACGAACATGGGTAACGGAGTCTGGTCTCGCCAGGACAGCGGTCGCTGAATTGGAAAGATCCTTTGGTTGAAAGATCAAGAAATGACGGCGAAAGATGAGGGAGGAACTAGGAAAACAGAAGAATTCGTAGGGAACCCGGACAAATAAGAGGAAGTTTCAATGATAAGGGGAGGGAAGGGATCTGATCTACCGGGGATGGGAGAGGGGGAATGGCAAAGAACAGAATGGGAGATGGGTCACCGAAATGATGATGAGGAGGTAAAAAGGGAGCAGGGAGAGGGAAGGGGGAGGAGACAAGGGATTTGGGGGATCTACCACGGCCATTTGCTCGATGGTTGCGATGGTGGTTGCTGGTTTTGCTGTTGTTGCTGCGAAGACGACTGACTGAGCTGACGGGTCCAATCCATTCTAAAAAGGTTACAATGACGTTGAAGATTTTATCATTTTACTCACTGCTGTTGCAGGCTATAGGGAATCTGTGGTTGTTGCTGTTGGAACGGCTGGTACATTTGGGATCTCTGTGCACTCGAACTCGTAGCATTCGACGCCGACGCAGCGGTCAAGGATCCGAAACCTGGTGGGGCTCCTGGTGCCTGCGAACCAACAAATGGAGGCGGCTGCTGTCTCGATTGCATCATTGCGAGGCGGGATTGATTGGACAGGTTATTACTAGCAGCTCCATATGCAGAAGGTTGACTGTTGGAGTGCATGTATGCCGATTGTTGCATACTTTGAGTAGTCGTATTCTTCTTTTGCTGCTCGATCATGGCTGCAATGAGACTGTCCGTCGACGAGTTATCGTTGTTGAATCCATCGAACTGCTTGATTCCTCTCTGCGACATCGAAGACATGTTGAGTTGTCCCAGCACGCTAGAATCCGTGTAGGATGGCGACGGATAGTAGTTGTTGGCCAATTGACTGCTTGACGGTTGGGATTGTGGACCAGAAGAAGATCCCTCTTGGTGTGTCAGCAGCTGAGCGGCAAGCTGAAAGGGCTGGTAAATCAGTAGAAAACATATGAAAGAGTTAGTCTTACCTGACTGTAGATATTTCCTCCGAGCTGTGACATTTGGTCTGGCTGCATTTGGCTGAACATCTGTTGTTGTTGTTGCAGCATAGCATACTTCGAACTCATTGCATGATCGTTGAGACTGGACTGTGGGGATTGCTGCGATTGTTGTTGCTGCTGATATTGCTGCTGGTACTGCATGCGTTGTTGTTGTTGCTGAAGTGCCTGTTGCTGCTGTTGGTGTTGTTGCAACTGCTGAAGCTGTTGTTGCTGAAGAGACGATGTCGACTGCCCGGAAGCGCTGGTAGGTGGTCTAGCAAACAACGGAGCCGTAGATCTGTTCGGGTCACGAGCTGATGGAGCGTAGGAGGATGGCATCCATCCCTTTTGCTCCAAAGAAGAGAGCCCCGAGTTGGCAGATGTGTTTGCCTGTGACATTGATGACAAAACTCCTGGACCTGATGAAGC
This sequence comes from Caenorhabditis panamensis, assembly GCA_900883565.2. Taxonomy (NCBI): domain Eukaryota; kingdom Metazoa; phylum Nematoda; class Chromadorea; order Rhabditida; family Rhabditidae; genus Caenorhabditis; species Caenorhabditis panamensis. Next base: position 291,352 of record LR537905.1, read on the forward strand.
AGTGGAGACGTTTGGAGTGTTTCCAAGTAGATGAGACATGAAGTCGCTCCCCCAGTCACTGCTCACAGATGTCTCAGCTGCTGAAGCAGAAGTGTTGTTGGTGTTGCTCGTATTGTTCAGCGTTGTGTTGCTCGACTGCAGAAGCTGCGAGAACAGTCCTCCCCACGCCGATGGCTCCTCCTTGTCCGATTTGCTGCTCCAGATATCACTGACTTTCTTTTCGTCGTCATACATGCGAAGTTTGGAGAAATCAAAGTCATCCAAATTTCCATTCGAATCATCAATTGGTGCTGGGAATGATGAAGTAGAAGCCATTGGATTCGAAGTAGACGAAGAAGGTGTGTTCTTGAACTGTCCGAAAGCACATGATGGTTCATCGAACAACTCATTCCGATTCGAACTGCTAGCAATTGGTGCTCCAGGGGCGCGTGAGAAATCTCCGGTTGGTCGAGATCCCGGCGCTTTAGAGAATGTTGGCTGAGCAAGAATGGAAGATTGAGTCAAGGTTCCCGGCGTCGGTCTAGAGATTGGTTCCGGCAGTCGTTGGCCAATCGGGTCAGGCAGTCGCGGCTGTCCGATGGGTTCAGGTAAACGCGGTTGGCCAATCGGTTCAGGGATACGAGGTTGGGCAATTGGTTCCGGCAGACGTGGTTGACTGATCGGGTCGGGCAATCGTTGAATAGCTTCAGCGAGACGAGGTTGGAGAACTTGTTCGGGTCTCGGTTGCTGAACAGGTTGCACGATTGCTGCCACTGGATCTCGCTTCACTGGTGGAGCAATAACACGATCTGGTCCGGCGAGGGATGTTGGAGCAGCTGAAAAATTATCAGATTTTTTAGAAATGCTAGAAAAATATTCTTACCGTATTTCACAACTTCTGGGGAAGCAGTTGGAAGCTTCATGAGCGGAGCAGGAGCTGGACGAGCTTCAACAGCAGACATCGGTTGGTGTGCGGCTTGTTGATGGACAACTGGCTTCTGCTGAGGTCTCTGCGGCGACTGAACGTGATGTTGCTGCATCAATGGAGGAGGCTTGTCCACTTCCTGCCGAGCAGCCATCCTCTGCTGCCACACATTTCCTCCGCCAGACTGATCCTTCGACTGATGGTGCTGATGGTTGCTATGATGCTTCGAATACTTTTGAGGCTGTTGGTAGGCTGATTGTTGTTGCTGCAGAGCTGGAGATGATTGACGCTTCGAGGTGACACTGGCAGGAATTGATGGAGGAGACACGAACGGAGCGGCGTCAGCAGCTGGGCTCTTCGACGTTCCTTCCGAAGACACAGAAGAGGCAACTGAAGAATTGCCGCGAAGCACCGTACGGATAGCGTCGTTGATCAAAACATCAGAGTCAGTCATCAGATAGCTGACTATAGCAACCGCCTGTTTCACTGCTTCTGGTGTTCCTCTGAAGTTGATCGTTCTGTCCGCATCCTTCTGTATTCCAAGTTTCTCAATTTCGATCATGGCTCCTGTTGCTTCGCGGACAGAGTTGATGTTTGTTCCGCCGCGTCCGATGATCCGGGACATAATTTTTCCTGGTATCGTCAACGTGTAGCTCTTCTTCGATTTCTGTAAATCCATTATAATTTTCTATCGACTTTTTCAAAAACTTACAGTATCAATCTCGAACGGATGAACATGCTCAGAAGTGACGCTCGAAGTAGTAGAAGATTCCTTGGCTTGACTCGATCCAGCACTTGAAGGAGCTGTATGCGGTCCGGCCTTCTTAATCGGTTTGATCTTCTTTCCTTCTTTTCCAGCTTTGCACCATTCTTCCGACTCGGAATACGAACCAGGAGAGACCAAAGGAGCATGAACTTGAGCTGGGGGTGGAATGTTGACAACGATAGGAGTATAAGGCATTTCAGCTGGTTCCTCTTCCACTGGTTCTTCCTTCACGACCGGCTTCACCTCCTTCGGAACTCCATTCGGGTTGGTCTTCTTACGATTCCGTCTAGGCTTTGGCGGCTCCTTCGGGGGTTCAGGAACAACGACTTCCGGTTCAGGTTCTGGTTCAGGAATTTGTTCTGGCTCGGGCTCGGGCTCTTGCTCTTGTTCCGGTTCAGGCTCGGGTTCCTGCTCAGGCTCAGGCTCAGGTTCTGGCTCTAGTTCCTCTTGCTTTGCCTTCTTAGCCTCTTTCTTCTTTTTCTTCTTTTCCTGTTGCTTTGTCCGCTTCAACTGTGCTTTATTATCCTGAAAATATATTTTTTGTTGAAGTTACTAGTTTCGTCCACTTGCCTCAGCTTCACAGTACTGCAGCAACTCCAACGCTTTCTCGTTAGCACTGAGAGCCTGTTGAGCTTTAGCCTCTCTGATAACTTCGATGCACTCCTCACACTTGTTACGGATGTCTTCCGTCTCCGCAGTTTGCTGAGTCCGGATCATGTCCTGCTCGTTCGGATACTGCTTCGCCGAGTCCACCATCACTTTGACGATGTCAACATAACCCTTCCGGAATGCAGCCATCATGGGGGAGATCTTTCGATTGTCAAAAGTGTCCGGGTCGGCGCTTTTCTCCAGCAACGTTTTCACAGTAGAAACGTGTCCACCGTTGCAAGCGACCCACATCGCTGTACAGCCCTTCTTGTTTCGAGCATCCACGGCTGCGTGATGGTCCAGAAGCATTCTTATGAACTTTTCATGGCCTTTTTCAGCTGATATCGTCAATGCTGTGTCCTTTGTTGATGGGACCGGAGGAGCGTTTGGATCAGCTCCCTTCTCAATGAGCATCTTTCCAACATCAACATAGCCACCACTGGCACACTCCATCAAAGGAGTCAATCCAGTTTTTGCTCTGTGCTCGGTGTTAGCTCCATAATCTAGAAGAAGCTTAACCACTTCGGTACGTCCTTGGAAACTGGCCAATGTGAGAGCAGTGTTTCTGAAAAAATGACATGTACAGCCGACTCCCGAATCCCGATTATTACAAACCTGTTGGTTTCGATCTGAGCGTTGATGTCTGATCCTTTCTCGAGAAGAACTCTCGTCGCTTCTCGATGACCGTTCATTGCGGCAAGCATCAATGGAGAGATCCCCAGCTTACTGCCTGTCCTCGAGTTGATCTCTGAACCAGCCTCGAGCAACATGTTCACAATATCGATGTAACCGCCCGAGGACGCCAACGAGAGTGGAGTGTAGTCGCTGACGTTGCGATGCTCCTTGTTTGCGCCAGCAGCCAGGAGAAGAGACACGACCTCCTTCCGTCCTCCAGAACAGGCAAGTGAAAGAGCAGTGTCTTTGGTTCTGTCTGATTGTGCTTCGATAGCTGCATGACTCTTCAGGAGGACATCTACAACTGATGCGTGTCCGGCTGTTGCGGCGATTATCAGAGGCGAGAATCCCTTCTTGTCACGGTGTTCGATGTTAGCTCCCTCTTTCAGCAACAACTCCACAATCTCCTTGTGTCCGTTTGCGCAGGCGATGGTGAGGGGAGTCTCCAACGTCGTTTCTGTGGCTTTGTCGATGGCATTCGAACGGGTTTTGGCCCTTTCGGCGCCATCTCCCTCTGAATGTGTTCGTCTGAGCTGTCCTTGTTGATTCTGTTGGCATGCCACTGTTTTCGCCATTTGTGATTTGGTGGTTGACTGAAAAACAATTGATATTAGAATCGTCGGAGATGAGGAAAGGAATACCTGTCCGGAAGCGCCAATTGTGACCTTGCCTTTCGGCTTTTGATCAAGAGCCCGTAGCTGCTTGCTCGATTCCTTTATACACTGGTCATAAAATGCACACTCTGCCGAATCACGGAAGAGCTTCAAATACTCGTCCTTCAACCGTTTGTCAGTCACTGAAATCGAGATGGATTATTGAGGAAACGGGGATAGAGAAGAGAAAAGAGGATGAAGAAGGAAACAAATCGTACAAGCATCAAGGGACCGCCGCAATATCTCACTGCCAGTGCCACTGTTCACAGTTTCTTTGGCATGGGCCATCGTATCCAGCCTTTGCTGCTCTGACATCCCCACAAACAACTTTTTCAGAAGACGTTCGCCTGCTAAAATTGATTCGGTTTCGCTATGCTTATAATTTTCGAAAAATCAAGCTACTCTAAAAGAAACATTTAATTTTTTCGATAAAAATTTAAATTTTCTAACTTCAGTTGCTTTTTTCGGCTCTTTCGCGGAGGCAACGGACTGGAAGCAGGCGTTTAATTCAAATTCGCAACCTATTCTACAATAAATTAACAGAATTGAGAAGAAAAGGACTGGAAAAGCTGGGAAATAGGTAAAACTTCGAGTTATTTGCCAACTGCCAGTGAAAAAAAACCTTTGCAAAAGTTAGGCCACGGGTCTGCGAAAACTAGTCCCCGCCGCGAACGACGCACTTTTCACAGTACACAAAAGGTCGATGAGTGGGCGGGGCTTATCTCACAAAAGTAGGATAGTGTGAGAATGTAAAGAGAAACAAGGATATGTGTGAAATTACTTGGGAAAAGTGATAACGAAATGAGACGAGGTGGCGAGTCATTCAAGAATCTCGAAACTTCGCGCTCTACGTCTAATTGATCTACTTCTACGATCTGTGTGATCTACAAATGTTTTCGCCAACAGCAATTGTCCGCGGACCTAGTAACTTCCAAGCAAAAAGCGCTAAACTGGAGACGCAGCGAGTAGTGGCTTGTTTACGCCATGCGCACGTGATGCCCGCTTTCCGCGTTCGTTCGTCCGCTGGGAGGGAATCAATAGGCAAAAGGAGGTGCCGTCCGTCCGGTGCCCGCGCGGAAGAGCCGTTCTCTTTCTCTCTACGCCTACATTCAATGTCCAGATAGCTGGAGTCGTAGCCGGGCAGAGTGCTCGCGATGTAGGCAGTGAGCACGGCCATTTCACGATTGGTTTCTGTGGGATTCTTGCTCCATTGTTTCTCCATTTCACCGGCAAGCTTGATGATTCCCGGATAGGCCTTTGACGGTGGCATTCCTCTCTGAGAAAAAGGAAACAGTGTGAAGGGAGGTTGTTCTCTTGAAAAGTTTAGATACCTTCTCTGGAATAGCAACCTTTCCGGTAGCTGCTGTCGGCTGCTCGGTCGTCACTTCCACAGTTCCACTTGAACTTTTAGCAACAGTGATACTGGACGTTTTTGGTGGGGGAGTCATGGTTTGAGTGGTTTTGACAAGGGATTTTGTTCGGTTTTCTTCGATGGGGAAGTTGGACTTCATGTCCCTGATGCTGATGGCAGCACCTTTACGATCTTTGTGCATAGATCCCATTTTGAGAAGAGCTGCTCGGAAAGCAGATTCTTGGATAGGGTGGACAGATGCGTAGTGATGGTGACTGCACAACTTCTTGTTCTCCGCGAGCACTGAAACAAATAGAGATTGGAATAGAATGACTTGATAAAACAAACTTTTGGTGGCGAAAGAAGCTCCTCCGAACAATCTCATGGCATCATCGGAATGGAAACTGATACCAGTCATCGCGGCACTTGCAGCATTCAACGAACCAACTGTAGCAGGGACCCGTGGCATTTCTTCGCCGTTGTTCATCTGAAAATTCGAGTTTATAGAATGGGAGATTGACTTCAGTAAACCTTTGCAAAAACAGATGCCAGATAAGTTTGACTATCCATTCCAGTGGCAGCAGCCGCAGCGGCGGATACAGCTGCAGCAGCATTCGTCGAATGACCTTCATTGGAGTGAAGGAACGAGGAGAGCTCGATTGGTTTCCCGACCTGTCTCTCCATTTCAACCCATCCATGAGCCACAAGCTCCGCCCACTGCTTGATGTTCGGGACGAGTTCTCCGTTGTACAGTTTGTCCATTTCGTGACGATTCGGTGGTGGCGGGAAGTTGATCTTGCCTTCGCTCGTCATTCCGTACACCGTCTCCAATGCTTTTAGAGCTTCTTTCACTTCCTTCACTTCTTCTTCACATCCTCTTGGACTTTCGTAGGATACCATTTGTCTGGAATAGGAGAGACATTAGTATCAATAGTTTGAAGAGAAATTTACTGTTGTAACTTGAGCAAATGAGTGAGCATGTCCACTTCATGAGTTGAGTAGGGCATGTCGTGGATGGCAGAGTGTTTGCAGTTCTTCTTTTTGCTCGGGTACAAGCCATTCAACATCATCATCATGTCCGAAGCCTGCAATCCCGTCTAACTGAATGACCCCTCCATTCAGTTACTCGACTTACCAGTGGCATTCCCTTCCTCTTCTTGAACTTGCTTGGTCTGCACTTTGTGAATCCCAACTTTGGTGGATCCTTGTCAATTGGCATGTTTCCCTTGGTGAACTCGACAAGCATGTTCATCAGGTCACAACTTCCATGCCTCGCAACCTCCATGAAGCAGTTTACTCCGTCATCCATTTTCAACATCGGATCAGCTCCATTTCTGATCAAAAACTGTGAAATCTCTGCATTTCCTTCACTACAAGCAAGGGAAAGAGCTGTTGCGTCGTTCTTCGAAGATTTGAAGTTGATGGAAGCTCCTTTGTTGACCAGAAGTTGAACTACATCAAAGTGTTCTCCCTTCGCAGCCTTCATCAACGCCGTTCGGTCATCATACTCAAAGTTCAGATCAGCTCCAGCTCTAACCAACTCTTCCACAATCGGCAAAGATCCGTGGTCTGCAGCAGCAACAAGAGCCCTACTCAGCTGATCTTGTGGGACTGATTTGCAGTGAGCGAGAATGAACTGAACACACTCCAATTTCCCTTCTTGAGCAGCTTCTACAATTGGAGATGTTGTTCCAGCTGTCAGATCAGCTCCTTTATCAATCAGCATTTTCATAATATCACTGAAAAAGACTGGTATAAAGACTCTCAGAAAACAAGTGGAACTCACATAAAACCTCCACTAGCAGCTAGAGAAAGAGGAGTGTCTCCGAGATCAGGATTAATAGAATTGAAATCAGCATGCCTTCCAAGTAGCACCTTCACAACATCAGAGTGACCTTCTCGACACGCCTCCATCAACGGAGTATTCTTGTCTTCGTTCATCTCTTCTATCTTAGCACCCGCATTCAAAAGCACCTCAACAACATCAGGATACCCGCCAGAACAGGCAAGAGTAAGGGGACTTTCCAGTGAATATGGGTTCAACATATCAGTGGGAGTTCCCCGAGAGATCATAAGTTTGCAAACATCGGTGTGACCGTCCATTGCTGCTTCCATAAGTGCAGAGTACATTTCGAGAGCTACGTTGGTCCGTTCTTCGTCACTCTCCGGTGGGTTCTTATCATGGAAATCCATTATAGCAGTCACGACTCCGATATGTCCTTTGTATGCAGCCAGAGTCAACGCAGATTCTTGTTGCAGAAACTGAAAAAAAAACGATGATATTGAACGTCCTGAAGCTAAAAAATACTTACTCTCATATCCTCCTTCGCATGCAGGAACTTCGGTTTGTGACCGTGCTTCAAAAACTCCCTGATAGTGTCAACTCCTCCTATCAACGCAGCTTCCATCATTGCGTCGTGGTAGTGGTTGTTCACTTTGAACACATCCGCTTGAATTGGTCCCTTGAATGTTAGAAGTTCCTGAACACACTCTTTCCCGTCTACACCAGCAGCGTAGATCAGGGCGGTGTTGCAGTTCGGAACAGACTGGACATTCGGATCGGCACCCAACTCCAGCAACCTGCGGACAATGTTGGGACTGCAAGCAGCAGCGGCTTCCATCAGAGGAGTGAACTTCCAAAGGTGGTTACTGTCGAACAACTTCATTCCAATCTCGAGAGAGAAATCAAGAAGGGGTTCGATCCCAAGTCTCGTCGCTAGCAGAAGCATGGTGTTTTGTTGGAGACTCAATGGTTCGATGTTGGGGAGCTTTCGGTAGTAGAAAAGGGGTTCTTTCTTTTCAGATTTTGAGGGAGCATCTCCACTTGGAAACGGAGCATCGTTGCTGTCGTCGCTTCCAAGTTCAGGTTCCTCGTCATCCACCGAATCGTATTCCAACCCGTCGGGATTCGCCTTTCTCATAAGGTCTTCGGCGAGGAGGGTGGCAAGGAAGCTGAAAAAGATAGGGAAAATGATGTAAGTTGTGTGAAAATACATACCAATGAGCCATGCAGGCAACGGAGGTCATCGCATCTGCTGCGAGGTTGAGGGGGACTTTTTTGGGGTTGGAGGGGTCGTAGGAGGTGAATTTGTCACCGAGTTTGTCGGGTTTCTCTTCTTTCAGAAAGTCGGAGATTTTAAACAACACTTGGTGGTCATCAATTTTCCGATTCTGAAGATAAATGGGTTTCTTGCTGGCATATAATGAAGTAACTCACCTCGATTACATCGAGTAGGTCGGAAACGGGAGGGAATCGACATTCGTCGGAGGAGAGGAAGTGCTCGAACTTGAGCATCTTGAGGAGGGTGGCGATCGCTTTCGTGGAGAAGCCTTCGGATTCTTGTTCAATTGCGATCGTATGGAGGGATTCGTAAAGCTTAATAAGACGTTTGAGAAGTAGATTCAATCAAAATAATACTCACCTTTGAACCAATATGATAGAAGCTATCAAAAATGCGAGTTCGTTTCTCGTCATCAGCTTCGTTGAGATTCATCTCAAAGGGGATAAGATGCTCAAACACCACGATGTTCGACATCTTGCCGAGAACTCTTTCCAGAAGTCGTCGCTTCTGAAATGTGTTGGAGTGTGAGTACTGGTAGAGAAGGAGCTCTTACAGGAGAAAGGGCACGCAGACTTCGGGGACAACAGGGAAAGTCGTTGCGAAGAGCGCAGGGAAGCTGGAATGGGCAGTGGGCGCAGTGATGACACTAATTCTAATCTAATTTACCTCCGCGCTCTTATTATGCTCCGAATTACTCATTAAGAGAAAGAACGGCGTGTTCTTTCTGAATGATGGAAGAAGCCTGGAATCTAGAGGTCGTCCGTTGTTTTGCAAGACTTCGATAGCGGAATTTCAGGAGAGACAAAACGAAAAAGAGTTGGACTTCACGCCGATCACATTCCCAAGACATGCAAAAGCTATTTACCGAATCTACTGTGTTCCGAAAAGAGACTTCAAGGGGGGCTTCAAGGGCTACCCTATAATTTCAATCCAGTTCCGTGTCGCCGCCTGCAGTCAAACTCTCCAGTTGCTGAAAGTGTAAGACGTTGACGACGTTCTGAGAAGTGGACACGTGATTCGTTGCATACACGGGCCAGTCATACGTCTTCTTTCCCTTCACTTCTTCACTATTGAAACTGCCAGGCAACGCGGACGAAGAAGAGAGGAACGAGGGTGCGCAACGAGGAGAATGCCGGATCGATGCCTGATATCGAGTGACCGGTTGCGCCCCGACTATCGACTTTTGCCTAACAAACACGACAACAAACTAGGCAAAAGTTACACAACTTGATACCACATATCTAATAGAAACTTGTTTTTGGAAGGAGCAAAACTAAATATGAAGATTTCGTCGACAATAGATGGAAATCAATGACAACAACTATCTAACAGACTGACAACATCAAGGGAAAATGGGGTTGAACTGAATATGAATGAAACTTATTGGGTTCGAAATGCTGGGATCAAGCTTCACAAAATACATCAATTGGGCAACCGCCTCGAACCGATATATCTCACCAAGAGTGCGCCGACACGAGAAACGTGCATCGTCTCAATGCTGACGCGTTTCTGTTGATTCGAGGAGGGGGGAGGGGTAGCTGAAGGGGTCTGGCAGGCCTGGGCTGGGGACTCCTTTTACCTCGAAACAGTGGGCTCAAGGGCTCGAGCTTTCACGTGAGAAAGAGCATATAGGCAAGACACCGCTCCATTAGATATACTTCATGCACGAGAAAAGTGTGGATCTGGAAATTGAAGGGTAGAAGTAACGGAGAGAAGGAAGTGGGACAAAGTGGTTGACGAGTGACTTATGCGAAAGGGACTTATCGGTTTCCAGAAAACGTGAACTATCCAAATGTGAAAGTTTATTCAAAGAAAAATTTGAAACTAATCATTTCTTCCAACTATAACTTGAACTTCTATTCCTAAACACCAATAATGGCTGCGACAACGAAGAAAAAGAGTGAAAACAACAGTGTGGGTTCGAAGATATAGAAGATGTTCTGAAGATCTGAAATGTTCAGCTGGCTCTCGATAAAGATTTCAATATTGAACAAATGATGCCGAAAGAGTTCGTCGACCATTTCAAGATTCGGAAGCCGATCGGGATCCGAATTCACAAGCAAGACTGCCGTATCACCCACGTGTTGCCGTCGTCGACGCTTCTCGGCAAGACGTTCGTCGGTGATATCGTCGTGGCACTCGATGATAAGACAATCATGACTGGCGACGATTTGACGGTGAAACTGAAAGAGAAGACTGAGACGGTCCATGTCCAAGTGCGCAGAAACATGTACTCGTGGTGCTTCCACCTGCGGACCACTGTTGAGAAGATTCAGATTGACAAGGAAGTCGAAAAGATCACTCCGAACCCTGTGAACCACTACTTTGTTCTGATAAAAGTACGTCCGACTCCTGAAATGACGGATGTCGACTTGGGATTGTTCGTGAAGTACAACAACAGAGATCGTCTCGAGGTAAGTGCCTTGTTTTTGTTTCTAAAGATATCTGAACTTGCAGGTGGAACACGTCACTCCGAACAGTCTTGCGGCAGTTCATCTGAAGTCTGGAGACGTGATCCGAGAGTGTAACTCGCAGCCGATCTGTTCGAAGAGCATGCTCCGTTACTGCATTGCCAGCAGCATCGCAGCCATCGGACAGTTCACTCTGCTCATCGAATCGCCCATTCGAGACATTGTTCGGGATCATATCGAAGTGGCAGATGATGTTGTGCAGATTGCTGATAAGGCAGCCGAGGAGTTCAGGAAGTTGATGAAAGGATACGTGGCACAAGGGACGAAACCGCCCGGACCGGCGAGGAAGATCAAGTTGAAGAACGAGAGAACCGAGCATCAGATCGTCGGAGACAACGATCCGACCAAACTGAGACCTTGTAAACATGCCAATTGATCCGATTGATAAACCAGATTCATAAATTTATTAATTATTCCAATGCAAACAAATATTTGTAACAAACAACGGTGTGATAACTATGGTCCGGTTCCATATAAAGCTTGGAACAAGAAACGAAACAGATATGAAAAAAGAGAAGATCAGAAAGTTATCTCACGAGTTGGAGTGTCTGGCCGGCAAGACTGGCCACATCGACCGTCGGATGGACTGGCGAACCGTCAGCGTTTTTCAGAGCAATCTTTCCGTTCCAGAGATCGAGCGACGAGCGGACCTGAATGGAATTATGTTCTTCCGTTCTATGGAAGAAATCAACTCACGTGGAAGAGAAGATGGGCGTATCCTCCCAGTTGTTCGTTCTCTGTTTTTACTTGCACTCGAACCTTCTTTGAGCCATCAACAACAGTGATTCCCTCGAAGTTGTCTCCTTCGGCGAAGAGCCACAACTCGACCTCAGAATCCTTGACAGCGCTTTTGCTGGTAGCAGTCGGTGCTTTTCCACCAGCTGGTGGACTTCCCAACTTGATTGGAGTTCCAGTGGCGGTTTCGATGTCCTTGATCTTGGCATCGACGACTTGAGCAAGTTGGCATCCTGCTGGGTGGACAACAAGGTAGATCTGAGCAGAGTCAGTGGAAACGAGCTTGGCCTGCTTGCGGAGACGTTGCACACGGTTGGTGACTGTAACAGTATAACCATTGTCGAAACGGAACGGTCTGAATTACCTTCTCTGCAGAGTCCTTCCTCGACGAGCGACTCGTCTTCTGTCGTGTCGATCATGACAATGGTCTTGGCATCAGAATGAGTCTTGTATCCATGTCCCTGATCTCCCTTGTTGGCATAACTCACAGCAACCTCCTCTGATGAAAGTTCGTGTCCCAGAACATCCAACTTGCCCTCGAGAAGGAACTTCTCAAGCTCGGCCTCCGTGATTTTGTTCTTCAAGTAGTCGGCCACCTTCTTCTGCTCTCCCTTCAGACGGGCTCCGAGAAGCTTGAAGTTTGGCTCAGCCTGAAAAACCACATAAGAAAAAACGGCGAATATCTGAACTTACCTTCAGAGAGATTCCATACTTATCCTTGTCTTGCGAGACAGTCAACTTCCGGACGTTGAGCTCAAGAAGAACGTATGGTTCGAGACTCTTCACGTCTTCCAAGAACTGGTTATCTCTGTTGATAACAACCATCTCCTTCAGTGGGTACTTGACGGCAATTCCTTCACGATCTCTGACCAGACGGACCAGATCGATGACGTTGCGCATAGCCTCGACTCTCCGCTCAACGGACTCGTCAATGAGACTCTCGTCTGGTTTCGGAAGCATCAGGAAGTGAACTGATTCCTCGGTAGCTCCAACAACCTTCTTCAGGTTAGCCCAGATGTACTCGCAGAAGAATGGAGTGAACGGAGCCATGAGCTTGACAATGAGGATAAGCACACGGCCAAGAGCAGCTAAGGCGTGAAGTTGATCATCGAGTCCACTGTCTCCCTTGACTCTTTTTCTGTTCAATCTGATGTAGATGTTGGTGAGGGTGTCGAAGAATTTGGTGAGTGGTCCGACGACTGCGTAGAGTCTGTATGCGTCCATTTCCTTTCTGACAAAGCCGACGAGACTGTTGGTGAACGACTCGATCCATCTGTCCATCACATTCTCACTGGCGACGTGCTTGTTCATGTCGAAGGCATTTCCAGTCTCCTGGACGTTATGAATGAGATATAATGAAGGAACTTTGACTTACATGTTCATAAAGCTGGACATTCTGAACGAAGAATCTGTAGGCGTTGAACCATGGGAGGAACACATCCTTCAAAAGATCCCGAACTCCCTCTTCTCTGAAAAACGGTTATGTTTTTTTTCTAAATTATAGGAAGTTTCATACCTGAATCGCAAGTTCTCTCCTCGGACAACTGGAGAGTTGATGAGGTACAGACGAAGAGCATCAGCTCCGTACTTGTTCACGATCTCCATCGGATCCGGATAGTTCTTCTTTCTTTTCGACATCTTCGCTCCGTCCGAGGCCAGCACGAGTCCGTTACAGATGAGATTTTTGAATGGTGGCTTGTTGAAGAGAGCAGTGGACAAGACGAGCAGAGTGTAGAACCATCCACGGGTCTGGTCGATTCCCTCGGCAATAAAGTCAGCTGGGAAGTTGTCCTCAAACACTTTTCTGTTTTCGAAAGGATAATGGTTCTGGGCGTACGGCATAGATCCGGACTCGAACCAGCAGTCGAAAACTTCCGAAACTCTCTTGAGGTCTCCTCGGCCAGATCGAGATGGGATGGTGATATCGTCAACGCTTTCACGATGAAGATCGGTGATTTTCTTTCCCGAGAGCTCTTCCAACTCGGCAATGCTTGAAACACAGACGACTTCTTCTCCATCGTCACTGACCCACAAATTGATGGGAGTTCCCCAGAAACGGTTTCTTGATACAGCCCAATCACGAGCATCACGAAGCCAGTTGGCGAATCTCTTCTCCTTTACAAACGACGGAACCCAGTAGGTATCATCGTTGTTGGCCAGAAGTTTCGGCACAAGACTCTCGACGCGGATGAACCAGGAAGGAACTGCTTTGTAGAGCAGTGGAGTGTCGGACCGCCAGCAGAATGGGTAAGAGTGCTTGCATTCCGCTTGTCTTACGAGGTTTCCCATCTCCTTGAGCTTCTTGATGATCAGCTTATCGGCGTCTTTCACATAGATTCCTTCGAATTCCTTGACTTCGGAGGTGTATTTTCCGCTAGCGTCAACTGGACAGATCATCTTCTGATCCTTTGCGATGACTCCGTTGGCAACGCAAACTTGGAAATCGATCTGGAAAATCAGTTATGAGATGAAGTGTATTACAGTAAAGCTTACCTCTCCGAAGTATGGAGCTTGGTGAACGACTCCGGTACCAGAATCGGAAGTGACGAAGGTGTCGTTGAGAACACGGAAAGCGTTTCTCTCCTCGCGCATGTATGCGAAATACGGGAACAGTGGTTCGTATTTCAATCCTTCCAGCTGCTTTCCGGTTAACTTCTCAACAACTTCCAAGTTGTCATTCTTCAGCTCTCCAAGTCTCTCTTCCAGAACGACGTACTCGATTCCGGTGGTCTTATCCTTAGCAACAACGTACTGCATATCTGGATGAACGACAAGGGCCAGGTTGGATGGGAGGGTCCATGGAGTGGTGGTCCAAGCGACCATTTGACGGTTCGGGTTGTCGAGAAGCTTGAAGCCGACGAACACAGCCGGGTCGACGACGTCTTTGTAGTTCTGACCAGCTTCGAAGTTGGAGAGAGGAGTGGAACAGGCGGTCGAGTACGGCATAACCTTCACTCCTTTGTAGACGAGTCCTTTCTTGTGCAACTCGCTGAACGCCCACCAAACAGATTCCATGAACCACGGGTAGAGAGTCTTGTAGTCGTGCTCGAAGTCAACCCACCGTCCGAGGCGTCCCATTGTCTTCTCCCATTCCTGAAAACATCATTCTTATTAAATAAGTTTCTAGTGGAGTCTCTTTGTTTATCTGTGCCTCTGTGTGTCCGTCCGTCCGTCCACATTTTTGACCTACATGACCCAAGGTGTCGGGAAACTAATTTTTCACGTCTAAAAGGGTGGACTAACGCCGTAAACGTCTATTTTATTACTGTTTCGTGTTCTTAGATCCCTTTTTTCCCATAGCCGACACATTGCTCCGACACCGACACATGGGTCTTTTATTGGTGGTAATTGACAATATCGTAAACTAGTAATAGATTTTCCCACGAGATAAGATCGTAAGGGTCAGTAGATATCGATTTTCGGTAAATATGTTCACGTACGCTGCCCAAACTCGACTCCGCCCCAATACTGCAGGGGTCTCTGGAATCGATCATTCATCGTCAGTCGTCTTCCGAACCCGGTAGAGGCTGACCAAAATTCCCCGAGTATCCACTATCCTATTATTGAGGAGCTCAAACCGAAATTCCCCGAGCATCCACTATCCTATTATTGAGGAGCTCACTCGTCCGTGGTTGGACGTAAAACAAAACCATCCCCTTTCACGTGCTTCGCCTCTTCGTGGCGAAAGGGATCAACCGTTTTTTCCTTCAATGAGAAAACGGGCTAAGAAGCACAGCTCACAAAATAAGAAATATTCCGGTTTCTTCTAGGCGGAAGTTGACTCGATAACTTCAAATCGACCCGTTCTTCGAGACCAGGAGCGTTTTTTGATAAATAAGGAGGGAGTCAAAAGAATATTTGTGTAGCTGTCTATTTGCTGACGGAACTCTAGAAGAGCTTGATGAATGACGGCGCAAGCCGGCGAAGCCAGGCTTGTAACTCAAAGCTCAGTTGTTCGTGAACATCTGCTCACCCCAGAGTATCTCATGACGATCTTTCTGCACTCATTGTTGTAGTTGGCGATTCCCATTTTGAGAACATCTTGGGGACCATTGATGCCAAGGGTTTTATCAATTTCGTATTCGACTGGAAGACCGTGAGTGTCCCATCCGAAACGTCTCTCGACGTAATGTCCGTTCTGGTGAGCCCAGCGACCGACGACATCTTTGATGGTACTCGTGAGCATGTGGCCGTAGTGAGGGAGACCAGTTGCGAATGGTGGACCATCGTAGAAAGTGAAGTGCGGCTTGTCTTTAGAGAGTCTGAAATCAAAAACTTAGCGATAAGAAACTTCCGCATTTACTTACTCTACAGAACGAAGGAACGTCTTCTCATCTTTCCATTTTTGAGTGATCTTCTCCTCTTCTTTCGCAAATTGGATGTTATCAGGAACGGTGGAAAGACCGCTCATTTTTACCCTGAAAAACACGAATAAGGGTGCACAATAGGCGAGGACGTGAATATAAGCGAGTCAACAAGATGAAATCTGATGTAATACTGACGAGACACGGTTATTGCGAAATTTCAGAAGTCTGAGGAATGACACTCAAAAACAGCTGGTGAACTGCAAAGGTGCGGAGGGCTGAATCCTTATCAGGAATGATATCAATGCTATCAGCATCGAAAGTACAACTGTTGGGAAATTTTGATGATGTGAAGATTAATTATCCAGCTACTCTTGGAAAGTTTAACTTCTTTGAGTGACACGAAATCTCAACATGCAAGTTGGGGAAACTTCGTCAAAAACAATTAGGAATCTATCGCGCTTTCGTGTTAAAAAAGTGTTGCTTTTCGGAAGGATTTCTCGAAGAGTTTTCGTTAATATTCTTTGGATCAATTACAATTATTCTAACTTTGGTCAATTTAATCATATTGAACGTATTTTAGAAAACAATTTTGAGCTAAACACTTGAAAAATTTGATTGAAAAAAGCTGGAAATTGCAAAAATGGGAACTCAAAATTTGCCAGAGTTTAAAGGCGCAGCTACTTTCGCGGCCGGGTCTCGCAGCGATTTCCCGTATTTCAATTCCGTGAATAATTTTTATTGCAACGAACTGCTCGGTTTCGGTGATAAACTGATAATTATTGTTGAAAATAGCTGATTTTTCCAGTTTCTCGTGCTCGAAAACCTTTTGCCCCGCGGGATCGCTTCAAAATTGTGTGTCTGACCTGTCTTTCTCGCCGTTTTGCGCTCAGATTATTCCGCCCGTCGTAAATTACTTCCGCTATGAGGCAAATTTCTTTCAGATGAGGTTTTTTGGAGTGAGAACTGTTCAAATAGCTTCATTGGCTGGGTTCTCATGGGGTGGATCAAAACTGGACGAAATTTCAACTGCGAAACCACGAACATGCCCTATTCAAGTTCAACAACCGGAGAAATCACAGAATGATGTGCTGCTAAGCAGAAAAGTGAGTTAATACAATCAGTAATATCCTTAATCAATGGTTCCAGGTTATTAACCATTTGGATAAATCCAACCTGAAACTCAGATTGTATCAATACGAAACATGTCCATTTTGCTGCAAAGTGAGTTGTTTCCTTCTTTAGAAGTTTTTATGTTCGATATCTACAGGTTCGTGCATTCCTCGATTACTATGGTTTCTCTTACGAAGTAGTAGAAGTGAATCCAGTTACTCGATCCCAAATCAAATTCAGCAACGAATACAAGAAAGTCCCGATCATCAGAAGCGGAGAGACGACTTTGACAGAGTCCTCTCTGATTATCTCTCAGTTAGCTACGTTCCTTCAACGACCAGATCAGTCTCTTGATCAGGTTATTCAAATGTATCCAGGTGTCGACTCAACTAACGAGAAAGGAAAGCCGGTAAGTTGACAAAAATTTGAAAAACTGAAACATCGTACATCATTCAGGTCGTCAACTATCCCAACAAGTTCTTCATCATGAAAGGAAAGATGGATCCAGAAGCCAACATGAACGCTGCTAAAGAAGAACGAGAATGGCGTGAATGGGTTGACAACTGGTTCATTCACCTGATTTCTCCAAACGTGTACCGCAACTGGAACGAGTCACTGGAGACATTCCGTTGGTTCGAGCAGGTTGGCGATTGGCACAGAGCTTTCCCGGCATGGGAGAGAGTTCTTGCTGTGTACGTGGGAGCCGCTGCGATGTTCCTTTTGTCGAAGACATTGAAGAAGAAGTGAGTGTTTTGAAACACCAACAGGATTGCAAGGAGTTCTTTCAGGCACAACATCAACGATGAACGCGAAGAATTGAGAAAAGCTTGCAATGACTGGATGGCCGCAATCGGACCAAGCCGAAAGTTTTTGGGAGGAGATGAACCGAATCTTGCTGATATTGTACGTTTTTCAAAATTATGTTATTCCAGTAATGCAATTGAAATGTTCCAGTCACTCTACGGAGCCATGAACTCATTCTACGGCTGCTCAGCGTTCAAGGAGGTCATTCTGGAGGAGAAGATTGTGGATTGGTGGAGACGGATGGATGCACTTGTGAAGAACCACGAAGGACGGAAGAAGTTGGAGACGAGGAGTCTGAAGCAATAAGAACTTCGATGATAGGAATCTTCTGTTTTCTCTAATACTGATCAGTGAACTAGTCGTTTCCTAGTGTCTCATATCTCTGTGTTCTTGTTGTTTTTCTTGGTTCCCACTGAACCACTTCAATGTTTTACCCAGCTAGGATCTCAATTTAGTTGAAAGTACGTCTTCCCCATAATAAACCATGTATCGCACACCAGTCCCCCTTCACATTCCTTTCGAAGCCAGCAGCGTGTGTTGACGCAATTGGTACCTCAGGCTGACGCATTTGACGTGCGCTCCATTGATTTTTTTTATTCAGTTATAGGTTTTGCTTCAAATAAGAATATTATTCGCTTGTAGTCATGTCTCTCCACGAAGACGTTAGTACTGGACTCGAAATTACCGAGAAACGAGGAGAAGTGGTATGTTTTTTTTTATTTCGAAAAATTGGTTCAACAAAGTTGAGCGTTACTATTTCTGCAATTGTAGAAAAATTAAATGCAATTCAAAAATTCCAGCGAGAAGATCGATCGCCTAGTCCGGAAATCGGCTCGATGCATATCACCCAGGAACCCGAACCCGATTCGGCAGAAGGTCCTATCGAGGATCATGAGACTTCTCGGGATCGGACGGAAAGCACGAATAGTGTCAATTCGGAGTCCTGGCAGAATAATGTAAGTTTTCAAAGATACTTCCCGTTTCAATTGGTTAATTACAGGATGAGATGATCGGAAAGCTCCGTATTGCGCAGAACCTGCTCGACAATGGATCCACCCCACTTCAGGTCATCAAGGAAATGTTCCCAGACTTCAAAACTTCAGGTATTGAAGAAATGTCGGAAAATACGGTATGTTCTCTAACTTTCCGTTCAATAATACTCCTCTAGTTTCAGCACTTTCGTGTTCTCAGTGAGTTACTGGAAAGAGCTCCATCTCGAAAGAAGCTGCCCAACTATAACACTCTGGAAGATGCCATCGAGTTGTTCAGGACTCGCAAGAACATCCTTGTGCTCACCGGAGCAGGTGTCTCAGTCTCCTGTGGAATTCCTGACTTCCGAAGCAAAGACGGTAACTAACTTTCAGCTTCTTTTCTGAGTGGGTAACTCATCTTTCAGGAATCTACGCCCGTCTAAGAAGCGAGTTCCCAGATCTACCGGATCCGACTGCCATGTTCGACATCCGATACTTCCGTTCCAATCCAGCCCCCTTTTACAACTTTGCGAGAGTAAGTATTCCAATCGGTACAATCTTCTCTGAACTATATCCTTCAGGACATCTTCCCTGGTCAATTCGTCCCATCCGTGTCTCACCGATTCATCAAAGAACTGGAAAGCGCCGGTCGTCTTCTCCGCAACTACACTCAAAACATTGATACTCTCGAGCATCAGACTGGCATCCGAAAAGTCGTCGAGTGCCACGGATCTTTCTCCAAATGCACATGTACGGAATGCGGCCACCAGTACGATGGAGATGCGATTCGAGACGAAGTTCTGGAGCAAAGAGTCGCCTACTGTAAGGTGTGCAAAGGAGTCATCAAGCCGAACATTGTATTCTTCGGAGAGGATCTGGGTCAGGAATTTCATCGAAAAGTGGCAGAGGATAAACATAAAGTGGACTTGGTCGTCGTGATTGGATCCTCGCTGAAAGTCCGCCCAGTGTCTCTCATTCCGCATTGTGTTGGCAAGGACGTTCCGCAGATTCTGATCAACAGAGAGTCTCTCCCACACTACGAAGCTGATATCGAGCTTCTCGGAAACTGCGACGACATTCTCCGAGACATCTGCTACAGTCTGGGCGGTCCCTTCATCGATATGGTCGCTTCCTACGATAGGGAAGTCGCCAGTTCCTCCAAGCCGCTGAAGACTAAACCATCACAGGAGAAGCGACAAGTTCTGAGTCACGGAGAGTTCATGAGTATATGCATGGAGCAATGGGAGAAAAAGACGAAGGGAGAAAGAAAGAAGGAGAATAAACCAGAGAGTGAAGAACCGAGTTTGAAGAGAATGAGAATGTCAGCAGTGGAAGACGAAGAGATGGAGGCAGGTCATTCAAGGAAGAACTTCGAAGAGATTCAGAAACACAATGAAGAAGATGAAGACGGTGAATCGAAGGATTCAGAAGACATTTTCAACTCTGTCACTCAGCCGAAACTCGTGAGTATGACGGATATTCTTGAAGACAACAAGTGTGTTTCGGTAAGAATACTGGGATTGGTTCCTCATCATCAATTTGATTTTTTACAGATATCTGCACATCAAACAGCTTTCCCAGGAGCTGAATACTTGGTCGACGTGGAAACGATGAAAGTGGTCCTCGACAATGAACACCGTGTTGCACCTGAAAGTTCGGCTTCGTCTGTGTCTGACGAATCTGAGAGCTCCTGGACTAGTCATCTCTCGAGACCCGCATCGGTTGATGATATTGTGGATTATAACGTGAGTTTCATTGAAAATGAAACATGTTGTTCATATCAGACAGTTTTTCAGTGTCGCAAGCTGTTGATGGAAAAAATAGAACTTCCGGATCGCTGCAAATCCGAGCCTCCAAACTTCCTATCTGACACCTCCGAGCCAATCGATGCTGAAATGTTCCAAAAGATCTGTGAAGATCTCAAAAACTAAATAAATTCAACTGTTTTTAGTGTTTTCCCATTTTCCAAATTTCCATTTTTACGCGTTCCTAGGTGATTTTCCCACTTGTCTCCTCCTCCATTGTCTTTTATAAGTTCCCAAACTGACACATCACACCAAATCGGTTACAAACACTTTGCTAATGAATAATCCCTTTTACCGTGTTACTCTTGGGTACTAGACCTTATCTAGCACCCCGGAGACCAGCTGCGACTGCGACCAACTGGTGCAGTGTCTGTGTGCGCTGTGTCTCGCGAGTGACCAGCAAGTTCGAGTGCGCGCAGCGATGATCGAAGATTTGTGCAGTGTCCGAGGAGTCTGGATTGCCACGTCGCCTGAGAAGGCGGGACCCATCGTAGCGCCTCTCTCCAGAAGATGGAAGCTCGCACAATGTCTGAGCTGCTCTTTTATTCCAAATACACTTTTGTTTTGTACAATAAATATGAGGGAATCAGGAAAAGAAGCAATTTCAGTGAGAACAAGTTAGGTTCCTTCGGTTTCAGATGCTTTGCGAATGCCTTCCTCGATGGTTTTGCTGCTTGCCGCACCCGCCATTCAATGAGTTTCTCGTTGGAAATTGGAAGATCGGAGAACATTCTAGAGTACTTTTCACAGTTTCGAGTGAATCTGAAACTTTTTGTTTTGAAGACAAAGTTTCTTAGATGCTGTCTTACCTGTCATTAGTGAGAATCGTGTTGATTGCATGCATAACTCTCCTTCGACTCAATCTCATCTTATCCAAAAGCACAGCCACTCCCTTCGACTCTGCAACTTTCGAATTCTTCGCGTGATCTGCGAAAAGTGGCATCAGAATCATTGGTTTCGAGTGCATAGTTGTCTCCAGAATACTGCTCCATCCACCATGAGTTATGATTGTTTTGTAGTTCTTATGAGCCATTAGAGGTAACTGGGGAATCCATGGGGTGAGAATAACATTGTCGGGCATTGAGACAGTCGCATTAGAAGACTCATACTTCACAATAAACGTGATATAAGGGAACCGGGAGAAACTGTCGAAGAAGATCCGTTGCATCGCTGTACTCATGTCAACAGTCCTTGCAATCCCTCCGAAGCTCACGAGAACGAATCCATCCTTCGCGTCATCTGCTATCGACCTCCAGTACTGAAATAAAAACATGTCTCAGAGGTTCAGAGAATTCAGAAGATACCGGATCCAATGTCTGGCCTCTTTTCTCTACAGTAATCCCTCCGATATTTGAGAACTGATGGCTAAGTGGCATACTGTAGTCGAAGAAGAATACCGAGTTGATGAGAAGAGACGAGCTTTCCTTGGATAGCGTGGCTAGATCAGTGTCAAAGTTGAAGAGTCGTGACTGGCGGGCTTGTGCGAAAACGTCGAGGACGAAAGAAGTGACCTGGCCGATGAGCACGTTCAATGTTTTCTGTAGGAATGACATCTTGTCATTGAAATGGGCGAACAGTTCTGAAAGGTCATTGTGGAAACCTAGAATAGCTATGAAGTTGAACCTGGAACATAGCTATGCGGCAGATTTACACCAAGTGCTTCAGCTTGATCTCTGTAAAGAGCCGTCGCTGATAACCAAACCGTGCTTTCTATTCCGATTGCTTTGAATACACCGAATCTGAGAGAATGTGTTTGTTTCTAGAAGATCACTCCAAGACTCAGTACTCACCCACAAGAATCATACTGCTCTACTAGCCCCACATCAAACTTCTGTTCTCGTAGACTATCCAGAAACATTCTGTCGGAGACCACATCTAGAAAAAAGGAAAGGTAGTCAGTCCAAACTTTAAGGAAACCTCACTTTCACAAGCTGTTACGAATGTGCTGGATACTTTGAGCAACTTGTAGAATATATGTGGATTCAGAGGGGAACTGTCTTCGTAGGGACCAGGATTGCTCCAGAGAACCTGTCGGAGATGACCACGTGGCACACCGACTTTCTTCCGGAGAACTGTGTAATCAGAGACATTGGCAATAGAAAGTGTGTCATCCACTTGGACCAAGAGAACTGTAACGAAGTGTCCGGCGGAGGAGAGAACTTCGGCGAGTTTGGAATTGAACGCGATGTGACTGTGGGAAAGAGTGGGGACATAGAAGAGAATGTTTAGGGAATGGACTGGAAGTATGGTCTGGAATACGAATAAACAGAGCGGGAGTAAAAGCATGTGAAGAAGAATCCCGGCGGAAGCAGCGGAGCGGGATGAAAGCGGAAGCGAGTGGACGCGACCGCCGGGAGAGTCGGAGAGTCACATAATTACCGGTCGCCCGAGAATTCGGGAGGAAGTGTATTCAATTGAGACAGGTAATAATACAGAAACACTTTCCTTTTCCATATTTGACCCAGCTTTCTCCTAGAGGATAGATGAAACAAAAAACAAAACAAGACATTTCTCTTTTTATTCGGGAAAAAGCGAGATCAACAGCTGAATGGCTTGGACATGTCCGCATCGTACTTCTCCTTTGCCTTCTTCTTCTTCTCCTCGGCATCCTTTCTGTCCTGTTCCGGATCCGCCGGTTTCAGCTCTGTGGTAGTTCCCTCGAGACTCGGACTGTTCACCACTTTCTCCATTTGATCCATTTCCTTGGCCATTTGGAGGGCTTTCTGGTACATGTTCTCGTAGTGCTGCAATGAATGAAGGGTTGCTGAGAGAGAATCCCGAAGCTAACCGTGTCTCTGGCATTGGTGAACGCATTCTTCTCCTTCGGCATGTCGTGTTGATCGCCATCTTCGGAGATTTTCACGCATGGAGTCGGTGGATCGGGCTGCAAATCGACATGAATCTCAGTTTCCGGAGTCTTCCCGCACAACAAACAGATGTCCATGGGTTCTGGCTCTCGGCTGGTACGTCTCCAAGACATTTGCCACGTCGAAACATGCCCGACGGCTTCTGGTCATCGAGGAGAAGTGCACGTTGAGCCATTCGTAGATGAACGCCGACAGGAAAATGGAGAGAATCGAACCGAAGCTAGGGAAGATGGCAGCGATTTGGAAAGAGCCGGAGATGGAGAGAATGGTGAGGAGAGAGGCGTTGAAAGGGACACTGAAGGATTTGTGGAGGAGGGATCGAAGAAGAGAACATACATGTTACTGACGGCATCCGGGTCGTGGACAGATCGAGAAGTCGAGAATCCCGACGGAATGGTCCGATTCGATGACGACTTCTCCTGATTATTAACGTCGTGTTCAGACATCTTCAGAATTCCTCTCGCAATAACTCCCGACGGGCGGTCGCTCTTCTTTTTCGTGATTCGCCACGCTTTCATCATCAAGTTCACGCGAAATCGTTTTTAGAAAACATTTATTTTGTGAAATATGTCACGGAATTGGCTGGGCGGATACAAAATATTTATGTAGCGGTAATTAAGAAATTATTCACAAAACATGTGTGGCTAAAATGTCGGATTACCCGAGTGCAGTCTTATACCGGAATGTGGGTTCCGCTTGGGGCATAACAATAATATGAGTTTGAACGGATGATTACTTGTGAAATTGGATGATTTCGAGTTGAGTTCAGCAGTCATCCTCATCATCTTCGTCGTCGAGAATGTTAATGTTGAATGGGATGGGAGCGATTCCACGACGAACCTCGGGGCGGTGAGTGTGCAACTCGGAGGCCACCTCCAGCTGGTAGTTCTCGATAATCTGAAAAGGCACATGATAAGATAGAAATAAAGCCAAGACGACTCACTCTTCTCTCATCGAGAGCGTTGAACTCAATCTTCTTCTGTGGGGTGTGATATGAATCGTTCAGACCATTCTTCTTGTTCAAGCGCTTCTTGGCAAGATTCTTCTGCATCTGCTTTGCTTCCTCTCTTTCCCTGTCGATACCACCACGAGTGCGAACACTGGGTCCGTCGGACATAGGAGCTCTACCGGCATCTGAAAATTGATTGACGAGGGGAAAAGAAAACGACAGGATACTTACTACCAGTTTTGGCTTTGACATGATCCAACAGACTGAGCTTCCACTGCATCTGCTTCTGGAAATCAACACACGACTCAATGATGGCTGCTTGGCGAGAACTGAAACATCAAAGTGAGTGATAAGTAAGTTAAAATTGAAATCGCGACCAACTCACTCTTTGAGTTCCTTGCTGACACGCGACTCACAGCCACGGTAGTCGAGTCCTTTGTAGAGAATATCTTTCTCGTCGACTCCGCATTCTTCGTGATACTTTCTGCTCATTCTTCTGGTCGTCACTCTCTTGTCAACTTCGAGTTTTGCGTTGGCGATAGCAGCCTGGAACATTCAAATTAGGAATTATATTCTGACAAGCGGACTTACAACTCCAAGATTCAGCTCAGTCTTTCTATCGAAGAATTCAGAGTCACCGACCATCTGACGAATTTCCTCTCGCTTCTGAGCATATTCCGCAATGGTGTGAATCGATGCATCATATCCCTTCAGTTCGATGATGGCCGCATCTGGCAATTCTGCCATGTGCTGAGCATTTCTGACGATTTCGTTGAGCTGAAAACAAAAGTATGGTGGTTTAGTCGTGTAAATTCAAGCTTACATTGTTGATCATTCTTTCCGGTGTGATAGCCTCTTCGACTTCTGGAGTAGTCTCCTTTGACATCGATTTAGCTCTCTGAAAACAGTTTTTGGTGAAATTTTAGATAATTGAGTGATAAATTTACCTTGCAAACAGCATCATCCTTTTGAATCGAGTTTCTCGATCTTTTGCCACGTCCACGAGAGCACTGCATCATTTGTTTCGAGTTGAAAATGAGCTTTGATGAAAAAATAGGATCGATAGTTTTTTGAATGATTTCGGTTCGCGGTGCGTTTCCGCGTTGCAATAGAGCGCACTTGCTGACACGCGTCGAACGACGTCGCGCTGCGGTCACCTGGATTGAGAGGGTGTTCCGCGGAGAGCTGCTGGGTCAGGGTGATGCAACTCGATTAGATTAGGGAATCATCGATATTTTATTCTCCTAAATGCAGCAGATGTTTCTAATAGGATCCATTGTTATAAAGACGCGAGAGAAGATCGCAGAGAATCGAATGGGTTTATAAGGGAGAACTTTCAACCTCCAGATCTGTCTAGAATGTTCCAGAAAGACAGAAGGGTTACAGAATATACGAGAAGAGAGTCATGGAGATCAGTCAGATGTATTGGATACATTCGAGAAGCAAAAACTAGTAAATTCCTCCGTGTCTACTGAGAACTCTGCTGATCAATGGCGATTGTCTAATTGGACCTTGTTCGTCGAGAATCGGACGCTGAACCGGTGAATTATCGGTCCACCGACGAGGAATCAACTGTAAATAGTCATATATCAGGCATATGACAAACTTCACAACAACTCACTTCTCTTCCAGCAACAGATCCTATTTTCCGAACGTAGGTCATATCGAGTTCATCTCGGTTCGGAGCAGGCAGATTATCTTCTTCCGGGAAGTAGATTGGTTGTTCCTTGCTGCTACGGGCACCTCTCGTTAGTCCTAACATAGTTAAACAGTTGGACTCTAAAGGAAACAAACTCAGAATGCGCATTTCAATGGGAAAAACTGACCATTAATCAGAAGAAGCACAATCTGCACCAAGAAAATCAAGCAAACTTTAGACATTTTGATCTAGCAAAACCACAAACGGGAGACGCTTATATAAGAAGTTTCGAGTGGGTGACGTGATGATAAACGGAGAAAGTCACGTCTTCGAAAGGCAGATACTGTAAGACATACAAACAAAAGGGCGGGCCACCAATCGGAGTACCGAGATGATTTAGTACCCACTGCGTTCTTTGTTTTCGAATACCTGGAGAACCTGAATCCGGAATAGTCTTCTCTTCGTTTTCTAGACAGTTCGATGGCGTAGTGGTCAGTCCGTTCTCGCAGATTTTCAGACAATCTTTATTCCTATGAGTCATGACCATCTTCAAACTTTTCATTCTTTCCTCGCCTACCGTAGTCTGATGTCTTTCTCTTTTTGTTTCCCATCTCAAAATATTTGTGTCACGGAAGGTAGAAAATAGAAGTTAGAGTAAGATGAGAGACAAAGTAGAAAACCTGAATGATAAAGTTCAGAGAAGATTGACTGACAGTTCAGCAGTCGACGGCGTCACCGACCAGTTGGTCTTTGAAAGATAACGTGTGGAAGGAAGGGGTACACAGCCACTGAGATTGATGATCTGTTGAACTGAAGGGGTCTTCATCGATATGTAGTTTGAAAGTTTTGCGAAGTTGGTTTTATTTTAGAAAAAAACGGAAAACGAGGATTGCCCAAAAAGAAACACGAAAAGAAACTGAAAAACGAAGAAAGATTGACAAAGACTTTTTGTTCAGTTGGTTCCGAGAAGTATTGTATGTACAATGGAACCAAGGTTTCAATTAGAAGCAGACAGTGTGAGTTGAGTGACGGATGTGAAGCTCCTTAGCAATCATCTCCGCAGTGATTGGGTGCATCTGACCACGTCCCTTCAGGTACACATCACGGGCCTTCTTGTTGGCAACTGGCCATTGAGCCAGATCTCTGTAAATTGGTCTGCAGAACTTGAGACGGCCTTGGGAATTGACGAAGTCGAGGGCTTTTGGGATGCAGGCTTCCCATTTGGACTTGATGCAGAGACGGAGCCAGCTGGAAATTAAATGATAACGTTAGTTCTGACCTTTTTCCAAAACTTACTTCAAAAGAAGCTCGGAGTTTTGCGAGTCGTTCAGTTTGTAGAGATTGTTCAATGCTTCCAACTTGTAGTGCTCGATTGGTGGATTATGTTGCCATAGTTGAGAGAGAAGTTCGATTTGTTGGAGGGGCTGCATGGCATAGTAATCCTCCGAGGTGATGTCTCCAACAGTGTGCTCATCAGCATCCAGCCACTTCTTCAACAGAACTTCACATGCTTCCACCATCGACTGTCCATAGTTTGGTTTCTCTGGTGGCATGCCGACTCCATTGAACCAGATGTCAAAGTTCACTGTGTCGAGGACTTCCTTCTGATCAGCAAAGTACTTGTACAGATGATCTTTCCATTGCCAACTGTCAATGGCCTGATGGGCAAATGTCTGGAGATAGTCTTTCAGGTATGCTTCAAACACTTCGCTTCCTCCCAGCTTCTGCTCCAGATAGAACAACAGAGCAGATCCTTTCTCGTAGGGAACACAAGAGAATGCGACATCCGGATCAACGTTTGTGTGATCTTGAATCAGCTTTGTGAACTGATGAGTTGGTGTGAATTGCTCATAAACCTGCAAAAAGTGAACTTTGCTACCCAAATTCCCATTTTTCCGAGAAGGGAATGTGTGATAAGCCGCTTATCTGATGCACATTCGCACCCTCAAGCGACGGGTTCAAAATGCACAAATCGATGGTGGTGGGGTGACAATTTGAGAGAGACACTAACCGCTGGTATCAGGGAATTGGTCCAGCCGTTGAATGCCATAAACTGGCGATAGTCCTCCGAGACCAAACGACCACAGATCTTACGTTCGATGAACATTGTGAAACCCTCATTCAACCTGGAAATTATACTTGACAGCTAGAAGGAAAGCTTACAACAAACCAGAAGTGTTCCCAACTAGAGTTAGTTACCAAATTTCCTGACCAGCTGTGTGCAATTTCATGTGCGATGACGCTGACTAACGATCTGTCCCCAGCAATTAGAGTAGGCGTCAGGAAAGTGAGACACGGGTTTTCCATTCCTCCGAACGGGAAAGAAGGTGGCAGACAGACCATGTCGTATCTTCCCCAGATATACTTTCCAGCAATCTCTTCAGCAGATGCCAGAATGTCTTCAGTCTCTGCAAACTCCCAGTGAGCCTTGTCGACAACGGATGGCTCAGCCCAAACAGCACAACGATCACTGATGTCTCTCTTCTCAAGGCATCCGACAACAATGGCGATGAGGTAACTGGGGATGGCAACTGGCTGTTTGTAGAAGAACGTGGTCACTTCATCGTCTCCTTTTGATCCTTGTCCGATGGCCGACATTAGGCAGGTCATTCCAGCTGGGACAGTGACTTCTGCCTCGTAGGTGCTCTTGACGGATGGAGTATCCATGCAAGGAACAATGGAGCGTGCATGGATAGCTTGGCATTGGGAGAAGAGATACGGCATCTTCTTGTCAGCGGTCTGCTCCTTCTTCATCCATTGCAGAGCAGTTGCATCCGGAGATGTTCCATAAGCAACAGTAACTTGCCTACAAATTGAAAATGCTCTTTTGACTCTTATCTATCACCCTACAAGATATTTCCGGCCTTCTGGAACTGAGGTGGCAAGTAGACGCTCATTTTAGATCCGAAGAAGGTGTAAACATTCGGAGCAATTCTGAAGTCACAGTCGATTCCATTGATGGTAACCGAGCGGATGGAAAGATCGCGAACGTCGAGAACCTGACAAACATATGATTATCGTTTTTCGAGTTGCACTTTAAGGACATTTCCTCCACTGACTACACTTGACCCTCCCTGGCTCCACTATTTCATAAAGTTTCAAGCGTTTCCTATCTCCCACAATTTAGTTTTTTCGCCTGGAGTACTACTTATCAGCTTAGGACACAGAGGAGAGAACAGAACAAAGGGAGAAGTGATAAGGAAGTCGAGCAGCACGTGACTCGATAATTTATGGAATCTCTCCCGGTTTCTCGCTCTTTCTCACCAGCTTTGTCGCATCGGTGAGACATCTGCATGTCAGTGTCGCCTGGCCGATTATCATTTTCAGCTGGAACGAGACGGTCCATTTGATTGCCGTGTGCTCGACGGTGATCTGAAAATAGCAGATACAAGTGGAAAGCAATGATAAGAACACTTTGCATCACGGAACAGACTTTTTATACGTTAACATGTGACCTAACCGACCAAACGGATCTTGAAAGTGTCTCACCTCATTGTTGTTCGCAGCAGAGCAAGGGTCTCTTTTCGGACGAAAGTTGTGCAGTTGGCACATGATGGATGTGGCTTAGATCTTGATTTCTGTAAGGAAAAAGCTTTAGAAACGACTGAAACTATTTCAGAGAAGATAATCGCCATTCAAATGGGTCAAAATGAAATGGGAGAATTCGAGAATCGAGGTGCGATGGTCACTGATAAGAGGCCGAGTGTCCGCGTGCCGGTCACTTTGTGCTGAGTTCAGCACTTACGCAACGCCTCCCCCTCATCCCGCTTATCATACAGAACAATTTCTCGAAAACCAAAGAGAGGACATAAATCAAGCTGAAGAAGACTCGAATCGACGGGACGACGGACGCACGAGAAATGGGGGTAAGCGAGTGAGTGGGGCGGCGTTTATCAGCGACTGAAACTCCATCGATAAGCTGATTGAAGGTGCTCTAAAAGACATTTGAGCTGACGTAACGTGTAGAAAAAAGTATCACGAAACACACTTGGAGACAAAAAATGGGCGGTGCATCAGGTGTGCAGAGAGATAGATTGTGACTGGAAAGGAGGGTGACGTGGCGGAGACCAAAAAATCATGACGGCGCCACAGACGGAACCAGGTGCCATACTTTGACCCTTTTTCCAGAAATTGCTATCAAGTGACTCGGTGATAAAGTATTTATTCAGCGAGAGACAAAATAAATGAATGCACAAATAAAGGAACACAATTATCATCACTACATGTTTCAATCCTAGGGGGTTTCGTTATTGCCAAATAATTTACAAGACTGTTTGCTCTACAATAAATATCAGAAGTTATAGAAATAGTTTGTTCAGTTGTCGAGAAGTTCCTTGACATCTCTCATTGCTTCTGCCAAACTGTTCTTAAAGTGTTGCAGATCAGTTCTCCGATCGCTCTTGAAAGCTGCTGGTGCAAAAATGATCTGATCTGGTTGGATGTTGTACGGACAGCCGTATCCATCTCTAACAACAGCTCCATAGGTCAGGTAGCAATCCGGAATGTCAAGGGCAGTTGTGACTTGACTGGTGGACAGTGGGAACCGCATAACTTCAGACCACAACGGATCAAGGAACAGGGACGGAATGTCTTCTCCAGTCGTCTCTTCACGTTCTCTCGCCAGACAGAACAGAGCACACAGATGATTGTCTATTCCGTATCCACTGATGTTCTAGAATTCATGACATAACACTTATCAATGATAAGAGAATTCTCACCTCCACGGTGACCTGCACTTGTTTCTGAACTGCTTTCCGGAACAACTCAAGCTTTCTCTCCTTGCTTGCCGCCTTGTTTGTCATTGCCGTCACCCATTCCAGTGCTTCCTGAGTGTTCGCTCGGATGTTATCAACTCTTCCGCTGCCAAAACGACGGACTGATGCAGACTCGTAGGTTGACACAAGATGTCCATGAGTTCTGAATAACAAAATATGCATCTGCTAATCTGTCTTCCTTACTTGTAGTGTGCCAACTGCATTATCAATTGGCAGAATCCATCCGGGCTCACTTTCCACTTCTTGATTGCTTCTTTTCCAAAGTCATTGAAAACCAGAACTTCCAGATCAAGTTCCCCGGAAAGTTCATCAAAAGTGGCCACTTGCTTTTTCAAAATATCTCTAGAGTTCTCACTGAAATGCCACGTCAACGACTTTGGATGAACGTTGCGGACATCATTCCAAACCTGAGAAGAAACGAATAGAAGGATACTTTCAGTGGTCTGGTTTACCATCTTGCTCTTGAAGTACTTCTTAGCATATCGAATGGCACTCTCAGCCATGTTGATAATGACGATTCCTTCAGCAGTGGAGTGTTCAATGCACAGTCCGTTGGCTCCGCTCGACGAAACAACGAGTTGGATTGTGGCATCGTACCATCGATTCAGACCGAATGCCTTTGATCCGTGGCCAGTGAGTGTGTGGTATCCACGGAGCACAAACTCCTTTTCTTTTTCTTCCAAGTTTGAAGGATCTGAACAGTTATTGGCCGAAGCTTGATTGTATGTCCTTACCGTTGATTTTATAGTCCAATGCATCTTCCATATCCAAGCAGACAACGAAAAGCGCCGACTTCACCCACTGGTAGGATTTTTCATTTTGCTCAACAGAGAGCATATCCTGCCAGAACAGAGCTGCCTCGTCACGAGGACCGACGCTGCAAGCGCCGATCTTTGTTGCGTTCTGGAACTTTCAATTATTTCTATGCCCCAGTACTTCTAGTGACTTACGTTCTGATTGATGAGTGAAATTTCTTCAATCTTCTTCAACTGATGCTCTACATCCGCGTATGAAACAAGTACTCCATTGATGCGAGTATGCATAATGAACGTCTGATTCCTGCACATCACCAACACATGCTCATTACCATCATTCGTCTTCTGCTTGCGGATCTGAGTGTCCTCACCAACACCCGGCTCACGGTAGCAACTGAGAACACGGTCGTATTGTTGCATGCACATTTGCAGTTTCTGTGCTCCTGTTGATTTCTCACGACACACTTGCTTTCTAAAACAGGAAACATAACCAAAGGACCGCTAGACTTGTTCTTACGTGTCTATCAAGTTCTTGTACTCTAAAATACCACGAGTCAGGAGAGCAGTGTACTTTATATGTTCATCTTTTGACTCAAACTTCACTTTTGGAAAGATGTATCCGGGATTTGAGTTGACTGGAGTCGGCAAACGGACTCTCATGTACATCTCTGGCAGCCAGAACTTGGTGGCCTGGAGGATAATATTACGCGCGCAAATGAGAAATGATTCTCTACCCAGTTAGGAGATGTCTGTGCAATCTCCAACAACTGCTCTTGAAGAGGTGTCGCTTGCCGGATGAACTTTTGAGCTGCATCGTGAGTGGTGGCCAGTGAAGCCTTTTGACCTACTGCGACAACGGCCGCATATTCAAGATATCTAAAGCTCACTTGAACTTTGCGAACCCCCTGATATCATGTTTTACCTGTCTAAAGTTGATTCTAGAGTTGGCACTGGTGGTTTTGGCAGAGCGGTCTGTAAAGTTCCGTTTCTAGTTCAATTTGCATCACACACTCCACCGTTACCTTCACCGTTTTCAGACTACGGTACGCGATGCGACCCGATATGAACTGTTTCGCAAGTAACGAGAGATCAAGTCTCATTTTCAAAAACGAGCGACTCGAAGGGAAAAAGGGACAGCGGGCAAAACAGAGAAAGTGTTTCAAACTAATTAGTTCTCCGGCGGGTTCTGTGGCTCGCGACGAAATGAGAAGAAGGACTGCTCGGGGCTGTTAATGGGAGTGTGCTTCTCCGAGGGACGAAGCAAGGAAAACGAGATGCATCAGCCTGATACTATATTTTTTCTACTTCTTCGTCGCGTGAAATCTGGCGCCCGTAGGAGGAAGATGCGCGGTTCTAATTAAATCGAGAGGTTGGCGCGATACCCATGGGAGAGGAAAGAACTGCGGAAACGAGCAGGAAACGAGTAGTCACTCGGGGAGATGGACTTTTCGAACTGCAAGGTCCCCCATTCCTTACAAACTTTGTTCCGAGAAAAGTTCGGAGAAAGGGGCTTCCAAGAGTTGTCTTACCTCGTACCATCCATCGACTTCTTGCTCGTCCATCTGAAACTTTATCGGTTTATTAACACAACACAGTTCACACATCTAATAGCTCCATGTTTTGATAACACTGACTCATCCGTTGTTTCTCTCTGTACTTTGTTTTATTTGCTTTCAAAATCATCAATAAATTAAATATTTCCATCGGTACTATAAGTTGAAAACGGGAAGAAATCAAGGGGTGAAGGGAAGCGATCTAGGCTAGTCATTTGGCCATTTCATCAGGATTATTTTGGCATATTTTGGGAAAAGAAAAGAAGTGTCTATCGTCTACCACTGAGGGTTCAGTGGATCGTATCCGGCGGGGAACTCGGCTTGCGGTCGAGAGTCTTGGAACGAGACCGCGTGATTGGGGATGGTGGCTTGGTTCTGGTACGACTGCTGGTCGTCCCATCCCTGGTATGAGTCATTGAAGACTGTTGTCTGGTTGTCGTTGGTCTTTCCGACTTGTCCGTATCCAGGGGTGTTGTTTAGTTGAGTCATTTCTCCGTTCTGAGTGGTGGGAGCTCCGAGAGAATCATACGAGTGCACTTTCCGGAGGATGAACAGTACTGGTGCGTAGCAGACGTTTGTGATGAAGATGATAATGTTGAGGGCGGTGAATCCCCAGTTACTGACAATCCATCCGGCAATGATCGGACCGAAGGCGTAGGCGAGGGAGTAGGAGATGTCGGCGATGGCGTAAACGGAACCGTAGACAGAGACGTGGCGAGTGTCGACAAGATGACCGAGCATCGGAAGGAGAGAAGTGTCGATGAGGGCGATTCCAAAGCAGACGAAGGAGAGAGGAAGGACAAGTTGCATGACGGAGTTGGTGTAGGGAATTGTGAAACAGGCGATTCCTTCCATAGCAAGACCAATCATGGCAATAGACCACGTTTGATGAGGGAACTGTTTCAGAAGTTTGACAGTCACGTAGACTCCGAGAACGTGAGGGAAGAATGGAGGGAGCCAGATAACTCCGACAAGCCAACCAGGAGTCTCGGGCATCTTCTCAGACATCCAAGTGGTGATGGTAGGTTCGAGGAAGGCGAGAGAGACATTGGCCATGATCAGGGCACCGGAGCAGCAAGCGATGAAAGGATCCATGAAGAGACGCCACATTGGAGTTCCTGAAAGAAAAGAATAAACTAATGGAATGATAGAAGATGAGCTAACCTTTAACTTTCTGTCCAGAAGAATCAGTGTCTCGACGATGAGGATTGATTACCATGAACACCGCGAGAGCATCGGCAAGACAGACGAACGAAAGGATCAGGAAAGGAACTGGCTTTCCGGCGATGGAGTACAGGACAGATCCGAATGGAGGAGCGACGAGACATCCGAAGGAAATGAAGGCGAGAGCGATACCGAGAGCAGCAGATCTTTCGTTTTCTTCAGTGAATCGATCAGCAATCATGGCAAGACCAGATGTGTCAGCGAATGCAGATCCGAAGCCCTGAAAAGAGAATGTTGAGAGTGACGTCTTTCCTCTATTTGAACACATTCTACGTCATAATACTCTTCAAAGTTTCCTCCTCCCAATTCCAAATGGCTGCGAAACTTGGCAATTTGTCGACGCCACCGACATCACACGGCCCTAGGGACCCGAAAGTCTTGCCACTTATCACCCCGGACCATCTATTTTGTGTTTCGTCGTCGCCGAGGCTCTTCCTTTCCGCACAGCGCGTCTGCTTGTTGCCCGCAGTTAATTAGCACGAAGATGGCGTGTACTGCGCAAAGAGCGTTCGAGTCGAAGAAGCGCAGAGCATTTCAGAAATCCTTCCTTCCTTTTCCGCTCCTAGCATTCGGTTTTTTCTGCTTTCTGCGATTCGAAATCGGGGAATATACACTGATGCCACCCGGTGGGTAAGACTCTCAATTTGGCAGAATTGAGAGAAGCGAAGAAACTGGTGCGGGAAAGGAGAAATGCAGCCAAATTGAATTGTTCGTCTTCACTTTGGAAGTCGACGGGGAAGATGCGAAAGATGCGGAAAGGGGAAGAAGGAGCGAGCAAGTTTTCGATTTCAAGTGCTCAGCTGGTCTTTTCCCGAAATTACAGCGGGAAACTGGCAATTTTGAATACCAAACAAAATATTATGACGTGGAGATTGAAAGTTGAGACTAACCTGCAGAGATCTAGCGAACAACAGAACGCCGTAGCTGTGTCCAAGGGCGAAGATGGCGGTGGAGAAGAACATTGTACACAGTCCGAGAATCATGGGAATTTCATATCCGACACGATCGATTATGTATCCGGAAAAGGGGTTGACGAAGATTTGGAGCAGTGCTTTCGAAGCGAACAACCATCCGAGTTGGAGTTCTTCATCTTTGTAATCCCAATGTCCTCCTTCTGATTTGATGAGATACGTTCCATTGGGCAACCGAATAGTCACATTGTGAAAGTCTACGGCTTGAACATCGTAGTTGTGGATATCTCTCAGATATTTGGGGATGATCGGAACAATGACCATGTAGAGCATGTTGTCGAGAAGAAGGGCAATCGAGACAATCACAAGGACACATTTCTTCTGGTTCTCCGGCTGCTCAAGCCACGTCTTGGCCTCTTGCTTGAGCAGGTCCGAGTCCCGGTTGATGACGGGCACATTGAAGCCCATCGCGAGTCTGCGTCTCTCTCCCTACCTGTAAGACTTCATGTTAGTACTGTAGGGAACGGGGACGTTGTTGGTGTCAGAACGTTAGAATCAAGAGTGACGTGGCTCGGTGAGCCCGTCGTCTTCGGGGACCTGTGGGAGAGAGACGCAGAGAAGGAGAACGACGGGCCCCAGACCACGCCCTCTCACTTATTTTCTTGATTTTTGAGGTCACACAGATTAGGTGGAACAGGGAACAAGTAAGGGACAAAGAGAAGGAGAGAGACACACGGATATCAGATTATCAAAACTTTTGAGCTATCAGTTTGATGTATAGTAAGAAATGAAAAGAACTCACTGTGTTACAGGTGACGATGATCGTATTGCTGATTTAACAGTCCAGCTCAGAACATTTCAGGGGTACCTGGAAATGAGTTATTAGAGAACAGGTAGACGGTGGGCAAGTTGTAAAAGACAAGAGAACTGCGACGATGACATGTGTATTTGAGAGGACCCGGGCCCCGCGGGTTTCTATTCATTTGTCTATTGGTGCTCCCTATTGTTATTTTGAGGATCGCCTTGGCGCAAATTCAAAATGCGCATGATTGATTGGCATTGGGTGAAAGAGAGAAAGACACAGAGTTGGAGCTCCAAAAAATATGCTGTGATCGGAAACGGATTGCATGGATGAAGTTGTGGCAACTAGATGCAGGAGGCACCGTGATGGAGCCAATTAGCAACCTATTCAGAGATTGGCTCAATTGAGCGAGTAGAAGTGAGAAGAAGCCCCGGGTGTGAGATAAATAAGAAGTAGATGAGTGCCACGTCAGCTATTTGATGGGAAACCAACTCATTCTTCTCATCAGTAGATTCAGTAGCAAAAGAATTCAATATAACCGCAGGAAATATGAGATCGGCACACGTTCTCACGGTATCCCACTGCTCCGCTCAGCACGTCATGCATCTAGAGTTGGATAGAAGAGAAATAAGAAAGAAGCAAAAAATAAAAGTGTGAAAAACTCCAAGTCTTTCTTCTCCTGGCAAGGACCGAAGTCGTCGTCGTCGGCGGAGAAGACGTCGCTGCCGCACTGATTGGGATTGTTCGCGGAAACTGAGTTAGCGTCGACGTCTCGTCAGTCGCACGCACTATTTTGGTGTCGTCGCAAGATTTGAGGATGTCGTCGTCGACTTCCAGCAGTAGAGAGTGCGACTTCACGGAGAGTCGGCCCCCGCTCCCACCACCTCTTTCTACGAATTCTTAAGTTGAAAGAGGACCGAGAATTTTTGAGAAAGGACGAGCAGAAAAAACGAAAAAACGTGTGCTCAGTCTGCGAAGGAATCTCAAGAATGCAACACACTGAATCGGAGCTTCTGAACTGGACGAATAAGCGGAACGAGGTGGAATGTGCAGAAGTTTGGAGTATGAATCGGGGGCAAGACTATGTTGGACTGATAGCGCGGGCGGTTGAGGATGAGAAGGCTCCTCCGCGTGTGTATAAATGTACTGCTCCCCCGGGACCGTTTCGATCCGCCGAATTCTTCTTCTCCTCTTCCACTCACTCCAGCACCAAACTTGCCAAAAGAGAAACGAATCTGCCTAGTCGGCGTCACTTTTTTCTGTCTTCTGCACGAAGGCGTGGTCGAGGTACCGTAGACCGACGTTGTCGACGAAGCTTCTCCGTTTTGTCATGACGACTACATGGGAACGGGAAGACGAGACGAGGATGTGGTGCAAAAATGATTGGTGTCCATTATAAATCAAGCGATTCTTCCTTTTCCGAGACTCGTTTCGAGAGAAAGAGAGAGAAGCGAAAAACGCTGGCTCACACACTATTTTACTGAATTTCGAATTTGATGAGATTTAAAAGAACAAAACAGAACGAAGTGGGAGACAAAGACCAGAAAACACAATGGACTACTGTTGCAAGAAGTACAAGTATAGTCATTTGAGATTCTGGAGAAGTCATTGTCGACGACTTTTTCACGAGGTTCTCGAGAATGAAATCCGTGATACTAGGCGGCGAATAAGTCATGAGAGCCGGTTGGGGCTGATATCGAAGTCAGCAAAATATGCGAAAACGTACCCACGGCTAGAATATTTCGCACACTTACTCACACCAACCGAATCCTTCCTACAATCACAGCAGCCGTTGGGCGTCGTCTCCTTCTCTCTTCGGAAGAAAACGGAAAGACGAGATTCGTCGGGGCCGCTAATAATTGGTTGGTGTGAGCCGAGAGCTGAGAGCTGAGCTCCAACGCCTCCGTATAGGCTGTGAAGCCTGTAATTAGGAGTTAGGAAAATGCCGTCTTCTTCTCGAATTCGAGCAGGCGGATTCTGAGCCCAAAACAGAGGGAAGAGCAGCTGACGGACGGGGTGTGCTCACCGTGGCGCCAAGATTGACGGCTAAATTGGGAGAAAAACGAGGACGGGACGAGCGGCGAAAAGAAGGACTGGCACCGTGGAATTTGAAGAATTATAGGGAGAGGAGAGGCCCGAGGATTTGGAAAAGTACGACCAGGCAATTGAGCAGTGAAATTGAGCCGGAAAGCCGCAATGGAAAAACTTGGAAGTTTTTCGGAAAACTTCTGGGAATAGGGGAACGGATACGAACCGAAATGCTTCAAAGAACAAGGGGGTGACAAGTTTGGAGCATTCTGAGTACGTGCAAGTATCAAAAATAGCTAACAATCCCACGTAAGAGTGAATCAGAAATAGAATGATCGTCACTTTGTCTGTCGGTCGTTGAGCTGGTTTCTATCCCTGTGATTCGGTCGTCTTGCACACAAAAGTTGTCTGTTTAGAGGAATAGAATCAGTTGTGTTTTCCAAACAGACACGAAACCACCGGAATTGAAAAATGATGCGTTTCTTTTTGGTGGCGTTAAGTGAATTTGGAAAAGGGCGGTTTCGGATTTCGTTTGAAATCTCTGGAAACGGGGGATGACGCTACGCTGAGCGGATAGAGGCTAGTTGGTGAATCGGGATGAGAAGAGAGTTGAAACCACGGAGAAGACGAAGAAGGCGAACGATTGGCGATGGATTATCCGCTCCGTTAGATTGATATGCCGTTTTTTCTGCAACGACTCGCTCTTCTGTCCGGAGAATCTGCCGAGAATACGGCGTTGTCCGTTTCGTTTCCATAGAAGAGCTCGTTTCGCGCGTTTTCATTCCCCTTTATTATTCATCCTTTAATGTTACGACCCCGATTCAGAAAAGAGCACGTGGGAGTCGGAGAGAGCAGGTGTTGTTCGACTGAGCTCGCTTTGAGAACATCTCTTTTTATGGGGCTCCGTCCACGTTACTATTCGCTACGGACGAAAACGGATTTGTAGTGGTTGTGGGGAGGAATACGAATTCGGAGATGTAGGGAAATGTACTCGAAAGGGAGTGGAAAGGGAGAACGTATTGTAACTGGGTACGGTAACTTAGGAGAGCCGTTTTAGACAATTTTTACAGTATAACAAAGAATTGGAGTTCAAGAAGTGAGGATGCTGACGACGGTGATTCCTTGAAGCTTCCAGAAGACCAGGTCTGTTTACTTCGCTGAATAGCTCTGCCAGATTGCAACCAAATCCATTCACAACATTCCTGAGATCTTGCAGATATCTTATTGCTCTTCCAATTAATTACATGTTCCAGAATGCCTCGGAATCATCTCCACTGACTTATCCCTTCCTTTTTCTTCATTCATCGCCTTCTTCCTTCCGGTGTATTCTTCTCTTTCCTTTTCTTTCTCTCAACCCTTCACTGCCTTCTAAACGTTCTCTTTCACCAATTTTAGAACGCCATGAACCTTTTTCATCTTTCTCTTTTTCGGAACCAGTTTGAGAGAAAGTTCCCATCTGTTCTTGACTTTCTTCTAATTCGCATCAACTTGATTGCGGTCAGGTTCAATCGATCATGACTCAACCCCTCTAGTTCATCTTTCTCTCATCTCTTCGGACCTACCTGCCACACCCTGAGTATTTCATAACTCTTCCTCCCTTTCCTTCTTCTCCATCCCCCATTATTTCTCTTTTCCTCTCGTTTTTTACAGTCAAAACATTGCGCACTCTCTCGTCCTCGTCTCACCTTCTCCCTCTGTCTCTTCTGTTTATTCACCCAGTTTTCTGTTACATATTTCTGTCCTCTTTCACCCCGCACTCTTTTACTTCTCAGCCAAAGGTTTTTTACTCGATCCAGAAAAAAATGTCAGGAGCACCACCACCTTATACTTCTCAACCACAGCCTTACGGAAATGTAAGTTGTTATCTTTGTTTTAGAAATCTTCTCGCTTAACCTTGACTGTTTTACAGGCGGGTTACGCTCCACAAGGCCAGAATCCATATCCACCACAAGGTCCGTATCCTCAAGGATACTACAATCCCAATCAACCACAAGTCATGTAAGTTCTCCCTCTAGCACGATGTTTTTGCCGTCAGATTGATTTCCTTGTGTACACGGTCTCGTGAAAGTCACCAATAAGTTGTTTTCCTTTTGTGAATCGCATTGTTGCGTGTCACCAGTGAAATTGGCAATTTCCCATTTCGATGTTATGTCGGTTATGATTCTCGTGAGAGTAATTACAGTACAACTACAGTAGTCCCGTGTATCCCGTAGTCATAGAACACGTCTAGGAAAAACCGCTCAATTGGTCCTATGCCCCCCTACAAACCACATTTACCTCTGTCTTGTTTGCACAGTGTTCATTTTCCGCGGCTTCTATTTGCGAGTTACTCGGCCGCCGCGCCCGCTCTCCGTGTTTGCCCCGCACACCGATCTTCCGATAACGCGTTGAACCCTGGTGTGATTTCAGATACGTTCAACAACCCGCACCGCAGCAGCAAAGATCCGACGACTCATGCTGGCTCACTTCCATTCTGGCTCTTTGTTGTGGATGCCTGATTGGAGAGGTATTCAGGAACTTACTCGTAGTATCTAGCAACGAAACTTCAGGTGTGCTGTGACAGTCCAATGCTCTGCTGTATAATTCCATGCCCAATTCGTCTTCCAAGATTCAGATGAATTCATTCTGCACAATTCCTGAACGGGTCCTTCTTTCATTTTTCCCTTTTCAATAAACCTTTCCATGTATTCACTTTCAACTTTTTACTTAGTTTGACATTGCCATCGATGCGCAAAAAAACTTGTTCGTCAGAGCGTTGCGCGGGTAGACTCGACAAATTTAACCGCATCGTTTTTTTTTCACATCAGTGGAAGTTCGAAGGACGTTGAGCTTATGAAAGAACATTAGTGAAGTTACTCTGAATATTAGTAATGTCGTGCACATGCAATGCGAGATCAGAATGAAAACTCAGCAGTCTTTTACGACTCCCCCATTTTGAATTAGCGCAGTACATAGCAGTATCACAACGCCGAGAAACCAAAGGCCTCTCCCGAGGAGTCTACTCCCTCTCCGCGTGACAGCCTTCTTTTCCGCATGCAATCGTCGTCCTTTCTTCTCTTCTACCACCTATTTCGAGTGATGTTTTCTTTTTCTAGTCGTCCGCAAAGAAGGCATTGGCCCAGTCTTTGTTCGAGTGTGGCCTCGATGCGTCTCGACCCGTCGACCTTGGCGCGGAAGGGCCCCAATCTGAAATTCCCTACCCTCTAACCCCCAACCTCCGACCTCGCGGATTAGTAGATTCCTTTTACTCCCAACTTGTTTAGTTTGCGTCCTCGGGTTGAGAGGAGGGGAATAGCGCTCCGGGGCCGCAAAAAAAGCGTTTCAACAGTACGCATACACAACAATTCATTGCGCAACTGAGCGCTGCGCTAGGGGTACACAGCGAGATACCGCGCGGGAGGAGAGGCGCAAGACGGATGGCGGCAGGGCGACGCGACGAGATGGCAAAGGTTAAAGGGCGAGAGGGAATCGACATAGAGAGACGGCGTCGGGGGCCAAGGGAGCCAGAGAGACGACGGCAGACGGGAAGGGAGGCGGATTGTCGTCGGCGGGTCGCCCGCTCCCCGTCCGTCGAGCGTGCTGAAGCACACGGCCCCAAGGCGGAGTGCCTCCTCCGCGTGCCCGCTCTCTCCTATTCTGA
This sequence comes from Caenorhabditis panamensis, assembly GCA_900883565.2. Classification (NCBI taxonomy): domain Eukaryota; kingdom Metazoa; phylum Nematoda; class Chromadorea; order Rhabditida; family Rhabditidae; genus Caenorhabditis; species Caenorhabditis panamensis. The sequence continues at coordinate 332,757 of LR537905.1, forward strand.
TTCTCTGAGTCTCCCTCAGGCGCCTCACTGTTTTTGACGCGTCGCGCCCTCGCCGCCGCGGCCCTCCTCCGCACACGTTACTCGTTTCGCCCCTCGGCCCCTGTGTGCTTGCTGTGTGTCTGTGTATATTTTGTTACTTGCCGCCTCCCAGCCGCACACATACTACCAACACAACGATGCCATTTTCTATTTTTTCCCACCCTCGATGCGCTACCTACCCGTCCCCCCGTCCCGCTCCCCTCTCCCCTAGTCCTTTTTTAGGTAGTTGGGTGAACCAAGCACCCTCCGGTCCCTTATCAGCTATCAGCTCTCATTCCCGTCTCCAGACGCATGACAGGTGCGTCTTCGCGTCTCACACTACTTCTCCGCATCTCTATCGTCTCTCCGATCTACGTGAACTCTCATTCATCAATTGACTTCATTACTTTCAGAATGTCTGAAAATTCAGAAGAGACTGAGGAAATGAAACCTACTATCTCGTCTCCAGATGACTGCATGGAGTCTGATCCTATCAAAGAGGTACTGTAGAGGATCATAATGATCCTGAAGCTGTTCAAAACTCATCCAAGGCATCTGAAAATCGAATCTACTTTTCAGATCAACTTTCTGCTTGCGAGTAGTAAGAACATGAAGATCGAGGAGACTCCCGTGTTCAACATCAGACTCATCGCCGAGGTCAAGTCCCGTCCGTTCTTGTACGACCAGTCAGATGAAGGTTACAACCTTCTGTCCTGGAGGAATTCTGCGTGGAACGAGATAGCTGAAAGTCTGGAAACAACATGTGAGTCGTTCATCAATCTTGCTCTCTCCCCAACTGCCTCTGTTTAGCGGAACACGTAAAGACACGCTGGAAGACGTTGCGAGATAGATACAAGAAGGAAGAGAAGAAGGAACGTGTATCGAAGAAGCCATCTAGCTGGGTATTCCAGAGACCTCTTAAATTCATCCAAGCACATCTCAAAGACAGACAGTGAGCTATTATCTTGTAGAACTGAAACATTGATCATATTTCAGCACGGATGAAACAGACTCAAACCCTTCGGAGCCCCCAACAAAGCAAGAAGCGAATGGAGCAGGGCATGTGTCTCCCATGGAAGCAGCCATGTCGTTCATTGAAAGCGAGCTTATTCGTACGCAAGAAAACAATTCCTCCACGTCATCCGCTTCTGCAGATGCAGAGTCCAGTGCAGCATCGACTGCTTCCAGTTCATCCAGCTCCAAAACTGCTCAAGCGCAAGAAGGAGCAGATGCCGTCGCCGTGGTCACACCGCCTCCGTTGCCGATTCCGATGGCCGTAACGCCATCTCCATCAGCAACGTCTTCGAACAACGGAGGTCCACCAACGAAGAGGAGTCGAGTCTCCTTGACAGAAGGAATGCCTCCATCGTGAGTTCAATCTTGATTTGAGAAAGTTGATCATGGAAAACGAACAGCACCTGAACAAACAAACACTTTTTTGTGTCTGTGCCTATAGAAAAGTGTTGGGAATAGAAATAGAAATAGAAATTGGAGAGGGAAATACAACACATCTAGAAGGCAAGAACTTTTGAACTCAATCATAACATAAACACGAGAATGAAATAGGATACAAAATGACTCTCTAATTTGCAGCGCCGCCCGTAATGCTGCTGCTGCCGCTGCTGCAAGTCTCGGACTCAACTTCTTCCCTGGACTCTCGCAATGGGCGACAACCCGTGAAGAGGAAGAAGACGAGATATTCGCCAGAATGATCTCGATCAAACTCAGCAAACTGGATGCTCGCACCAAAGAAGTCGCCAAACTTCAAGTCCTGAAAGCCATCTTTGACGCACAATTCACACAGCCGTGAACCCTCCTTGTATGATATCTTACCGTGTCTTTTGCTCATAATCCATCTCTCGTTTCACTTTTCCAATTGTACCGTACCAAACTATCTCTTGAAGATCGTCTCATCCCTCACCATTTTCTCTGGCCAATCCCTGTTCTATGCATCGCTCTATACCCGATTTCCTCTCGTTCCCGAGTGCTAGTTCCCGACGTAGTAGTGCTTCGTTCGTCCCCGTAAATACCCTTCTCCCAATGATTAGACATTCCCGTTTAGAAGAGTCATTTCGTATGCTCTTTTCCTTCTTTTTTTTCTCTTTTTCTGTTGTGGTCAAGTTTCTGATCGAATAAAAGTTAATCATCAAGTTCATTCTTCTAGTTTCAATCAAAAACTGAGCAGCACAATTCAGCCCAACAAGTTAGTAGATAACTGCACGCGCAGCAGACAAGACAGCACTGACAGCAAGCACAACATTCGCAGCAGCAGGAATCCTGACGTCGTTGTTGTTGAGGTTGTTGCTGATAACTGGAACATTATCTTATAGATTGGATGAAAACTTATTGAACTCACACAATGATTGGTTGTTGCTGAGGGTACGGTTGCTGAGTGAATACTTGGGGTTGATAAGACGGATGCACTGGGTAGGACATGTTGGAGCAGCAGAATGACAAAAAACAAAAAAAGAGAATGGAAGTGGGACTAAGCGGCCGCGCATAAGTGCGGGGAGATGTCACCAAGCAACCATTGCTAGGATTCCGCGCATCCAATTCCAGAGAGACACTGATCTTTGTATTGTCTAGTAACCTTCCAGGGTATGCAGAATATGCTGCAGTTGTCAAGATTACGTCGTATTTTACGGCTGAAACATCTGGCGGTTTGACAATAGTTATGGAGGGCACCCATCGAGTGGCTAACCCCATTATAGAGTCCTTTAGATTAGAAAATCTATAATTGCCTTCGGGCAGGTCAATGAACGATACCTCTCTTTATAGCGAGCGATGGCCGGCCATACAATAGAAGATCCATAGCGCAACATCCTCTGTTATAGATTTTCTAATAATCAACCCTTCATAATGATCGCTGAATGCCTCTAGAGACTGTTTGAGACGATTGCCTAGCATTGCTAGTTGGCGAGTCTTTTCCAAAAGCATGAAGGTTGCTTGTTCGCTTTGTTCGTAATAAAATTTCAACGATATCTCTGCCAAAAGCTTTATCCTACATGCAAGGGAACATTGAATAGTACAATATTATCCGACAGGAAGTTCAAAACGGGCAATCATAAAATATCTAACACTAATTCGGGATAAGTAGATGGATGCGGATAAAATGAGGAAATTGGATAATGAAAAACTTTCAAGGCACATTGTGAGAAGATAACCCGTGGAACTGTGTGGTACTTCAAAACGAGACACAACCCGAAATGACGAGGGAAACAACGGGGATGGAGTACACCGGTAGGCGAGAGAAATAGGCGAAGTTCGGAAGACACAGAGCTCTGCGCACTTGTCTTCTTTGGCAAGTCATGGAGGTGTTACAAGAAAGAATTAGATTATAATAACAGACTATTTAGAGAAAGTGAGTGATCAGTGGAAGGATCTTCGTGTCGGCTGCGAGCACTCCGGCTCCTTCTCCTCATCTGATTCCTCTACGGATCGTCCCCAACGACGCTGCTGACGACGGAAGGATCCTCTCAACGATGGCACTGGTGGGAGGACTCCAGAGACACGGCGACTGCTCTCGACTGGCATGGTGCCGTAGCGAGGGAGCAGGGAGGCACAAGCTCCCGCGCCGTTCATCGAGACGTTCACAATGTAGTTGAGTCCTCCGTTGTTGTCCCAGTATTCCTGACCGGCCACTGAGTACTGCACACAGAACTCGCACTTGCCTTCCTGAAAAATGAATATTGCAAACTCGGCAAGTAGCAGTTGATAATCTTACAGTCAGTTTGATCGGGATGGCAATGGTGAAGTTGAAGGCGTCGATGTCTTCGGTGGCAAACATGCGATGACTGTAGTTGGCGGTGACTTCGTTGTGAGACTCCCATCCGTCCACGGTGTACCGAACGACGACGACTTTGTCGAATGCCAGATTGAGCAGATTGACTTGTCCGACGATGCTGCTTCCGGAAGCACGCAGAGCAGCAACGCACACTCGGGATTCACGTGTCTTCTCGTTGTACTCATGCTCCGAACGGTAGGCAAAGTTGTTGATGACCAATCGAGGAGCCGGCTGGTTGATGAGTGTCTTTGGTGGAGGCGATGGGCATGTGAAAGAAGATGTTGGTGGGGAGGAGAAGTGGATGATCTGCTGATGGTTCAGCTCCTCTTTCACAAAGTACTGACGGTTCTCGAGATCGAGGCCCAGTGAATCGGCGAATCGGACACGCTTGACACTCTGCTTGGATCGACTGCGACGGAGAGCAGACGGAAGAGTCTTGGAGCGATTGCTGAAAAAGAGAATATGAGTACAGTAGACACAGGAATAGCGGACCGCCGAAGTCCGGGAAGCTCGTCCTCTTCTTCATCTTCCTCTCCACTAGGCTCCCAGAGAGGTAAGGTGCAAGTAGGACGATAGAATTGGACGGAAGTCTTAGACTTCATCCGCCTGCCATGACCACCTAGCTGGCTAGACCGCTCTTTTATAATAGGGCGGGGGACAGGACACACGGACACTAGCACGTGGGCTTGAAAATTCGCGAAAAGTGAATGTACTCTGATAGGCTTCAGAGGAGCGTCGACCTGTGGAGACCGAGACGAGTCAAGGGATACCTACGGGCAACTTTTTGCATGTCTCACGTAACCGCCGTCTTTTGATACTTTTGATTGGGCTTCCAGAACAAGCGCCTGTCGCCAGCTGACGTGTTCGCACGTCATTCCTGGAGGCATCGTTGTTTATCTTTGAAAGTGGTGGTAAACGAAAACAGATGCTTGTTTATCGGAAGCACGCCATCACGAATTGGAACAAAAGGCAGCGCGGGGAAGGTAAGTTGCGGCGGGAGGAAGAAAGGAAGAATCAGATGGTTTCCGCTGATTTAGGTAAACAACTTGTGATGTTGTGATACACTTACAATCTCTCGGTGAAGGAGACATCTGATGCGATGCTGTCGTCGGAGGAGAATCCCGAATCTGGCGAATTGGGTTCGGAGCAGCACGAGTCGTCGAAGTAGGACTTGGCTCCGTAGAGCGGCTCCAGAAGCAGCTTCATGTTACGGCCATTGGCAGCATACGACGGCTCGAAGCTGAGCATTTGAAGGAGGCGAAGAGCTGGAAAAAGGAGACGTTGAAGATGAGACAATAGAGACGGACGCGTGTTTTATAAAAGATGACACGTAGAAAGAAGCAAGAAGAAAAAGAAGATGGGGAAGACCGTGTCGATGACACCTACAGTAGCCGCGCGCGCGAAGACGACAGGCCGAAGGCGGTTCGTTCTTCTCCTGACAACTGACAAACACTGATAATACGGGAGGTGTGGGGTGAGAAGAAAGAAGAGAAAGGAGGCGGGTGCATGCGTTGCACCCGAAATGGTTGTTTTTGTTTGATTGCAACCACGTTGGACGCACGATTAAAGATTGGCGGGAAGGACGAGATTGTGGGTAGATCACACGAATTGGTAGGTCTGTTATGAATGACTAGAATGGGCGGAGAATGGGGGACGGTGCACGGAAAATGAATGCAGACGGCGGAAAAGACTGTTTGAAGTTTTATGCGGACGAAGATTGATCTCCCAGTTCTAATCTCTAATGGTCAAGATAATACCGTATTCCAATTGGATCGCCAGCATCGTTAAATAAAGTGGCATTGAGAAACGGAAAATATCTCTGTGATTGCGGATGTTGACGTAGGCGTTTAGGGGGCTCTTCTAATACCGGAAATTCGCTTTAGGATAGAATCGTGCTTTCCAGAAGAGCAACGTGGAACTAGAAATGTTGCGAGAAAAGTTATGAAGGACAACAGGAAGAAATAGAGGTTTGTGGAAGGGTATCGACAGTGTGGCGGAGTGCGCAATGAGAGCAGTCTGCTGGGTCATCGGGGGCCTACGATAACGACGGGTGGACCACGTCATCGTTCGCGGGCCCGCTCGCAGTCTTTCTCTTTATAGGAGACAACACGGGTTGTAATAAATCGAATGGATACATTAATGTTCCGAAACTGTGTTCGTGTATGCACCTAATTCATACACGCGGTGTTGTATGGATTGGATTGAAACAACGGATTGATGAGATACGTGAGAAAGAGACTCGCAGATTATGATCGGAATATGAAGAGACAACGAGTGGGCCGCATCGGGACTGCGTTGTCGGTGGAAGGAGGTGGCAGAATTTAAATAGACTGATTTCAGTGTATGTTGTAGGTTGTGTTGAAGCTTTCAGTCAAGAAATAGAGCGTCAAAGAGAAAGAGCGTCAACCTTTGAAGAACTAATTCGTTTTGAATGACAACTTATCTGACACACGAGTCGAGAAAAGACTGAAAGTACACCCATGGCAGTGCGGAACAGCTGTTGATACGAATGACCTGCGGTGTTGGTGCCAGCAGATTGCATCAGATGCAGTACGGTAGTCCCCGGGGCAAGTTTCACGTGTCACTCATGTGAAAGTGCAGCGGAGGTCGGGGTTTCCACCGGCTTCCAGCCACTCTGCACGCTTCATCACTGTGCCGGATCATGTGAATTGAGAGAAAGAAGAAAAGGAGATGACGGTCACCGCCAAGTTGTTTTTTATGCCGCGCAAAATGACATCGCGGTTCAGTTCAAACGGTTTGATTGGTTTTGACATGCCGACAAAAGAGACGAAAGAGGCTAATTGGATTAAATCAATCGGTGATATTGATAGCGATGAGAGGACGGGAAGATGGATGTCGTCAGTGAAGCGGAGTGGTCTGATTTGGAGGAGGCGATTATCCAAACATTGGGAGAAGATAACACTAATGCAGATCTTCGAGGTAATAGGATAGACACCACGGAAAATAACAAAACTTGTGAAAGTGGAGATGAGGAAACAGAGAATGAGAGAAGAGGGAAAACTGTGAGCAAGAACTGAGAAACTAAATACTCAACATCCTCAACTTCACGTGGCTTTGGACTGCACCCGGTTTATTTCAGGTGGAAATAACATATCAAAACAACTGTCATCAAATGAAAGCAGTCTCAGGAACAGACAAAGCTGACACAGCTGATGGAGTGATTCAGGAATTTAGAGCAGGATTGAGACCGGGATATTTCAGAGATCTAGGAGGAAAAAACAGCTTCTTTGGGTGCTCCACCATGATATCATTTCAAGGAGAAACCAGTTCTCTCTCACTTCTTGCTGACCAAACCGCAACGATAAGTTCAGAAAATGATCCGATCACTTTTAGGCCCCGCCCCTTTCTTCTTTATAATCTGTCGGGTGTACTGTAGCCTGCACGGTTTCGTTTATATTCGTTTCCGACCGGGGATGACTCCAAAAAACTCTCAATCTGATCACGTGAACCCCTTTCGGATACGGTACTCGTCGGCGACACAAACTGAAAAGGCGCCACGATGGGTCATTCGAGGCTGGTAGCAGTCGCTATCAAAACATTGTCCGAACTGTTTGCAGATGGACAGAGTGTCTTCGAGAGACGCCTACACTCTCTGCGTATCTCCACTACACGTACACGTTCGCACTTATCAATTGGTCTACGTATCAACATTGATGTTATTCACGCCATTTTGACACAATATGATTGGAGAAGACATGATAGTAGTCGCCTGTTATACACACAGTAGTTAGTGTTAACAAGTTACTTGCGTCCGGGAGCGAGTGGTTTTCGAAAATAAGAAGAAGAATCTTCTAGAAGAAGAAAGAAGAAGGAGATGATAGCAAAATCGAAATCAGCTGGCGGTTCGAGTACTTGGGTATCAGAAAATTGAACAAAGAGAGCGAGACAAACAACGCTTCTGCCTGCGAGGCGGGTCTCAGAAAAGCCCTGACGGCTGACGCTTTTCACGTGAAACTCTGATGAGTGCAAGCGGAGAAATGGGAGAATCCCTACGCTGATCACACTTCAAAACTGTTTAGGGAAAGTGGAATGAGATCATGCAGGAGAGTGGTCAGTTCGAGTGGGTTGACAGTTAGATAGGTTATCAGTGAAGTTAGGAAGCTTGGTCAGCACTTGAGCAGAGTACTTTTAGTCTAGTTGAAAGTGACATACTGAAGAAGGATGTGGTGATGTAGATGTAAATCAAGACAAGCATTCGCCCTGTTAACTTAACACAACACAGTTTTATGGTGATGTCTCCTCCACAAATAGCTACGAAGCAGAAGGAACGGGGAGAGATGGAGAAAGTGACGAGAAGGGAAAAAGGGCGCGTGGTTCATTTTTCCTTTTTTCTTGCACCCAAAAAAGAAGACGAAGCCCTAATCCAATCAGAGAAACATTCTGTTGGGGGCACAACACAACACATTGAGTATCCCGTTGCACCAAGACGAGGTGGGGTGATAGATGGAATGGACGACAACTGTCCGGTCGGAGCCTGCCGGACCGAGTGGACGCTTCTTCAAAGATTTATCAATCGAGCATCGAGCACTCAGGCGTTTTGTGCAAGTACACAAAGTTTCGATGAGTGTTGCAGATCCAATGGGGAGGGAGAGAGCCTAAAAACATGTTCTGTTTGCCAAGGAGTTGGAGAGAAGTTGCAAGAGGTGCCAGTGGCACAAGTTGAGCAGAAAGTGAGTGTAAAGTTTGAAATCTTCGGGTTCTTGTGTGAAACTTTCTTTCTTCTCTTAACTGGAAAGTATTGTGGATCTTCTTTTGTTTGAATTCTGGCTCGACACGTCACGACCAAAACACATGTAATAACTGTGAAAACAGATCACGTCTGGCGGACAAGGTTTCTCTTCTCGACGTTTCTTTGCGTCGGACATGTCATTTGACCATCCGGTCTTTCTCCGTCCAAATATCTCAAAGAACTCAAAAAGTGACATCAGTCAGTTTTCTAACGCATTCAGAAAGAGCAGACTCCACTCCTGCACGTAACTGATTGAAATGCACTGTGTGCAGATTGAGCTTTTGAACCTTCTGGATGAATTCTTCATGTCACAGAATCCTTCAAAGTATACCGTCAGCTGTCTCCATCCCGCCACGCCACCTGTCCCTTCGATCCGACTATCACTTTTTTGTTATTTTTAAACGCCACGAATGGGGTCGAATTGCACCCAATCGGATCCTTCGAAAACAAAACAAAACGCGCGGTTATCAGGGACGAGTAACTGTTTACATCCACCGCCACTGACCGACCGACCAACACGTTGTTTTCCTTCTTCCAAAAATGCTTCGATCACTGATCATTGGTGCATTGCGAGGCAGAGACGGCCAGAAGGAGTACTGTATACTTCTGATGATCTTCGAATTGAAATGTTCACTTTTTGTGACATGGTGATCAATCAGCAGAGAGGGAGGAGAAGCATCGAAGGTCCAAACAAGAACAACTGACTTGTTTGTACGCGAAAAGACGCGCTGAAGCAGCTCATAGATTAAGAAGAGATGGGAAACAGCTGGGAGAATCGGGATGAAACATCAGATATCCGGGGAAGCTTTTGGGGTCCACAACAAAGGGAGTATCAACATGAACTTCCAGATTCTAAGCATCAGCAACGTCCAACTAGTAAGCACGCCCTGATAAAACTGTCACCTCTTCCATCAAATGTTCAACTTTCTACTTTTCCATGTTGACACAGTAATACACACTTCCCACTTTATTTTCAGCCTGTTTTGGTGGACTTCGAGTTCTTCGCACATTCCTTTTTCCCTGCCTACTGTATCAGCACATGCCGTCTTCCAGTGTCTTCACGTGCGTCTATCTCGCCTTGCCTCATTCAAATGACTCCCGTGCCCGGCACGAAAACAACGGCAATCAGTAGGCAAACAAACGGTTATCAGGGATGGAGAGAGCGGGAGACGCAAACCGAAAGTTCAGCAAAATCAGCAGTTTGCAGATATGTTGTTGACTGCAAAGTGAGTTAAGTCAATAGGAAGATGGAAATGATTCATTCGAGATCTAGGAGAGAACATTAATGAATTGACTGTTTATGTACATTAAGGATACCGAGGAATAGGTCTACCGGTAGGATGGTTGAGGTGAAATGGGATGAAGTGAAAGAGAAAAGGGGATCTGAGAGACAACTAGACGATGCTCACCATCGGAGCTCTTTCGAAAATGTTCTGATGGAGAGCCAAGTACCGATTATTGTTATCAATGTGGGTCATGGAGCCAGGTGGGATATAGTCAGAGGGAGAGTATTGGTAATGGGCTGCAGCAGTGAAACCAGCATCTGCGAATCCTCCGTCGATGACAACACGATCGGAGGCAATGTCGCTTTTCGTGTCGACGTGCTCCAGAAGGGCTCTGGAGATGTCTCGCTTTCTCTCCAGCGAATCAGTTGAATCGGCACTGTCAAAACCACGTTGTAGCAAGAATCGAAGTCTGAAAAGTCAACAATTGAAGAGAGGAGACGGAAGTGTTTCCGAATACCTGAACAAGTATGAAGCGAAGAAGAATGCGGAAACAACGTGGAAGAACTGGAAAAGACAGAAGAAGAAGATGGCCATGGAGGATTGTTCACGGAAGAAGAAAAGCAGGAGAGCGGAACAGAAGAAGAACACCTGCAAGGGCACTTTGAAATGTCACAACACTGGGAATATGGAATACCATGAACAAGGAAGTAACAGATGCATTAATTGCAGGACTCAATGACAGAAGTCGGTCGGAAGAGCAGCGGCGGTTGTTCCTGATAAACGAAAGTTGAATTTGGCGTATTGAAATTGGTTCTCACTTTGTTCCACTGGCAATGTACACATTCCATACTGCATAAACGATGGAGATCGAAAAAAGAACGGCGGTAGGGAGAAGATAATTGGAGATGAAAAGCCAGTCAGTTCTCTCGAAGATCCTTCCAATGTCCAGGTCTCTACCGTCAAGAAGGTAATACGTACTGAATGTGAAAACCGATGGAGACACTGAAACATAAATTGTGTGTGATACTTTAAACTGCCACTCACCAATTCCCATTCCAAAAACATATAGAGGTTTAGAGAAGCAACCTTGTGGTTCTTCCTCCTTCGTGACGTCATAGTTCACGATCGTTGTGTGAATGGAATATAGGACTGAACGGAAATAGTTAATGGAGTTATAACTAGATGAAAACAACCTAAACAGAGAAGCCCGGATGATGCAATCACGCAGAACTGCAAGACGAAATGAAGGAGAGCAGAGAAGGTAAACGGTTCTCCAACTTGAGGGGCGAGGAAGAGAAGTAGATGGGACAAGTGGATCATGAACACGAAGAAGAGGTAGAAGAGGAAGGCGCAGTCGATTGGTTGGTTCCTAGAAAAGGTTGTTAGATCTATGGTAGCGTACTGCTTAACTTACTTTTGAACTGCTGCCATGAACAACAAGAGCACTGTACAAATCAGTGTGACAAACGAGGTTACTGTTGGCATATGTGAAGCAAGATCTTTCCAGAATGTTTCCGAGTTGTAAAACAGGCGATCCTGGAAAACTAGAACATGAAGAAAGTATCCCTACTCATTTCAATTACCGGTAGAAGCGCGAAGACTCCGAAGTGATTAGTCTCACACTTCACATAGCCATGGTAGCTGTGCTCGATCCTTCTGATTCCTTTTGTAGACCATGCTTTCTCTTCTTCGTCGTAGTAGACACAAGTGTAATTGTCATGAGTGTCTGGGTACTTCATATAAATAGACATCCGCGTTGACGGTTCTTCACTGTCTGGTTTGATAGACAAAATGGGACTTTTGGGTTCCAAAAGTTCGAATAACGTGGCGTTTGAGGTGCACACAACTCGGATAACATGGTTTTCATCGGTTGTTGGCAACTGAATCCGACATTTCTTGCCAACCAAATTGTCATTCGGCTCAGAACTTTTGACCCATTCAATAGACTTCATGTGGATTCCATTGTCAGGGGAAGAGAGTGAGTATGGAATCGGGAGGCTTCTGGCAAAGGACTCAATGATTCTCCAAGTGTCTGCTCGGACAATTGTGGTGTTTCCAGGAATACGGTCGAGGTCTGCTTGAACGATTCCATCGAGAACCAGAGCAGTCATTTCAGCTATCTTTTGGTCGAAGTGAGCATGTTTTGACATTGCTTTCGAGAAGGATGGGTAGGAAAGAAGGTCTCTGACAAATCTGAAGAGGACTATAATGAGAACATTGTCTAGAGGTGATGAGTTCACCTGGTGACCGTGTTGATTGCAGATATTGATGCAGCTTTTGCAGAGTATGTCCCAATCAGTCCCAGATGAGCAAGAACGGATGTCTGTGTCTGACACGAACTCCGATCCTGCGGTCTCTCCCAAATAGCTCTTCCCGCTTCCGAGTCCCACGCGCATCGTCTTTCGAGGAACTTGCTCTCAGTTATCACATTGTAGGGGCCTAAACGTTCCACATAATTGGTTCCCTCTCATTCCCATTTTATTTCACTCACATGGCACCATAAGTGAGATGTTCGTGTTGACCTCCGTCCAGTCGACCCCTCCCCAAACGTCGACGGTTCTCTCGGGCGCACATCGATCTAAAACGAGGAAAGAGTGAATCACTCGGATGTATAAGACACATAAATAATAATTAAGTATTTAATCGCGAAGAAGGAAGACGGCTCTCGCCGGCGCAAGGGAACGTGATTTCCTGTGCGGCAGAATTATGATTGGCCAAATCAAGCGAACGAGCGAGCAAGCGGCGGCGTCTGTTTGAGGGTGTCCGGAAGCACAGATGTGCGTGGTCACGGCCACCTTCTCGCATGAAATGTTGCGCAACACATTCATCATACCGATCGTTTCGCAGGAGACACCCATGAAACCGGGGAAGCAGAGGCAATGAGCTCCACGGGAGTCGACGAATTGCTCGACACGGTTGAACGCCCCGACGTAGCAGAGAGGAGTTCCTCCACGGGAACACTCTCCTTTGCATACCACATCTGAAAGGGAACAGTTGGCAATAAAAATTAGAAAATCTATACCTCTATCTATTGGTCCAATAAGGGTCCATTCACTGGATGTTTCCCCGTTTTCATCGATCGCAGTGACTTGAAAACTAACATTCATTGTGTTAGACAGTGGAATCTTCGTCAGTGCTAAAGTCTTTGCGGCTTCAAGTTCCTCCTCATAAACCACCTGCTCGTCCCTCCTAACACTCAATCGGTACTTGTCAACTTTTCCGTATTCCGGATGTTCCCACTCAAAGATTTGATACTCTTCAGTTGCCACATTCACATGTATCTCTCGAACCATTGATACTGTCACTGGTATCAATGTTAGATTTGCAATGGTGAAGAGTTGAGGACTTCCGTAGTCGATCGCAAGAACTTGCATTCTTTGAGGAGTATAAGGGACCAGAGTGCTCAAATCGGCCTTCAACTTTAGAGTACCGTCTTGAAGTATCTCCACGAGAGATTCGTCCTTTGTGAATGAAAGTCTTCTCTCTGAGTTGTAGATTACTGGATCCTGATCTTTAACCTCCAGTTTGGAAATCACAGAGCCAATGGGTAGACTCATGGGCACGTGGAAGTTGAAGGAAGATTTGAAGAATGATGGAGGATGATGGTTTCGGTGGGTGATATGGACACGGAAGGGGAATGTGTGCATTCTGTTACCCGCACAGAGTCTAAAAAGAGTTGAACTAGGTGAGGGAGTCTGGGAATCTTAGACTTACAAATGAAGTGTTCCAACTAGATTGTTCGAGTTCTTTGTGGCAGAGAGTGGCATCTGACTAGAAGTGTAAAATGCACTTCTGCTCGACCTCCATTCAATCCATTCCACGTCAGTTTCTAGTTGCCCAAAGCAATGTCCAAGTGGCTCTGTGGCTTTCTGAAGTTCCTGACTCATTGTCAACCGACTCCCTTTGTCGGCGCCTTCGTGTATCCGAACGTCGAAAACATCTGAAAAGAAGCTGGCTCTTTTCTCAGAATCTTTCAAAAGCGTGCAATCAAGAATTCAAATCAGATGAACTATCGTCTATAAGGGTAGAAGTTTCTCTGTGAAAAGGGGGAAGCTCTACATAATATTCATAAACAATCATCATGCCAAACCTTCGAACATGGGTGCGTGGACCGTTTCGAGAGGGACCCCATCTGAAAGTTGACTCGTTCTTTGCCTTCCCCTAACTTCCTCTTCATTCTCTCTCCGCATTGGTTTTTTGCTGGTCTCACAAGATAAAGGCGGCTCTTGTGTATTGCCACACAATAGAATAATGTACTCGTGGCGCGAGAGTGTGGCAGACGCTGAGACGCAGTCGCAAATCGGGTTTTGCTGTCGAAACTTGAAGTGAGCACCCCTAGAGCCGAGAGTGCGTCGGGTCAAAGACAATGTGGATTTGTGGAGCGATGGATTCGTAGGTGACGACTCGAGGAGTCATTGCCCAAAAACATGTACACCTTGTGGACGATCAACAAACTATTAACGAGAGTCGTGTGTGCTTGCTCGCTGCTCATGAATTATTCCGAGCATCTGATGAAGGCGGACAAGAAGTCTCTCTTCTTCAGCGGATTTTTATGGAATGTACGGAGCACATCTCCTGGGACGGACACCTGCCCGCGGAGAAAAAGAGTAATTCAATTCGACTCGGTGCCCCGTCGTGGCTCCCCCACTCTCGGCTCCATTTGGAAGAGAAGAGAAATCCACTTTGGTTTTTTACTCACCTTCTGATGACCAAACACATTGGATTAGGAGAAGTAACAGAACTACGGGCAAGTGACTACGGAGCATTGAGCATTTATTGGAATATGTGAAGAGGAAGATCTGTAATGATGATTGGCACGTTACAGAAGGGAAGGATACGGGCGGAAAAGAGTTGTTGACAAGACGAAATTGAATTGCAGATTTAGAATTATTAGTGGACAAACAAACAACAAAAACATCGGTTTGGCGACCGAAAGTTACTCGGCTTTTGGCTTAGGATTTATGGGGAAATGATATGAAAGGGGGAGAAGAGGAGTGTTTTTCGGAGGACGTCAGGGGGCAAAAAAGCAGGTGAGAATGTCAGATGAAGAGAGTGGAAAGTTGAGGAGATATGAGTAGTGGCTGAGATGCATATAAAAAAGGACACAACACATTCGAATGGATACTTATAGGGGTCGCGCCGACGGACCCCCCTTCCTAATGTGAGCATGTTATGTGTGGGCAGGAGCAGCAGGAGGAGAAGCCGAGGTTTCCTCCTCCTCAAGCAGCTTGGCTCCGCCCCCTTGACCTTGTTTTGGCTGGACTGCAATTCTGTGTGGAACATCTTGTCGGTGGGATTAGGGGAGGAGCCGGAAGCGACTGGAACTTGGTTCTACAAGAAGCTTT
This sequence comes from Caenorhabditis panamensis, assembly GCA_900883565.2. Classification (NCBI taxonomy): domain Eukaryota; kingdom Metazoa; phylum Nematoda; class Chromadorea; order Rhabditida; family Rhabditidae; genus Caenorhabditis; species Caenorhabditis panamensis. Next base: position 347,880 of record LR537905.1, read on the forward strand.
TCGTGAATGAGGATTAAAAGATGAACATGTAAATCAGGCTGGTCTTGTTTTGTGTTTATTGTTGTTCACTTCTGAAATCTAAAATAGAATCTGTAGAAAAGTAATTCCTCACCATTTTCTTTGCATTCAAAAGTTGTCTGCATCGACAGACACGTAGCAGCATGTCGTTGTTTACGGGCGGGATCAGTAATGATCCGGAGAAGACGTCCGTCACGGAGTCGGCTCCTCATGACACTCGACTACATTCCTTCTCGTTCCTTTCTTGTGGCAAAACCAATCAAAAACGGAAACAAACAATTGGAAAACACGACTGGAGGGACGGCGGTCGGTCCCAGATACTCGTGCCGTATGTTGTGCAACCGACATGTGGACCGACTCTCGTGGCGGCGGAAGGCGTCCGTTTTGACGAATTATTATAAGAAACGAAATTCGATCGGAAATGGGACAGACAGCCGTGGCTTGGGTGCGATTGTCATCGTATGACTGCACCGAAGATTAGTGTGTTTTTTCGAACGAACAGACCAGATGCTCAAGCACTTAAGTGAGCCCCGACGGAGGTGATAAACGAGGTCTAAGCCGACGAGAACATATGCACTGGTCATTAGGGAAACACGGAAAGGCATGTAACATTTGGCAACATTAGCTACGGCAGGAGGGAGAGTGCGCGAACCAGTTACAGTAATCCGGCATTTGAGGAGATTAGGAAAGGGATTTTGGAGAAGAAGAAGACGGGGGAGAGTCAACGGATAGAAGAACAAAAAAGGGACAACGAATAATGGAATAAATAGCGGATTGTTGAAACAGTCACATCGCATTACAGGGCGGGAGCAATGAAGCGGGCGCAATGTTGGAAGAGTTCCGCGCGAACTCTGCTGCCGAGAAAGAAGTTTCGGAGGCCACCCTATAATTAATACCGCTACTACTCGTCGGCATAGTATACATTAACGGATCGTCAAATTATTAGATGTAATGGAATCGGCTAGTCCGGTAAAGTGACCGCATGATCAGCTGGCTGTATCAAACGGGCGGAAGGATTGGAAGAAGAAGGCATGCGGCGCAGAGGTAACAGATGCGGAATTTGTCACGGTCAATTAGGAAGACGGAAAGGGAGAGACCGATCCGAAAAGGGCACGACCGTGAGGACTGAAAAAGTGAGGAAGTGCAAACAAGCACTTCCGATGTTTTGAACGACGCCGACTATGATTGAACGATATCAGGAAAGTGATTGGAAATGGGAAACGAAATGGACGAGGAATGAGAATGGTCTTGTTTGGATTGGTGTGTTGGGTATTGTATGGAGGGAGGAACTATGTGGCACAGTATGGATATAGGGGTCAGTGGAAGAATAGCAAAACGAACTGAGCTGTCAGTCACAGATATATAGAGAAAGAAAATATGGAGGTGACAATGAAGATGTTCATAGGAAGGATCGAATCAGTGACACGTCATAAATCTCAATGGAACAATCCTAAAAGAGCGTGGAAACTTTCGCCTCCACGCTCCCTATCCTCCTCCTTCTTCTCTCTCTTTTTCTTTTCGTTTCCGAAACAAGAAGCTGATTTGTCAGAGAATGGCCGGTGGGCCCGTTCCCCGGGGGATCGTGGGAACTGGGCGCCGTCAAGAAACGGGGGCTCCGAAGACGGGAAACGCAGGGACAATGAAATATGTGTGGTGGCGCCCTGTGGGCCGAGATGAATTTTAAAGTGCTCAAGAGACCCTTGTGTGAAGAATAAGAAACTTTTTTCTTGTGCAACTTTGTATTGGGACCGCCCATCCTTCCGGTGAGGGCAGCACAAGGACAATGGAGGATTGTGGAATGGCGGGGCAGGTGCGGCAGAGAGATGGGCCGTGAACAATGATGGGACGATGGCGAGGAGAGAGTACGTACTGCATTTTTTATTGTCGTCGACCTCGTTTTTCAGCAAGAAGGGACAGATGATATATTCCGACATAAATACTAAATCACACAAAAATGTTTCTTGGCTGTCGGCGATGGCGGCGTGCGAAAAAATGAGAGGGGTGAGGTGAGGAAGGGACATCCGAAATGCATGACAGTCTGACAAGCTCGACCAGCTGTTTCTTGGGCTTCTGTCCGCTCTTCGTAATAATTATCGGTTCGAATTCAAGAGGAGAATGGGCAAAAGAGACACATAAAGGAAGGACGAAGATGATGAAGGGGGATGAAGCCGCAAATGGAGAGGCGCGCGAAATCGTCGCATTTGAAATCCGAGACTGTCTCTCCTTGCTTGGGGCCTATCGAAGCACCGCTGCTTGCTGCGACTATGTTTTTGCGTTTATTCAATTAACATTCGTTGTGTCGTCAGAAGTGGGATGCGATAGGGGATACACTGTTTATTTTGGAATACGTTTTGACATATTTGTCTACGAGTGCCGCCTACATGTTTTGTACTGGATACGATTAATTGGAATTGAAATGGAAATAGGGAATCCGTTGTATAAAGGACACTGTACTTAAGGGGTGTGAGCATCGAGAGAGGAGCATGCGAGTGATTACTTGAGCATTGAACTGTTCATCTTGATAATCTTGTTGACTGTTTTTGGAAAAAAGATGAATGGAAGGTTGGAAAGGATTACAATCAAAGAGGATGTGTGATGCTAGTGGTTTAGTGAACTTGAAAAACAAGAAAGATCAGTCGAGTAATCCAGGAAGACAGAAAGATCAGCTTTGAATAAGAACCTGGCACCTAGATCCAACTGATAGAGCCAAAACGGCTGTCAGAATATCAAATGTCCCGGATTAACAAACCAGAGACAAACACGGAGACGTATTGGATGAGCATGTGCTCCTAAGAAACTGGTCTTACCAAAACAATACGCTCTACTGTTACAGTAATTATAAGCAGATTAGGCACGCGCTCTGCTCACCTGCTGCCCCGTCGTTTCCGCCCAAATGTTTTCTTTTGATTAGCACCCCACCGGATTGGGTTCTCGGGAGAGAGCTCAAGTAATCCCTCCCGAGTAATACCCTTTTCGACAATCATTTATGGAAAAGAGACGAAGCATCTTTCTCTTGGTGAATCAAAGCAAGAGATGCAGAATCATGACGGATTTATGGGTTGAATTCGAAGAGAAACGGAGAGGAGAGGGAAGCGTTTTTCTTTTGGGAAGTAGGAAATCGGAAATCGGGAATAGAACTCGATTAGTGGAATGAAGAGTACGAATCCACGAAGAGACAATGGTGGAAAGTTTGGAACGTTTTGAGAACGGGTGTGAAGGCACTGCACCTCCACACATTTCAAGGACACTTCTTTTATTTTCAATCCGGGAGGGAAAAAAGTTCGACCCTCGAGGAAAAGGGAAAGCAGAGGAAATGTTGCATAGTTGGCATAGTGCCCAAGATGAAAACAAGCGATAAAACAGACGAGTCGCCGGAAAAAATATTGGGTTTTTTGATGGCGGATTGGATAATGATAGAGAGAAGAGGAGCAGTTGGGGGAGGAGGAGCCGAGAAACGACGACGACGTTACGATGAATCGGAATTCGAATTCTTCGGAAGCTGGTAAGTGGATGGCTGTGCATTGAGCAAGTGTTGCACTTCATTGGCGAAGACCGCCACGACGACCAGACTAGTCTATTATGTCGAGCCAACGGCCGGACGAGTGAACAATGCTTCAAAAAGGGCGAGTGACCCATTAAAATGGGCGGTGGGTCGGCACGGAGGAGCCAGAGTGCAAATGATGTTCACAGGACAGTAATGATGTCTGGGAATGTACTCGTTCACCTTTGTCACTCAATACGTTGCGTAGTGGGGGTTTCGAAAGGGAATGGAAAGTGATCGAGAGACAGAGATGATCAGGAGAGTGCATTCATCAAAAGAGTTTCATGCCTCAGCACCGGAACTTTACGGAACAGTACAATAAGTCAAAGTGTTGGTCAGGAGGTCATGACGAATAGAATGTTGGGTGGAGAGAGAAAATAGGTGGGTATGAAGCTTGCGACGAAAGAAAACGAGAGACCTTCTCGAACCGTGTGTCACTCGAAGATTTACTTTCTGACGTTCGTTTCCAAGTGACCACTTCTCTGAATATTGTGGCAACACGTTCAAAAATACACGAGTTGTTGCGTCGTTTCCCTCCACCTGACAGACACATTTGGCTCATCTCTGCGTCTCTTCGTCCTCTGTTATCCCTGCTCATTATGAAAGCAGAGGCTCATGAATTACGAATCAGGGGTTACGTGAGGGCGCTCATTTGCACCTACTTCACGCCGCGAGTTGTACATAATTACCGGGTTTTGTGTTCGAAACTAGGGCACAAGTTGTCTTTATCGCGTTCGATAAATAGTAGCAATGGTGATAGAAAATTATGTCACGGGAAAAAATAAGAAACGGGATTGAGAATCAGTAGTGTTGAGCGATCTGATCCATGAACCACGGACGGTTGCCGTCTCTGGCGGTCAGGATCTCGCATCCAGTGTCAGTGACCAGCAGGGTCTGCTCGAATTGGGCGGAGTTCTTTCCGTCTCTCTGAAAATGAAAATTAGGGGTTTAGAAGGAACTGACGGTCTTACAGTAACAGCGGTCCAGTTATCCGGCCATCTTCCGTCATGGTAGGTTCCAACGTTGATCATTGGCTCGATAGTGAACGAGTTGCCGGCCTGCATGATTCCCTTCGCAGTGTTTTCTGCAAATGTCATAACACATTTTCGAATGACCTGCTGTCACTTACTGGCATAATGCGGAATATTGGGAGCCGTGTGGAAGAGACGATGGATGCCATGACCGCAATAAGTCTTGACGACAGAGAACCCGTTCGCGTTGGCGTGTTTCTGGATCACGTCTCCGATCTCGCGGAATTTCACGCCAGGTTTGACTGAAGAATTAGAAAGTTGGGGATGAGTGGACAATAGGATTAACTACCGATGGCAATCGCCTTCTGGAGACAATCCCAGGTCACTTGAACCAGCTTTCGAGACTCTTCGCTGACTTTGTCGCCGACAAGGAACGTCTCGTTGAGATCTCCGTGGAATCCACGATGGTAGACAGTCACGTCAACTGAAAACAGGAAAGATTGGGCAGCGAAGGTTTAGAATGTGAATACCGTTGCACAGATCTCCGTTCTCGAGCTTTCGCATGTCGGGGATTCCGTGGCAAATCACCTCATTCACGGAAGTGCAGCAACTCTTCGGAAACTTGTAGTAGCCAAGTGGACTCGGGTAGCAGTCCCGTTCAACGGCAGCCTCGTGGACAACACGATCCAACTCGTCAGTGGTGATTCCTGGTTCACAGGCGCGAGCAGCCTCATTGAGACACTCTCTTCCGAGCTTGCACGCCAATTTGAGTCCCTCTTTCTCCTCATCGGTCAACACTTTGATAATCCGTTCATTCTTCGACTGTTGCTCCTCCAGTGATGCTCCCTCCGGATGAAGTGCGTAGTCGGGGCGTGCAATATGTCCGGGAACCGTTCTCCGTTCCGAAAGACGGGCTGGGCGGAGAGTTCCGGAGAACTAAAAGCAGGATGTTAAGATTGAAAAAAAACGGATAGAAACTGACTTCGTAGTTTGGCCATGGGTTGTATGGTCCAGTTGGGTCAACATGGAACGACTTGTGGATCGGCCAGAATGCTTTGAAGCAGTTCTGATCACAGAAGAACGAGTCGGGGAGCGACATCTTGACGCATGTGGGGCACCGAAGATTCGCCGGCTTCAGACATCCGATGCACTTTCTGCCTTCCATGTTCACCCTGCAAACAGTTTTGAAGATTTTTAGCAAAAACAGATGACATAGAGATTTGAGTGTAACAAGGACACATTTAGAGGAAAGGGGGAGTTTTTTGATAAAGGCATATATAATTTTATATCACATTTTGAAATTAGAAAAAGAACCAGTTGATAAGGAGAGGAAAAGGAGAGAATCAATACGTAAAAAACAAAAGAAACAGAGGAATGGCAACAATAGAAGCATTTTTGTGTAAATGGCATGAAATCGAGATGTCAGTAATAGGACTTGAATGAGATCGAAATGAAAGAATTAGAAAACATAAGTGAAAAGAGAAAGAATCAATACCTAGAAATTTAAATAATTAGTTCAAAGTTTGAGGTCGGGCAAGGAACTTTCCACGACTCATCTCATCGTTTCGGTAGGTTGTTCGATTCGTGGAAACTGCATTCTGGAGACGGACTGTCGAAAGTTCCGCAGCGGCCTTCGCAATCTCGTTATCCAGTGACATCCGTCCTTTCTCCGACATTATCATGGACCTTCCGTAGATGATGGCTCCTGCTCGGTCGTCGGGACGATCTACAAACTTCTTGAGCAAGTCTCCCGAATCTCTGGCAGTCCGTAGTCCCTCCGATGCTCTGGATGCGTAGATCGACTGTCCAGCGACACTTTCTCGCCCTGCCGTATCTCTCGCCGACTCGTTGACCTTTCTGATACTTCTAGAGGAAGGAAGAGTCGGCATATACCCGTACTCGAGGGGACGGATGTAAGAAGCAGTGAAATTGCCACCAGCTGCTTTCTCTTTTCGGACCAGGAACAGTTTGGGCTTGCGGAAGAACGTGGGCTTCTCGTTTTCCAGTGTCGGCAGATCGACCTCTTCAACTTTCACAGCAGCCTTGATCCACGGACGGTGCGAGTCGTCGAAGATGTCATCTGGCATCGCTTCGTCGCTGGGGGCATTCGTATTGTTGGAGTACAGTGACGCGTTAGTCGGCTTCTTCGTCTTTTTCATATTGTCCAGCTCCTCCAGGAAAGATTCTCGATCTCTGAGAAGCGACGGTCTGGAGCTCTTCAGATGACCAGTGTTCTCATTGACCATTCCCGTATTCAGCACATAACTGAAAATTGTAATTTGAGTACTTTCCACTGAAACTAGACAACTCACTCGTAGAACAGAGCTCCGAACTCGGCGTACATCTGGAGATACTTCGGTCGATCCACCTCCTTTCTCTCATTGTAAATTTCGTTCTCATAGATGATTTTCTGAAAAAATTTAATTAATTTAGTTGAAAATTCACCATAACTCATACCAATACAAGCTCGACAGTGTAGTTCTCGACGACCTCCATTCGTACCGCTTCAGATTCCGCAATGATCTTTCTCATCTTTGTCATTGTGGTTTTTATCGGTTCCATCGCTTCCCGGGATGCCTGGAGGGAGCAGAAGATGTCATGCATTCTCGGCAGCACCACGACTCGTATCGTGAGATTTCCAAAAGCAAAGAAAGTACAAAGGACTCCGTAGATCGTAGCAGGATCATGATTTCCACTGAGCGTCCTTCGAAGAAGTTGGATCACACGGACATTCAGATTTTGCGATTGGTACTGACTGAAAATCAAATACGTTTTGAAAGCTTACAGCTCAAAAACTCACGTTGAAAGTTCAGCAAGAAGTCTCCCTGCAGTTTCTCTCAGTTTAAACTCCATCTGCAGGTCACGAATGATCCGTTCCTTATCGTCATTCGTCAGTTCTGTCGTGTTCGGTGGCACCGTCGCCTTTGCTTTGAGACCAGAAACTTTCGAAGAGTCTATTATCGGAACCATACTCTTGCTGACAACACATGAAATCAACGAAGGGACCAGAACGTACAACTGGAAGAAGACTTTACTCGTTTTGAAGAGTTCTTATTACAGCGACTTACATATTTCTCAAGTCGTATACTGGGATTCTTCATGAGACTCCATGTCAACTTGAGTAGATTCGCAAGTCCTCGAATGTTTCGAGTACCAATGTGCATCCGTACTCCCTCGGCAATCAGTACAACGAACCGGCCGACGAGGAATTGGATCCCAGTGTCAGTTTCTATACAATCCAAAACTTTCCTCCTTTCCAGAGCACTTCCATTCGTCAGGATCCTCGTGGTCTCTGTGTAGAGTACTTGATGTTCCTGAAACTCGATCCAAACAAAAAGTGAGACAGTAGTGAAGCAAGTCTTACCACACAGAACGTTTGATTTGATATCCGCTTCTCCGGCAGCATTTCCTTTTTCAGCCCGGGCGGTCCGAATCCGTACAAACGATGAGTTTCTTGTTGTTCTTCCTCGAACTTCTTCTTGATGTCAGCTGGCACAACATTCTCAGGGACATTCGGCTGAGCTCCATCTATGACAAGCCAGTGGTCTTTGATGTATATTGAATCACAGAAGCGTTCCCTTGAAACGATGTCGGACGAGTTGGCAGCTGGAAACGCGATGGTAATCACGTAAAGGGAACGATGATAACTTACGAATGGTTTTGTGGGGTTTTGTGAACTTCCTTCCCCAGTACATTCTGTCGGTAGAGGGTTCTGGTTTCAGCAATGGACATGCCAAGTCGTAGTCGACATTGACAATCCCCACAGCTATGTCGACATCAGAAGGCACTATTCTGATTCTGTTCTCACTGTTCGCTGTCCGTTGTGCCGTTTTGATGATAGTTCGGAGAAGTAATCGAGCACAGCCGCCGATCGAGTTTGCAGCTGGAATTTTGAAAATAAGGTGGTGAATTTGAAGAAGAACACTCACCATCTGGTGTCAACAATGCACCTAGATTTGCAAGTTCTGGATTTTTCGAGAGACACGCAACGGCTTCGTGAAGAGCTGCTGCTGGAACAGGCTCTGTAGCTGCAATTCCTGCTGGATTCCGCCTTTCGGAACATTTTCGTTTCGCCGTGTTCTGTTCTTCTGTCTGTACACTTTCTTCTCGAAGTTCTGCAAATATTTCAGATGTTTGAAGCTGAAGAATTAGAAAACAAACCTCGTTTCAACACCGGCACAAACTTTTTCAACTCTGCTTGCTCGGCGATCTGCTTTATCACGTCGTTTTTCTCTTTCTCATCGCGTAAATTGGCTTCCCTAATTTTAACTAGTCTGAAATTGCAAATATTGCAGGAAAGCTTTGAAAATTGGATGAATTTACCTTGAATGAGCAATCAAATAGTTACCAATATGATCTCGACTTTCGCTACCATCCATTTCTACCTGAAAAACAAAAATTAGGACTATGAAACAGAAAACTGGACGCATATTTACGAAAACGGTTTACAAACAGAACTTATTAATTGATAATTAGATGGTGCTAATTTTGAAAGCGTATTTGGGCACAAGAAAATTGTTGGAAGTGTGTGAAAACTGTTTTTCGAATTGGCAATTTCAAAAAGTCAAAACAAAAAATTTGCAAAACCGCGAGGAAATGCAAGTGCGCTCAATTGAACAAGCGAGAGAGTGTGCGGCGAGGAGAGACGCAGACAGTGGACAGAGAAAAACGACGGCGGTTCTCTTAATTTTACAAGATTTCCAGCAGTTTTCCGCATATTTTTGTGTAAATGGGTCGTGGAAAAGTAGATAAAACAAAGAAAGGAGAGAAAAACGTAAAAAACAAGTTGGGCTATGCCCGTGCCGTCCATCTACATCGATGTGCAGTGTTTTTGTCTAATTTGGGTGAGTCTTTCCTTGATTTTCTTTAGTTTGCTCATTTTAATTATTTTTAGGCAGCCAAGTAGACGATGGTTTCTCGAAAACCAGCAGACACATCTCCAAGCTCTGTCGACAAGTGATGGACACGGAAATGGTTCATTTGGATCGAGAACAGAAACAACAGTTCTGCAAAACATGTCGAGAAGTTCTAGTTGGAAATGTGAGTTGTTTTTTTTGTTGCAAAATATGTTTTAACTTTTTTTAGTTTCCCAAATCAAAAATCACCGTGAAACAACGAGGATCAGTGACAGAGGAGTGTGGAAAATGTCATAAGGAGAGAAACTACATGACAAAGGACGGGTACGGAAAACAACTGAAACAACGGTTAGATGTGACAAAGTCGATAACGGATCTCACGGAAACTAATAACGGTGCTAATGAACAGTGTTAATAAATGATTCACTTTGTCTTCTTCACCTTCCCTCCTTAATACGGTTGGCGAACCGAATCCATACTTGTCACATCGATTTCTGCGTCCGTCGCGTAAAAAACGCTCATTGACTCATTTAGCTCAATATTATAGGGTCAAACAATGACAGAAACCGAGGAATTGATCCAAGATTCGCGGGACATCAATGTGGCCCCGATCAAAGAGGAATACATTCTTCCAGTGAGTTGTTTATGCTATTTTGTCTTGATTCATAAATTTGTTCAATATTTCAGAAAGAAGACTATGAGTTGCCCGAAGAAGTCCAAGCTAAGCCGAAAAAAGAGCGAAGGGGAATGAACAAGACCAGGAGGTATGTTTTTTGGATTGAAAATACTGAAAACTATCTGCATTTTCCAAGAAAGGACATGAAACACGCCGAAACCAAAATCCGTGCTGCTGCGGTTCGTCTTTGTCCGTCTGTTATTCAACCTGTCGCTTGCAAGTAAGTTTTTGAACCTTGTAAATCAAAATTTAATCAAAAAGTTCAGATTCGGAGAGAAATGCAACTGTGAACACGATATTTCCGCGTTTTTAGAGCGTAAGCCGAAGGATATCGACAGTGAATGTCCTCTGTACGATGCTCGTGGATCCTGTCCGTTCAGTTACGCATGTCGTTTTGGATCAGCTCATCTTGGTGATGATGGAAAACAAACTGAGAAAGTGAGTATTTCATTCACCTACATTTGAAGAACCTGAGAATTCAGAGTCCTGAAAAACCATACGAGGCAACCATCAATTGTCATTCGATGAAGATTCAAGTGGCGTTGCGGAAGCACGCTTATGATTTCGAGAAAACCGAAAAGGCTCTCGAGGGAATCAAGAACGAGACAATTGGTGCGATGTGGCAAGAGAAACGCAAGCTGGACATGTCTACATTGGACGGAAAGAAGTATCTGGCTCCTCTTACCACCGTCGGAAACCTTCCATTTCGCCGAATCTGTGTTGACTATGGTGCAGATATCACTTGCGGTGAAATGGCTGTTGCCACCAGCATTCTATCAGGAGCTGCATCGGAGTACAGTCTTCTGAAGAGACATCCTTCCGAGAAGATCTTCGGAGTTCAGCTGGCTGGCGGCTTTGCTGATACCATGGCCAAGGCTGCTCAGATTGTTGTCGACAACTTTGATGTTGATTTCGTGGATATCAACATGGGATGTCCGATCGACGTTGTAAATCAGAAAGGAGGTGGATGTGCCCTGGCTAGTCGTCCTCCAAAGATGTACGAAGTTCTCGCTGCAACGAAGAGTGTTCTCGGAGACTGCCCAATGACTGTGAAGATTCGAACTGGACAGAAAGAAGGCGTCCTCAAGGCTCCGGAAACTGTTGAGCTTATGCGGAAGAACCCGTGGCACACTCCCGATCTGATCACCTTCCACCCGAGAAGCAAGGAACAGAGATACACAAAACTAGCCAATTGGGACTTTACTCTACCAGTGCAAGAAGCTGCGAAGCCAGTTCCATTGTGGGTTTGTGGAGATGTGCTCAGTTGGGAAGACTACTACGAGAGATTAGAAAACTACCCAATCAACGGTATCATGATCGGAAGAGGTGCGTTGATCAAGCCATGGATCTTCACCGAAATCGACGAGAGAAGAACTTGGGATATCACTGCAACTGAGCGATTCGATCTCTTGAAAAAGTAAGCGTTCCAGTTTCTTTCATGAATATTTTCTTTATTTTCAGATTCACCGGTTACGGACTCGATCACTGGGGTTCTGATGATGCAGGTGTCGAGAGAACTCGCAGATTCCTTCTCGAATTCCTCTCTTTCCAATGCAGATACATCCCAGTCGGCATTCTCGAGCGTCTTCCACAAAGAATCAACGACCGTCCTCCGAGATTCTGCGGTCGGAACGAGCTGGAGACGTTGTTGTCCAGTCAACGGGCTGACGACTGGATTGAGATCTCGACAAGATTGCTTGGTCCGACTCCAGAAGGCTTCACCTTCATCCCGAAGCACAAAGCCAGCTCCTACTAGTCTGTTTCCTCGGGATTCCTCGATTTGTTCTGTTTCTAATAAATTGTTGATTTTTGTTTCCACCATTTTGCATGCTTTTCTCTCTTTTTTACATGGTTCCTGTCCATGATAATATCTTTATCCTTCTTTTTCTATTCTGTTTGTTTTTGTTCTTACTTTTCTTATTTTCATCCCATCAACCCTTTTTTTCCAGATCACAGATAGTATGGATGGCGCGGATCAGGGCGAACGAGTCAACGGCTTCGCGAAGCCCTTCCCTCCAAGAGCAGTCCGTCCACAGGAAACAGCTGCCCCGCAGAATCAAAACGTTACTCCGGCCCCAGATGCATATTACGTTCCTGGCGTCAGGGAGAAGTCGTCATTCCGAGTTCTATCACAACAAGTCGAGATCACGAATGTTTCACTAGAAGATCGGAGTTTCAATGTACGAACCGAGATGGTGCTGTTACCATGCGAGAAATCATCGCACCACGTCTACCTACATCTTGGTCAACAAGCTCTTCTGCCAAACGAAGTCGACGGATCAACAGGAACAGTCACACTGAATGGTGTCCCATGCACTTATACTCGACGAGACGGTCTAACGGTAAGCGAAGAGTCATATTTTCTTATTGGAAGTTTGGATGTTTCAGAGGGTAGCTAACTCAGCAGCCGAGAAGAGTATTCCGAATCTGGAGCCGAAACTGAGTGAAAAGCTCGCTGACAATGACTATAGCCTCGACATCTCGATCCCCAAAGATATTCGAAAGAAGGTGAAACATCGGAAAGCGATCCGTCTGCACATTGATGTCTTTGTGTCGAAACCAACCAGAGTAAGTGTTTCTAGAACACTGACACTCAAAAGAGACAGCTTTTTAGGGTATTCAATTCGTCGACGCAGATGAAGAACGGGAAGATGATGCCCACGTCTTCACGTATCACACTCCGTTCATTGCGGGAGCCAGGGAATGGACACCGTGTCTCGACGAACCAGACCAATTGGCTCTTTGGGAACTTTCTTTCGAGTTGGATCCAAAGTTGGTGCCAGTGGCAAGTGGAGAACTTCTGGAGAAGAGGGAACGAAAGGGAAAGATTCTGTACAAGTTCCTTCAAACAGTACCGACGAGTTCGTGTAATATGGGATGGGCTATAGGAAAATTCAATTTAGAACCACATCCCGAATCCCCTACGGTAAGTCCAATCTTGAAGAAAAATATATAGAAATCATATAAACTTCAGATCTACACCTTCTCTCTGCCTGATCTGGAACCATTTGTGAAGCACACGACGATGTACCTGGACAAGATGGTCGAGTTCCTCGAAGAGAAACTCTCTTGCCGATTCCCATTCCCGACTCTGAAAGTGGTGTTCGTGGATCTGTCAACAGAAGAGATCAGCGTGTACAGCTCCCTTCTGATCGTTCCGACATCTCTGCTGTACCACAAAAAGATCATCGACGTAGTGCAGGAAGTGAGACAGAAGCTGATCTTCGCCATCGCCCAACAATTCTTTGGATGTTTGATTTCGCCATCTCACTGGTATCACTGGTGGATTGTAATGTCTATCGCGAGGTTTCTGACGAGTCTCTACGTCGAGTCGAAACTCGGAACAGCAGAAGCAAGATGGCAGTTGAAGAGAGCGATGGATGACGTGTGTGACTACGAACATCAGTGGGGAAAGATCATTCTGTCGCCGGATCAGACAGACAGCAAAAGGATATCACTGCACACGGATCCCCGACACGAGTTTACAGCTTCACCCCTCTACGTTGAAGCCATGCTCAAGAAAGGCTTTCTGACGATGCGGATGCTCCAGAAACGGATAGGACTCGAACCTTTTATGCGTGTTCTGCACAGAGTATTGACTGTTGGATTAGACATGAGCGAACGCAAGGCGACTCCGGCTGCTTGGAGGCATCTGTTGACGACGACTGAAGCATTCTTCCGCAGTGTCAGTTCAGTTACCGGCCGAGAAATCCCATCGTTCCTTGATCAATGGGTTCGAACAGGAGGACATGCATCGTTTGCTGTGAAGTTCGACTTTAACCGAAAGCGAAACATTGTCGAGATTGAAGTGAAGCAGGACGATTCAGAAGGAAATGGACGGAGTCAGTACACTGGTCCTCTGTCAGTTGTGGTCCAAGAAGTCGATGGTGCGTTCTCTCACACGATTCAGATTGACGGAGCTGTCTCGCGTGCTGAAATATCATGCCACTCAAAGGGTAGAAAACAGAAAAAGGTAAGGATTTGTAAATACAACGGTCTCTATATCTACCTGTTTGCAGAAGAAAGTTCCTATTCTGACTGGAGAAGAAATAGAAGTAGATCTGACGAATATGGATGCCGAGTCGCCGATTCTGTGGCTTCGGATAGACCACGACTATCTTCTGATCAGAGAAACCACAATCAGTCAACCAATGTTTCACTGGGAGTACATGCTGAAGTACGAAAGAGATGTTATTGCACAGATGGAGGCGTTGGAAAGGATTCAGAGTTTGCCATCAGCTCAGAGTAGAGGAATAATAGTGGATGCTGTGGCGAACGAGCGTTTTTTCTACAGGTACAACCATTTCCACTTCCTGACTGACTAAAACTAGAATGTTTCAGAATCCGTAGTCGAGCTGCATTTGTTTTGACATCAGTACACAATCGAAAGTCCGAAGCGATCCCTGTTGGCACTCCAGTCCTCATCAACATGTTCCGGTGAGTGTTTTCGTATGGAAACTGACCTAAAGTTTAAATTTTCCAGAGAAAGTTTCGGTTCAAAAGCTGCTCCGAACATACCCCGATCCAACAACTTCGTCGTCACGGCGGCGAACTTGCAGCAGTACTTCGTCATGCAAGCTCTTCCACAAGCAGTTTCCCGACTCCGCAAGCAAACTGGCGAGTGCCACGATGAAGTGGTTGCCTTCCTGCTCGACCTGGTGAAATTCAACGACAACTCTACCAACCGATACTCTGATGACTTCTACCGAGCAGCCCTCTACAATGCATTGTCCACCAGTATCTGCCCCAATCAATCACTTCCCAGCAGAGTGAATCTCCCGGAGAACTTGAACCCCGAAATCCGGATGCTGATAAAAGAATTCACACATGCTCTGAACATGGACACAGTGAATCCAAGCTACGGAAGAGTCGTCGGAATCGCCGCCCTCAGTGGGCTCTATCAACTTCAGAAAGGAGGATATCTTCCTCTCGACTCCCGACTTCTCTGGATGTTCACCGATCCGAAGGTGTGTATCCAGATGCGAAGATCTGCAGTCACTCTAATAATCGACCGAGTTGTTAATGATTCTCATGCGAGCGAGACGAAGATGAATGATTTGATGTCTCTGCTTGACCTCGCTGAAACCGATCAAGATCCTTCTATCCGCACCATGATTCCGAAACTGCTCGCTCAAACACCACCATTTGCCACCTACAACAAGTAAGTTCATTTCTGATGTTAATCATATCCATTTTTTTTCTTTTTCAGCACTGTATTCGGTTCCGAAAACACTTGCAACACTCCTGAACTGGCTGAACGACTCTGGAGTCTGTGCACGAATCCACGAATCGACGGCTGTGTTCGTACTGGATTCCTCGACGTCTACTACTCCCTGTATGCCCTCGGAACCCCTCCATCTCTGGGTGGACCAGAAGAATCCGTCGGAATCCATCGTGCCTACGTGACTGTTCCAAACGCGGCGAGCACTCTTGCCACGTCACAATGGCACAACAGTGGCTACGAATCCGCGAGAAGATCCCCGCCACGGAGAGAATTCGGCGACGAGATGATGAATTTGATGCAATGATTTAGTCTATCCTCCGTTCACAGATCTCTCCTTTATTCCTTACTTTTTATCGGGTCAAATGCATTTATTTATTTTGCTCCCTCACCACATACCTTTCTTTTCTCTTCCTACGGTTACACTTTTCTTTGTTGAATAAGATTTATTTATCCATTTTTAAAAGCTTCTTCTGTTTCTTTTTTGAGAAAGTAACCGTTTCTATCGGGTTCTAATACTTGTCAATCCACTTTCCAAACCAAACCACCCACATCCCAATTCCAGATGTCATCATCTACATCTCCGGAAAGCCCCGACACCCCAACAACGTCCAATCCGGCACCGCCAATCAAACAAACATCGTTTGTGGTCGACGACTTGGAAGAGCGAATCCGAGAGAGTGCTCGGATCTCCATGAGTCCCACTAAAACTCTCCGAACTCCAGGACTTCCCGATCCGAAGATCCTTGTTGATCTCGAGTGCCACACCAAGGAGATTGTTGGAAATATGGATATGATGCTCAGGGACATGAGGTATCGGATGTTTCCCACAAGATACACATTCATTCTTTTTCAGAGGCTCCCTTCGCGGAATGTCGGATCTGACTCTCGAGTCCCTCCAGTGCTACAACGCAGGAGTGGAGAAGGCGTGTGATGCAGCTGATTCTAACGTCAAATCGACTTATGCGGTGAGTTTTTAGCTTATGAGACGGAATTGAGATAAAATTCTGAATATTCAGATGCTTGCGAAAGTCGAAGAGGTGAATCAATCGATGGGAAACGTTCAGAAGCTGGCTGGACAGATCAAAGAGATGCGTCGACTCGTCGAGTTGTTCGAGACGTTGTTCCACGGAAGTCTCAAGTAATCAAGAAGAATCAATACAAATATGTAATTATGTATCATCCGTTATTTATTGAACCCAACGCCATCTTATTCCACTACGTTTTGCCTAGAAGGATTCTCGTGCGTCAGTTGAACATGTCGACGGCAGACGGATCGGGAAGCGAACTGTTTGAAGCAGTAGCTGCACACGAACGGCTTCAAGTTGTCATGTTTTCGCAGATGAATCTGAGAATTGATAAATGTTTTGTATTCAAAAACTCTGTATTCTAAATACCTTGAAAGGATCACTGAGATCAAACGTCGCAAAACACATCGGACACGTGAACCTTTTCTTAGTGTCATGGATCCGAAGATGTTTGGAAAGTGCAGACTTGGAACTGTATTTCTTTCCGCATGTCTCGCAGTTGATTGATTTTCTAAAGAAATATAAACGGGACTATAAAAATCGATTAGAAATCTCTCACTTTGGAACGTCATGAACGATTTGATGCTTTCGGAGCAACTCTGCACTGTGATATCTCTTGTTGCACGTCGTGCATTCCAAGTTCCTCTCCGTCTCGTCATGCGTCTTCACGTGTTTCTTCAGATGCTCTTCCGACTTCATTGTCCGCCCACACTGCTCGCATTGCACACTTGAACTGGTACCTGCTTCTGATTCCATTTTCGGAAAGAAACCCGATAGATTGACCCGTTATTGAATATTAGCAAAGAGAGTCTTCGTGGCCGAGGAACCCAATGATGGCCGAGAAACAAAGACCTAGGAGGTTAGACTCAGCTGGTTTTCAAAGATAGAGAAGAAACAAAAAGATGAACTGTTCATATCAATTGATCAACAAAAACCCGTAGTCTAAACATAAATACATACAAATCTGATCTGAGCTGTGACACGACACTCTAAATATTGATTGGAGTAGCCATAATACTGGCCGGAGTGTGACCTGGAGTCGTCTTCGCCGCGTATACATTCTTCCAGATCTCCGCAAAGCAAACTGAACTATGGAACCGATAGAAGATGGTCAATGGAGAGAAACTTCGCACGAGGAACACCCACGAACGTTTTCCGTAGTACTCTGAAAGGAACCCTCTGATGAAAGCTGATTTTACTGGTCTTACCAATGATAATCTCCGAGACACCAGCCTTCTCACTTTCGAAAAGATTCATAAAGAAAATGGCAAGATTGGCAGTGAGAAGGAAGGTTATTGCTTGTTTTCCTGGCTGAGCTTCTCTGTCTTCACATCCCATACGGACACTTCTGGCCACGTGGAGCAGGAATGTTTGAGTGCCGACCTGGATAACTTTCTATGAACAACTGATGTTCTCTCTCAATTCTTACCTGAATGAGACGGAAGATATGAACAAGAAGTAACACGGTTGAGAAGCTGGTCCACTGTTTCTCTCCAGTCAGCCCGACGAGACCAGCTACTGAGTAGATGAGTTCCCCGACTAGACCGATGGAAAGAAGGATCTGATCAAGAAGTTCTTGGTCTGAGTTCTGATGTTTTGTCTTCTTGTTGAAATACTTCAAAGCACGCATTTGGTAGATAGCAGTGAGAACTCCAATGGTGGAGAAGACGTACTGAAACATACCTTATTATACAGAAACATCTCCATATCAAGTTCTACCTGGAACATATCAGTGAATGCGTACACAAACGCAGCACTCTGCGACTTTCGCATCATTGTAAACCCATAATAAACAACCATGGAAGTGAAAGTGACTGCTAAGAAAGCGAGGCCGAGGAAGAGACCAGTGGTGGTTTTTGAGCAGTCAACACGAATCTGATGCTTCCGTTTCACATAGGTTGAGCCATGGTCCTGACGGCCTGAAGTTTCATTTGTTCAGTTTAAGATGACCTGACCACCGACCAATGTTTCTCCAGACAATATACATAACTGCAGCCGCAATCAAAGAGTATTCGACAATAGAAGTGAACATTATTTCGGACAGACTGCCCAGGAAACATTCCACTGCCTGACAACTACCCGGCATTATTTTCTTCTCGTGGTCATTTTCTTTGGATGAATCCAGGAAGGATTCAGCTGATTGGGAAGAGTCACTGCGATTGGAATGGGGTGGGGGACGATGTTGAAACACTTCTCTGAAATCAATTTGGTCAAACTAAGATCATCTTGCAGCTTACCTAATTTCCCTTTCCATGACTCCTTCTTCCATTAGAACATATCTGATCCATGTCCACAAGTTTGCCGCCACTAGATGCATTGTTCCAATGCGAGCAACCATATGTGACCCAGTAATAGAAAGTTTCCAATTGCAGAAGATGAAGTGCATTTGGATGAAAATGAATAGGATTGCACAGACATCCAGAGAAGTTGAGAGTGCCGAGCAGTTGGTGTCCAGTTCACAGAGAAACACCAGGAAAGCGTAGTAAACAACTCCAGTAACACCGAATACTAAACACAGAGATTAGGAACATTTATTTCAGATCTTTCTCACCAACAGATCCAAGTCTTAGAAACAAACTTCCAGCCGACGGACTGCTATGTGTCACTTTCCTAACAGTTGCTGCCGCAGAACTCAATGAATCGGAAGAGGGACTCACTTTCGGCTTCGGTAGACACACCCCAAACAGTTTCTGTGATATGCGTAGTTCTCGTTGAAGAGGTTCACACACTTACTCCCAAGTACTGCATTGTCGAGTACCATCTCGGATTCAGAAGTAGAACTATGTACATGTAGAAGAAGAACACTAGGGAACCACCGTACATGTATAATCCGAAGATCTGAAGGAACAAATTACTGTATTGTATTGTGAGATTCTAGCTCACGATATCTTTCTTATTGAGTTTCCTGGACTCTTCATCATTAAGAAGATGAGCTAATTCAAGAACCAGAGAGAAAATTGTGAGGAAGAGAGCGTAGAAAACAGTGCAAGCAGTGAGAAGGGATGTCCTGGAATGAAAGGGTGAAATAAGGAAATGGGTCCTGTAGTCAAGACCACTTGGTTGGGCCGGAGTCCTCGTCGACCGACAGCAACCGCATCATGATAGACTGAAGCAGTGAGCGGAGACTGCGGACGGAGGACCCTCCCCGCGCGGAAGCTTTCACTGGATTGCGTCTAGTTTCGAATGAGAATAGACCGAGGTGTGGCATTTTGGTAAATACGAACGAAGAAGCAGCAGGAGAAGACGACGACGATGATCAAAGTTACAGGGGAGAATCGAAGGAGACTTGGGTGTTCTCCGCACAATTCCCTTCGAATAAATACCACCAATCATGGTATTTAGAGAAGGAAATACATGGGGAACAGCAAGTTTTTGACCTAGGAGAGAGAGAGCGGAATAAAACATAAATACAGCGACCATTTTGGAGAGATGATTGGTACAGATGTTTCTTGAATGTTTCTGAACGCAGAGGTGGAGGAAATCCTTTCTGGGAGACTAACTAATCTTGAGGTCAAAAGTTACCAACACATCTTCCTGAACAGAACACAAACCACAAAGAGAGATGTGGGAGGTGTAGGTATATTAGAAAATCTATAAATGAGGTCTCAAGGAAGGGAACAGGTGTCGTCTCAGCGATATGTTGACGAGTATTAGAAAATCTATACATATTACCTGTGGCATCCCTAATTACTCAGACCCTATTCTTGAACTCAGAGTACGATTACAAAAACAGTTCCAGCCTACTGATATCACTGTTTACTTATCACCTAGAACACCGATTCTTTTCCATTTCAAACATCTTTGAATAGCGCACCCTCTCCTTTGAACTTCTCCAGATATGTACCCATTTCCCTCTTCCCCCAATCCAATCTGTTTCACTGAACTCACTTTGCTTTCTTGTCCCGCATCCAGGTGGTCTCCGCCGATTCGGGTGTCTTGTCGACCTCCTCCGTCGTCGAACCGTTCTCACTGTCATTCTCGCTGATCGAGTAGTTTGAATTGATTCGTGTAAGCTGAGAGCAAACACTTTTTCCCTCTCTGAACACGTTCCCAATATGCTCACCTGGGCCGGTCGCTCGATACCTCCCGAGAAACGCACGTGTTCCAATGAGTCGTTTCTCTGGAAGGAAACGTGTCAAATCTGTTCAACACAAACATGAAAGTTCTTACAGTTGGAATCCCCATGACTTCTGGTGTTCCCTGTTCTTCCGATCCTTCTCGTAGACTTACAAGTGAGAGATTAGGTAAGATACGAGTACGGAACTCACTCAAAGTTGGATGTATTCAGCCAGGCAGATGTAAAATCACAAGAAGCCGATCTATTGGCTCTGTGGATGCTTCTTCTGGAAGATGGCCGTTTGAAGAGAGAGAATCGGCGATGTTCGGGGAACGGCGGCAGAGCAGCCGGACGGATCTCGGAGAGGCACCGACTCAGCGGACGACTTGGTTCTGTTCCTGGAAGCATTCAGATGGTAAAGGGTACAATGGTATGGAAGGCAACTAGTAATACTTCCAATGAAACTATTGGAACAATTGGGAACCGGTAATAAAAAATGTAAGGAAAAACGAGCGGTGCCCCGATTTGACAGCAATCAGCCGACAGACGGAACGGGTTGCTCCGGTTCGGCAAGTGAACTCGGAGGGCGACGGCTCAAAAAATAGGTCTCATGCTCGATTCTTCCTCCCCTTCTCTTTCATTTCATTCCCATTGACAGGAGACAATTGATCGGCCGTGAAATAGGAATTACCAGAGAGGAAGGAGCGGCTTCTTCTGGCGAGAAAGAGCCGTAGGGTCAGTGTTTGGTCAAACCGACGGGTCAGCGGAGAAAGAGTTCCTGTCTTGTCTCGGGGCGAGGGAGTGAACTAATAAGCGGGACAAGCACAAAAAGAAAAAGTGCAATCGGGACAAAAGAGGAGGAGGAACAGAACATGTACACACCCGAGTGTACAAGTTGGGGATGACGTGGCAGACAGGTAGTCAGTCTGACACAGAGCATCTTTTGGCAGAAGCCGAAAGATCGGCATGCCGTCGGAAAGAGAGAAAGAGTCGGGCACAAAAACCTGTTCCACGGTCAACAACACAACAAATATCATGTACATATCGTGTGCACAAGTCCGAAATGCAACACGGATGCGCTGTTCTCTGAACTCTGCCATCGAACTTACCCGGAGAGTTCGACGACTCTTCTGCAATGATTGGACATGTTTGACTGGAGAATCTGTCGAATCTGGCAGGGAACATCTTGGTGGGAGTGGATGCTTGACTCGGGAATGGGGTAGGTTCGGTGTGGGAGAGGATCTCCTGGAAGTACCTGGTTAGGCGAGGTGTTCTGGTATTCAACTTGCCCTGAGATCATATATCGAGTCTCCATTTTCGTCTATATCTTTCGCAGATTCGATCGTATTCTGTCGATTCATCTGGAAAGTTCTGAAAAGTGGGGAAAGAGGGGAAGAAAAGGTGTGAAGAAGGAAAAAGAGTTGATGAAGGGTGCAAACTGACAACACTTGGGAGTCCCCGAATGTTTGCTCAATTACTGCCAACGAACGATCCGAAATCAGCGGGATCGTTGCGAAATTAGCCCCGTGTGTTCTTTACTTCTTGTTGTTTGCATGGAAACAGAAAATGTGTTTTAGCAGATCGACTTATGTTTCTTTTCGTGTCTTTTGTATTCATTAAACATCTCGATTTCTCATCTTTTGAACTGTTTCCTCAACTTATGAAGGACGGAAGCAAACTGAGCAGAGACCAGGAGTTCAAGGATTCTCCCCATAGTTCGGAGGATTACTGTATTCCCGATTCCCCCAAAAGATCCCCCGTTTTGGCGGTGCCAATCGACGTTTCACTCACTGCGTAATCAGTGACTAATCCCCAAATATTTGCTCACTATCAATTATTATTTATAGCGAGAACTCCGCTTGATCTGGTTTATTAGAGAACAACACAAATTGAAAGGAAAAAAGTGAAGAAACATGGAACATGATGGCAATTGTACAGATGTTGTTGCTCGTGTGCAATAGATGTTGACGTGGGCTCAGTGGATTCTGCGGAAACTGAACATGACTATGTAAACTGATCAAACATGGTGAAATGTTTTTGGAAGAAAGTAGATGAACGAGATGTGTTTGTTCAGTTTACATAGACATTTTTGAGAGTAAATGGGTGACATAACATACTAGAAGAAGTTGTTGCCACCCGGGTTGCTTGTCGACGGTCCCGCGGCGTCTTCCTCTGTCTTTTCTTCTTCTTCCACCAACTCTTCCTTGGCAGACATCTTCATCTTTCTTCTCGTGATCTTCTCCGAAGACACTTTTCCGACTATGTCCATTTGTCCTGAATCAATTGTTTTTTATGATAGCCCATCTCCAGTTACCTTCGTAGCACGTGTTCCAGATCGTTCCCACGTCCATCGCGTCTATCGGCATACTGAATACCCTTGAACAATTAACCGGAGATAGTCATAATAAGCGCAATTCTTACTCTAGCATTCCGAATCCCTGCATCTTCATGTCGGAGTGCTTCTTCTCGTAGTGATAGCGCATCTGACGGGTGGTTCTGCAGTTGTAATTGCAGTTCCGACAAGCGAGACACTTCTCTTCGGTATGAGTCAAGGCGTGGTCGATCAGCCGGAGCTTTCCGTATCTCTGCTTCCAAGGGAACACTCGACAGCAACCCTACAGAGAGTTCAGTTTTTCTGACAACATTTTAGTGGGATACCTGATATTCACACTTGATTTGATGTGTTTTGTTCAGCTGCGCATAGTTCTTGTTGTTTGCTGTACGCGACTTTATTTTCGATGGAACTTTGAAAGAAACAACTCTTGATTCCTTTGCCGAAACATTTGTAGTCTGCAATACTTTTCCAATTATTTCACAAAGTCAACAAAAACATACGCTCTTTCTCAGAATCGAGCTGGTCGGTTGCAAGTTTGGAGGTGGGGGCGTGTGCAGTTCAATGGTAGCCTCGGAGTAGATTTGAACAGTATCATTGTCTTCGTCCATCGAGTGGAACTCGTCCATATCATAGTCCATATCGTACTGAGCGAAAGATCTATCTGGTTCCTCGAAATCCAGAGGACCGTCCGCTGGAACTTGGTAATCAGGTTCATAGTCCGGTTCGGAATGATTATCAAAGTATATTGGAGACATATCAGTGAGAATCGGCTCGGTACTCTGAAAACTGAACAGGCTGCATTACGTAATCAACTAACAGTTACCTTAGTCTCAAGAAGAATCGGGTCAGAAGCTTTCGGAGTGTTCTCACGGTTAGTTGATTTCTCATCAGAAAAACGAGATGGACCGAATGATCTGCAAAACGTTCAATTCACGACTGCAACTAGCTTTGCATCTTACGAATGAGCCACACCGCCGAGAGATGCCTTAGTTTCTTGACGACGACTAAGAGATAGTTTGTATTGTGGAGCACTACGACGTCTTGTGAAACTCCGACGCAGTGGGAGTCGCGGTGGAGCTGTTGACATAGATCGGCCAATAGTCTTGGGCTTGACCTCTTCAAACTTTCGAGCAACCTGATCCACGAGACCTGCTACGAGGGCATTCACGGAAGACGAAATATCATTGAGACCCGTCCTTCCTGGTTCCGGATCGTTGTCATCGTCGGAAGAATCGGTCAATTCCGAGTCAGTGCTTGAACCGATTGAAGATAAGTCTTCAGAAAAACGCATCTTCGACTTGCTCAAAAGATCGACTTGCGAAACCATTGGGGTTGAGAAGTATGGGGCACGAGTGGTGGCCATCGTGGTGCTGAGAACAGGACCAAACTGGTTGATCGTTTCGTCTTGGTCGGAAGATTCTCCGTCGTACATGCTTCCTTCGACAATCCATGTTTTCGAACAGCCAATGTCATTCTGAAAATTATGAATTCAGAGGGATGGTGCTTGACAGAACCTCACCAGGACAGATTTCAAATAGATGCCATCATTCTGCAAATCCTTGAGAGTGCGTCCGTAGATGTTGATTTGAATGTACGTGTTCCACATTTCAGTCATCTGTTCCAAAAGTTAAAATAAAGACAATAAGAAAAAAATGATAAAGATAATGTGTTGAATCGAACAACTCGGATAGGGATTCACAAATATGATTTTTAAAAACATGTTTTAACAAATAACAGGAATCTATTCAACAAGAGCAAAATAGCAACATGATATCATCGGGAACTTTACATCGACCTGCTCTAGTCATCTTCTTCCACAACGGTAGTCTTTTTAGATCGTTTCGAATTTTTGTCTCGCCTCGCGAATGGATCGAAATCGCCACCAGCGGAGTTTAGATCATCCTCGAAACAAATCTTCCAGATATTCATAAAGTCGTTGTCTTGACTGGCAGACTGCACCATGCTGAAATTAGTTCATGAATGTGTTAACTTTTTCATTCAGTACTTTTTTAATCGGAGTGCCATAACTTGAACGTCTTTGTGAGCTTTGCGATGGTGTTTCTGAAGATTGAGGACAGTCCGGGTCTTGAATTTACAATGTGGACACTGGAACTTTTGGAGCACGTGGTGGGTCAGCGCGTGATCGATGAGTCTGGATTTCCCGTACTTTTTCTTCCAGCTAAACGACTTTTTACAACCCTGAAGAAATCTCCTCTCTTTCTGTAACCGGGTTGCTTCCTCACCTCGAAACGACACTTGATAGTGTGCACTTTGTCCATCTCTTTGTCTTTTTCAACTTCCGGAATCACAAACGAGACCTTTCTCTTTTTCAAGACAGAAGAACTTGGTTCTCTGCTCAAGGAACCTTCAATCAATATGCTGGTATCTTGACGAAAAGGTGTCGGCGCGTCGGTGAAATCAGGGAAGGAGTTGTTGAACTGCATCGGGGCCAACGTCTCATATACTTTCTCGGAAACCTGGAACAAATTATCGGTATATTTTATATGATGAGAACTCACATTCGCAGGAATGTCGTCTTCATCGAAATGGAACGAAGGGACGGGATCGAAGTAACACGAACCGGTGAGAGATGCCTTGGTTTCTTGACGATTGAGAGACGGTTTGAATTGAGGAGCACTGATGCGTCTTCTACTCCGACGCAGGGGAAATCGTGGTGGAACTGTTGATATAGATCTCATAGTGCCTGCGGGCTTTGCTTCCATTTTCCGAGGTTCCTTAACCGGTTCTTCCGCGAGAGCATTCAGAGAAGACACAATACCATTGAGACTTTTCTCTCCGGATTGCGAATCATTGTCACCGTCGGAAGAATCGTTGAACTCCGAGCCAGTGTTTGAACCGATTGCAGATAAGTCTCCGGGAAAACAAGTGTTGAGCTTGCTTAGAGGATCGACCAGTGAAACTGCTGGAGTGGAGAAAAATGGAGCACGAGTGGTGGCTAACGTGGTGCTGAAAACAGGACCCAAGTCAATGATCGTTTTCTCTTGATCAGAAGATTCTCCGTCGTATATGCTTCCTTCACCGATCCAGGTTTTGGAACAGCCAATGTCACTCTGAAAACGAGAAATTCAAGATAATGTGGGGAACGAGAGTGCTCACCAAAACAGATTTCAAACAGATGCCATCCTTCTGTAGATCTTTGAGAGTGCGTCCGTAGATGTTGACTTGAATGTAAGTATTCCAAACTTCGGACATCTGCAACAAATGCGAGAATGATAATAACTACAAGAGAAAAGTGGAGAGATATAAAAATTATGGATAACAAGATAGGCGAGTGGTGAGAACAAACCAGTGATAACTTTAAAGAAGATTCAAACATTTGTATACATGCTTTAAAAAACTTAGAATCAACAATCAACAGAATCATCAGAACACGAATGACATCTACAATTGCAGGTTTTCCCTCTTCCTCTTATCAACGATGAACACTCCATGACATCCCGTTGTGCCATCAACTTTCCGACCAAGTGCAGTTGAGATGAGTAACATTTCTCCCAGATCTCACTAACCTTTTGCGGCGACTTTTCGATACTGAAACAAGAAACTGCTTGAGCAAATCATATCGTCAGTGTTCTAACCGTCTGATTTCAAATTTGTTGAATTTGAAGGATGGATGTTTTTTTTGGTAATGGTAGCGAATGACACGATTCGTCTTTGCTTCAAACTTTTTGGTTCTGCACAAGTGACACTGGAACTGAGCCTCCGGGTAATGAGTCAACGCGTGATCCAGAAGACGTCGTTTTCCGAACCTGGGCTTCCAGTTTTGAGAACTTTTACAGCCGGTGAACTCGCATTTGATTTTATGTATTTTGTTCAGCTGCGCATGACTTGCACGGCTCGCTCTATTCGAAGGAACTTTGAAAGAAACAACTTTCGAGTCCCTTGCCGCAACAGTCGTAGTCTGCAACTTTTTAAAAATAAATCCATGTTTCTGACCACAAGAAACATACTTTTTTCCTCAGAATCGAGTTTCTCGCCTGCAATTTTGATGACGGAGGCGTGTGTAGTTCAATTGTGGGCTCCGAATAGAGTGGAACAGTATCATCGTCTTCGTCCATCGAGTGAAACTCATCCATCTCATCGTCTATATCATATTGAGCATAGGATCTGTCTTGTTCGTCGAAATCTCGAGGACAGTCTTCGGGAACATCGTAATCAGGCCCATAGTCTGGTTCGGGATCATCATCATAGTTAATTGGAGCCAAATTTGTGAAAATTCGTTCGGAACTCTGAAAATTGGAAAGGTTGCATAACGTAACCGTCTAGCAGTTACCTCAGTCTCTAGAAGAATGGGGCCAGACTTTGGAGTGTTCTCACGGACAGTTGATGTCTTCTCAGAAACACGAGATGAACCGCATGATCTGTTCACAGCAGACGTGATATCATTGCGATCTGTTACTCCTGGTTTCGGATTGTTGTCATTGTCGGAAAAATCGTTGAACTCCGAAACACTGTTCGATGCAATTGTAGATAAGTCTTGAGAAAAACCCATCCTAGACTTGCTCAGACGGTCGACTTGCGAAATCATTGGGGTCGAGAAGTTTGGAGCCCGAGTGGTGGCCATCGTGGTGCTCAGGATAACTCCTGATTCGTTGATCGTTTCAAACTTATTCATGTCAGAGTCTATATCGTATTGAGCACAAGATCTGTCCTGTTCGTCGAAACCCCGAGGACTGTCTGCTGGAACTTCGTAATCAGGTCCATAGTCTGGTTCGGAATCATCATCGAAGATTATTGGAGTCAAATTTGTGGATAATCGTTCGGTACTCTTCAAATTGGAGGATTGCATTGCGTAATTGGCTCATTGATACCTTATTCTCAAGAAGAATCGGACCAGAAGCCATTGGAGCGTTATCAAGGACAGTTGACTTCTTCACAGAAACACGAGAGGAACAGCATGATCTGCAAAAAGTATATTACACGATTAAAACTTGTTTTGAATCTTACGGATGAGCCAAATCGCCGAGAGAAGCCTTGGTTTCTTGACGACGACTGAGAGACAGTTTGTATTGTGGAGCACTACGACGTCTTGTGATACTCCGACGCAGTGGCATTCGCGGTGGAGCTGCTGACATAGATCGTACAATCGTCTTGGGCTTGAACTCTTCAAACTTTCGAGCAACCTGATCCACGAGATCTGCTACGAGGGCATTCACAGAAGACGTAATATCATTGAAATCGGGCTCTCTCAACTCCGGATCGTTTTCATCGTCGGAAGGATCGTTAAACTCCGAGCCAGTGCTCGATCCAATTGTAGATAAGTCTTCAGAAAAAGCCATCCTGGCGTTGCTCAGAAAATCGGCTTGCGATACCATTGGGGTTGAAAAGTATGGGGCACGAGTGGTGGCCACGGTGGTGCTCAGAACAGGACCCAACTTGGTTTCTTGACTAAGAGGCAAGTTGTATTGAGGAGCACTACAACTTCTTGTACATTGATGCAGTGGGAGTCGTGGTGGAGGTATTGATAGCGATCTCATAGTGCTTGTGGGCTTCAATTCTTTCAATTCCTGAGTTTCCTCCTCTCGTTCTTCAGCGAGAGCATTCAGAGAAGACACAATACCATTGAGGCGTTTTTCTTCAGTTTGCGAATCGTTGTCACCGTCGGAAGAATCGTTAAACTCTGAGCTAGTTCTTGAAGCGATTGCAGATAAGTCTCCGAAAAAACAAGTGTTGAGCTTGCTTAGAGGATCGACTCGCGAAACTGCTGGAGTTGAGAAGTATGGTGCACGAGTGGTAGCCATCGTGGTGCTTAGAACAGGACCAAACTGGTTAATCGTTTCGTCTTGATCGGAAGATTCTCCGTCGTACATGCTTCCTTCGACAATCCATGTTTTGGAACAGCCAATGTCACTCTGAAAATGATAAATTTAGGGAAATTTCGTTTGAGAGGAACCTCACCAGGACAGATTTCAAATAGATGCCATCATTCTGCAGATCTTTGAGAGTTCGTCCGTAGATGTTGACTTGAATGAATGTATTCCATACTTCAGCCATCTGTTTCAAAAAAAGAGAGAATTTGACAAAGAAATCTGAAAATTTGAAAAACAAAATTCGAAATTTGCTTGTCGCGCCGTTCGTGGCGAGACCCGGCGCCCGAGAAAGTGTGTGCGCCTTTGAGGTTACTGTAGTTTGTGAAGAGAAATTGCCATCGCAACATTTCGAATCGGATTACTTTTGTGTTCCAGAGAAAAAAAGTAGAAAAAAA
Source organism: Caenorhabditis panamensis (assembly GCA_900883565.2). NCBI lineage: Eukaryota > Metazoa > Nematoda > Chromadorea > Rhabditida > Rhabditidae > Caenorhabditis > Caenorhabditis panamensis. The sequence goes on from LR537905.1 coordinate 376,806, forward strand.
TCAACAAAAAAAAGAAAAATTTTTAAATTCTGATTTTTATCTCTTTTTTCTTTCCTCTCATCTCTCAATTCTGAATTCCAGTGTAGTTGTCCGTGTTTCTGTTTGAACATTCTGTTTCTGAACTCTTGAAACACCTCTCATCGGAACAAAGTGATAAGCAGTTTCAAGTTTCTGGCAAAGATAAAAAACGAGTACGTCAGTGGTCATCGTGTGGTCACTCGAAGCGTATTATACTATTAGTTGGAAACTATAGTGCCGAGGTGACAATACCAGGACAGATTAAGTGGAAGTGTACTGCGACTCAGGTGATGGGGGACGGAAAATGCACCGACAAAGCAACAATCACAAGTATTGTGCTCGACGCGGAGCTGTCAACAGTACTGTGAGATCAAAGAAGCAGTTTAGGAGCCATGTGTAGTCGAGGATATGGCTGGGAAAAGTTGTAGACACACAGGGGTTATCAATTCTTCAAAGGAACATAATAATTCAGTCCATAGATGTATAGATTTTCTAGTAAATTGGTTGCATCAATCGTCCATTTACTCCCTCCTCCCCCTACTCTGTTGCGGACCTCCAGATATAGATTTTCTAATATTTGGTGGCCTTATTTATAAGAAATCGCTCAGACGGAATTAGTCTGTTGCAGAAATAATTTCCAATTCTGTTCATAAACACAAAAGTTCATCTGGATGTTCCGTTGGACTCTCCACAACTGAAATCCTCTTTCCAGTACAAAGATTATCCCTCGAACAGTATCCTGTCCCCCCACAACCAGTCGCCATTCCACTTCCTTGGTCTGCAGTTCAAGTTGTGTCAGTTCGCTTTCTTCGCTTTCTCCACCCGTCGCCATCCATCAAAGATCAGATTCCTGCATCCCGACCTGACGATTCCAGTCTTCTGTGGCCTTATCACACTAATATTTACTGCATAAACAAACACAATCGAGAGAGGAAAAGTGGGCGGGGCGTGGGAAGTGAGAGAGAGGAACAAAGTATTATACAACTTACCAAAAAAAGTCACATGTCTCTGCACACTTGTTATCTAGAAAACAAAAAGATTAAATAAATAGAGAGGGTCGACGAATTCAGTGGGCATTCCCATTCTCATTCGCATTCTCTCATCCACTCAGCCTTCAAACCATGAGTGCCAACGGGTTGCACTTCCACGTCAATGAGGTCCCCAGCCCAACCTCAATAATGCTTTTCGGGCTTCAACAGATGATGATCTGTCTCTCTTCACTCCTTGTTATCCCCTATGTCGTCTCTGATATGCTCTGCGCCGGGGATCAAGCTATTCAGATACGGTAGGCAGGATAAAGTGACTGTAATCAATTAAGCTCCTCTCCTTCAGAGTTCAACTAATCTCCGCAACTTTTGTGACTTCGGGTATAGCCACAATCCTTCAGACAACCTTTGGAATGCGGTAAGAGACACAGTTTGTTGTTTGTGACAATCTTTAGAAGTCATTCAGTCTCTCGATCCTCCACGGTCCTTCGTTCGCTTTCCTCCCAGCACTTCACACCTTCCAAACCACATTTCCCTGCGATGCCAACACAGATGTCAACGATTGGCAAGAAAAGATGCAAATGGTACGTCAGAATGTTGTACCAGTTACCGGAACTTCTCTCAGATTGCTGGAAGCTGTCTCGTCGCAGTTCTGATCATGCCAATTCTGGGATTCACTGGTCTGGTGGGTGTTATATCGAAATACATAGGACCAGTGACTATCGTTCCCATTATGAGCTTGCTCACGATAGGTACCGTTCCGGATGTTGAACAGAAAATGGCGCTGCATTGGATATCAATTGTGTGAGTAATCAGTAAACAAAAACGGATATAACTATGACGAGTTGTTGTTTTAGGGAGTTCCTCATCCTCATTGTCTTCGTGGTGCTTCTGGAGCAATACGAACTTCCACTTCCGGTGTTTTCACTTTCAGAAAAGAAGATCAGGTTCACCAGACAGAAAGTGTTCAGCCAGTTCCCGGTACTTTTCTATTTCCTTTTTCCCAAACTCTCATATTCATTCAGTACCTTCTTGGAATCTCCATTGCCTGGTTCATATGCTTCATCCTCACCATCACCAACGCGGAACCTCCGGGAGGAGCCGCCCGCACTGACCAGAACGCGAGTATCACTGTATTCGACCAAACCCCATGGGTCCAGATGCCTATGCCGTTGTTCTTCGGCCCTCCGAAGTTCAGTCTCTCTCTTGTTTGCGGTTTTATGGCATCCTGTTTCGCGGCAATGATTGAAAGTATCGGGGATTACAGTGAGTTTTATTTTTGAAATTTCATGTTGAAAATACATAAAACCGAATGACCTATCGAACATCCGTTTACAGATTTGTGCGCAAAGATTTCGAAACAAGGCCGCCCACCACCTTCCAACACGAATCGGGCATTCGTTGTCGAGGGAATCGGATGCATTCTGGCAGCACTGTGGGGAGTCGGAACTGGAGTGACCACTTATGCAGAGAACATAGCGATCATGTCGGTGACGAAGGTAATCGACCAGTGATGATACCGGGGCAAAGTTTCTCTGGAATTCTGGGAAACCATGTGATCAGCGACCAGGGAAAGACTCCTCTTTTAAGATTAGCAAACAGACAAGACAGCTGGAATTCATTTCGTTTCGCTGATAAGCTGCTTAGTGATAAGAAAAGAAGAGGAATAGAGAAACAAGAACGATCTTTAAAAACACTTTCTTCGTTGAACTATGGTGTCCTTTGCAGGTCACGAGTCGCATCACAATGCAGATGGCTGGGGTTCTTCTCATCCTCGCTGGCGTCATCTCGAAGTTCGCCGCTTTTCTTGCCATGATCCCTGAGCCTATCATCGGAGGGCTACTTGCCATGGGGGTCTGTCTTATCAACGGAGTTTCCTTGAGCAATTTGCAGGTGAGTGTTTGGAACAGGAAAGTTTTTCAAGTTGCACGGCAAAGTTTTTTCAGACTGTTGATCTGCGATTGTCCAGGAACCTCACGATCATCGGAATTTCCATCATTATGGGACTCACAGTAGCGTCACACTTTGAGAAGACTCCGCTCAACACAGGAAACCAAGTGGTTGATGATGTATTCGGAACTCTTCTCACCATCCGAATGCTCATTGGCGGAGTCATTGCATTCACACTAGACAACATAACGGGTGGAGCAACGAGGAAACAGCGTGGCTTTGTGTCGGACAGTGACACCGACGACGAGGTTCCGTTGGAGCAGAACGGATACGTACTTCCCTCGTGGCTCAACAACTTCTTCTTACGATACTCATGGCTGACTTACCTGCCAGTCATTCCTTCAGAACGGGAAATATTGAAAATAGAGGAGAAAAGAAACAAATTTAGTTTAGATTCAAGAGATATTCAAGAGAAAGCATAAATAATTTATTATTTTCTTGCTATTTTCATCAAATCTTCAATCCATTCATCTTCTCGTTTTCATCCGCCGAGTTGGCATGATCCAGATGAGACTGCTGACTGGCCGGGAAAGTTCCAGTAACTCCCACTGATCCACTTCCTTGAGTGTTCGAATGCATTTGTTGTTGGTGCAGCAACTGAGGGTTAGCATTCTCCAGAAGAGTTTGACTGCTTGGGAATCCAACTCCTTGTGATCCGCCTCCTTGAGTGCTGGAATGCATCTGTTGGGGGTTCAGCAACTGAGGGTTCGGATTCTCCAAATGTGGCTGATTGCTCGGGAAACCGACTCCTCCTGATCCGCCTCCTTGGGTGTTCCAATGAGTCTGTTGTTGGTCCAGCAACTGCGGATTACCATTCTCCAGAAGAGTTTGACTGCTTGGGAATCCAACTCCTCCTGGGCCTGGTGGCATCAAAATGATTGTATGTGGTCTTCTGGCCGCAGTAGACGTGGAAGTTTGCCCGTTTGAAGTTTCTAGTGGGCTTCTCGAACGGCTCCGAGAGCTCGGCCCGTACGAGGATCCAATACTCTGCAAATCAGTGTCATACTAGCAAATTGACTGATTTACCTTTTGCCTTGTGGCTTTTTTTCTGCCCAGTCCCTTTGTGAATGTACTTGATAATAACTGTATAAACGTTTTTCACAGAACAATTTCGTGTTGTAATTTGACGGGTTCACGCTTCTTCATGATTTGGCGAGGTTCCGTTGGAACAGAACGGCTACGTGCTTCCCTCTTGGCTCAACAACTTCTTCTTACGATACTCATGGCTCACTTATCTGCCAGTCATTCCTTCAGAACGAGAAATATTAAAAGTAGAGGAGAAAAGAAACAAATTTAGTTTAGATTCAAGAGATACTCAAGAGAAAGCATAAATAATTTATTATTTTGTTGCTATTTTCATCAAATCTTCAACCCATTCACATCTTTCACACTCTTTTTCGTTTTCATTCGCAGCTCTTCTACCCGTTTTATAGACTTTTCAGATGGGATAACCGGCAGAACTGTGATTGAAGGGACTTTGAGAATTGCACGATTAGCGAAAGATGGCAACACGAAACCATCTCTGTGCACAGGAACATCTTCCTCTCCGGATCCTTCCTCTCCACGGAATCCTCTCTGTTGTCGGGTTGCTCCTCCGGCCATTGTGTCAAGGATGAAGGCAATCAGTCCTCCAACAAGCATTCTGATCTTTAGAAGTGTTCCTAGCACATTGTTTACTTCCTTGTTTCCAACGTTCACAGGATTTACTTCGAAGTGGGAAGAGATCGTGCAGCCAAGCACAATTGATAATCCCATTATCGTCAAGTTCCGAGATAATCGGAGTTCAACACACTGAAGGTTTGCAATGGCAACTCCGCAGATCATGCTCACTCCGGCAGCCAATACTCCTCCGATTATAGCTTCAGGTATCATTGCAAGAAAAGCAGCAAACTTGGAGAAAACTCCGATTAGAATGAGAAGAGCACCAGCCATTTGCATTGTGATTCTGCTGGTTACCTACAATGATTTGAATGATCTATACAGGGACTGTTGGCGCTTACTTTAGTGACTTGCATGATAGCAATATTCTCTGAGTAAGTGGTGACTCCAGTTCCAACTCCCATCAGTGCTGCCAGCATGCTTCCAAGGCCTTCCATGATGAATGCTCGGTTTATACTGGAAGAGGGCGGACGTCCTTGCATCGATATTTGGGCACACATTCCTGAAACTTTTTCTTCATGAAATCCACTTATTATCTTCTTACCGTAATTCCCAACACTTTCAATCATGACGGCAACAGTGGAAGAAAGAAATCCAAAGGCCAACGCGACGTTCACTTGAGGGAACCCAAAAGCGAATGGGTAAGGAATCTGGATCCAAGGGGTGCTGTGGAACACGCTGAGACTCTCGATGTTGTCAGTCCGAGCAGAGCTTCCCATCGGTTCTATGTTGCTCACTGTGAGTAACCAACATAATAACCAAGCAAATGCAATTCCAATGAGATACTGAAAGCAGTGTTACTGGACATCTTGACTCGGAAGCTTACTGGAAACTGTCCGAAGAGTCGGATCCTGGCCAGAGTTAACTGGCGTTTTGCTAAAGAATAATATGGAATTGGAACTTGCCAATTCTCAAGAAGAACAACAAAAATGATGAGGAGAAGAAGCTCGACAATTGAGATCCAATGAAGGGAAACTTTCTCTTGTATGTCTGGCACTATCCCGATGCAAAGCAATATAAGCATCGGAACTATGGTGACTGGTCCGATATGCTTTGAGATTCGACCCACAAGACCAGTGATTCCTAAGAAGGGCATGAGGAGAACGGCGACGAAAAGAGACCCAGAGACCTGAAGAAGATCATAAAGTTTAGATGATCATGGAACAATGTTACACTCACTATCTGTAGTCTCTCTTTCCAAGCTGTGGTGTCAGAATCTGCAGTACATGGGTATAAATGTTCGAAAGTGTGTAGAGCGGGGAGAAAAGCAAAAGAAGGACCGTGGAGGATCGCAAGTCTTATGAAGGACTCATTGATGTTATGCCATCGATGCTACCTACCGTAACCCGAAGGTAGTTTGTAAGATGGTAGCTATTCCAGTTGTCACAAAGGTAGCAGAGATCAGTTGTACCCTAGAACACAGGCTCAGTAAGGTTAAGAATCAACTTCTTCACTAACCTGATTGCAATTGCTTCCGCGCCTGCACATAACATATTGGAAAGTAGATAAGGAACAACAAGTAAAGCAGAAATACATACGAGCATCTGTTGGAAACCGAATAGCAGGATAGCCGAGAAGTGTGGTACATCGTTAACGTGGAAATGTAGTTGTCCTATATCGGCAACCATCGTCAGAATTGGAGAGAACTAGTTGATCTGTGAATGGAAAAGGGCGGATGCCGAACGAAAGAGACGACACGAGAAGAGGAGGAGATGTGTTTGGTGGTGACCGTCAGTGTTTACGTACCGTTCTTTTGTGTGTTTTCAGTGGGACTCGAACTTTACTCTTGTTTTTCGTTCTCTTTCCATGTCTAAATCAAAATTTAATTTATTATTGTCCAAAATAAATACATGATGGGTAAGGTAAGTAGAGAGATCAGATCTGGGAAGGAATGAAAAGTGGTCCACGGGGCATATGCGGCTGAGAAGAACGAGGGGGTCTACCGGGGGTTAATGTTACCAACTAGCGATAAATAGACAAGGAATGTGCTGCGACGATTGAGAAATTGGGAGGGATATTATGTACAGAAAACAGTGAAGTATTGGGCAGCAGTAAGTGAGAAAAGGAAAGGGGAGAGTTACTTGGCGGTGGTCGGGTTGGCAGAAGCAGCCGGCTCGGCGAATGGATCTGTCTTGGTTCCATCCGAGACGATCGGAGCGACCATGTTGACAAACTCATCCAAGTCAATCTGAAAGAACAAGTTGATTCCGAGACCCAATGCCAACTTGCTCACCTGCTCATCTCCATCCTTGTCGACCTCTCGGATGATCTCATCGACCTCTTCCTCACTGAATCTCTCCCCCATTGTAGTCATGAAATGCTTGAACTCTTGTGCTGTGATGTACCCGTTGCCATCTTTATCAAACACTCTGTAAGTCACGCATTGTTTTTTGGAATCCTCTTTACGAACGCGAATTAGCATGCGAAAAGAATAGTGCGCCGTGCCGTTCTTCTCAACAAAAAGTTCGCGTGCCCTATTGTTCCTACAGTAATCCGATCCATAACTCACTTGAAAGCAAGGCGAATCAGCTCCTGATCAGTCTCCTTGTTCATCTCCTTCATCATCTTGCAGAACTCGCCGAAGTCAATCTTTCCGTTTCCGTCCACATCGTACTCGTTGACCATGTTCAACAACTCCTCTTCAGTCGGATTGAGTCCGAGAGTACGCATCGCCACTCCCAACTCCTTGATGTTCATCGTATTGTTACCATCCTTGTCGAAAAGCTTGAATGCTTGAGCAAACTCCTGGAGCTCCTCCTGAGTGAACTCGTCGGCGTCGGAGCACACGGATTGGTTAGTTCCTTGGCGGTACATTTCGCGTTTTGCCACTGAACGAAATGAATGAAATCCATTCGAAACTATTTACATCGGGGGCAATAACAAGAACGTGGGGGAACGGGGAGGATTTGGATTCCCAAGAGCCGACCGACACACTTGAGTTGTTTTTGTGGTGTATGTTACAAAACCAAAGGAGAAGAGGAGGAGGAGGAAGAACAGAGAGACAGGGACATGCTCACGTTTGATGAAACGCCGACGTCACGGAGGACAACGAGACCGAGCAGGGACAGTTGTCCCGACGGAACGAGGCTGCCGAACAACTTCCTGAATTAATTCTGACACGACCTCCAGTGCAGAAAACAAAAATGGGTCCCCAGAGAACTTGGGAAGACTGTTGGAAGAGTCGGCTCCAATGCACAATGAATGGGTCCGGAGGGGACACGCGGGGTGCCAATAAACCTGCGAAACAGTGAGAAAAGACGAGTTGATGATATCAACTGGGTCTCTCTGTCTCATGCACTCTCTCACGCCCTTTCTCTGGACCAATTCCATTAGTTTCCGGAGCAGAGATGTCAAAAAGCAAGCTCAAGAAGAAAAATGGGTGACATCTGGAAAATTGAACATGTGGCTAGTTAGGACCCGTTCTTTCTTCCATGCCCCTTCTATAAATAATTTGGCCTTTTATTTTCCCTCTTCCAGATGATTTGGTGATTCCGTTTTCAGGCCTTTCAAACTTTTGTTTCCGGTTTTCTTCCAGACAACAGAGCCACGAGGCACATGCCGAATATGATGGAGTGCCTGGCTTTACCGCTGGAAGTCGAGGTCTTACCTAGGAAAAAAAAAACAAAAACGAGGAGCGAAATGGGCTTATTGTCCTCTCGTTAATCCGACGTTTCGGCTGGATGGATGGTGATGATCAAGAATCAGAGGTTGTGGTGGAAGAAGAAGAAGAAGAGAAGAATGGAAAGAAGAGTGTGTGGGAAGGAGGCCAGCACTGCACTGAACACCGGAGCAGCACAAGCGTCGAATAACAAAAAGAGAGAAACGGGCCGAGGCGCCGATAAGTTTTATAGGCTCTCTTGTCGGAGCCGTCAAGAACGATTGGTGAGGTAGATAATGATGAGGTGGAGTGAGTGACGGACAACGTCTCCACAAGAGTCTTCGGACCGCAAACGTGACGGGATGATGGGCGCCTGGCACGACGAATTGCCGGTTGGGCCCGTCAAACGAAACTGACGGGAAGAGGGATACGGTAATAATCCATCGCCGCACACACACTCACGCATTCAGAAACGCAATTTGTGCACGCGCTGTCAGGCTCGTCGAAAGTACTCGTGACGGGATACTCACACTAATTGGTTCCTGAATCCCTTATGAGCTGCCGCGGTTTTGACGGACGGACCAGCTTGGTGTGAAACAAAGAAAAAGCAGGAAGTGAGTGGATGAATGGATCGAAGAGATCAGGGAATGGGTGGAAACGGAACGACGCGTGAGACGATGAATGTGGGAATGGGAATGGAAAAGAGACCACCGCCACCAGAGTTCGCTTTCGAAGATGGGACCGATTTGTGGGGTCTTGAGAGCACAGCCGGAAATAGGGTAAACATCCTTGGTTCAAACTAGGTTCGGCCTCCTGGAAAACCTCAAGTCTAGACTGTCGCCGTGTTGAGTTACGACTGATTCCCCAGAGCTTCTCGTTTCGTTTCGGAGCTCTTGGAACTCTTGAAATGATTGAAGTAAAGGAGGCATTTCAATCAAACAGAGTGTCGAGTGTCCCACCGTGGATTGCTGATAGCTACCGTAACCCATCTTCACCTGGGGATTCCGTTGAGTCGCTCGTAAAACGGATATGGAGTGATGGTTTTATGAAAAAGAAGATGAAGATGCAGAAGAAAAGAAAGGAGAAAAGGAGAAGAAGAATATGAAGAAGAAAATACAAAGAAGAAGAAGAAGAAAGGAAGGCAAAGAATGAAGAAGACGAAGAGGAAGATTGGTTTTGGTTTGAGCCGCTCCGGTCGGTGCTCCGCCCATAACGCATGCATACAATAAGAAATGGAATCTGACGGGGACAAAACACACGGAACGACTCGGTACAACGTACCTCGGTCGGTTGTCGGCTCATTTTTCAAAACAAAAGAAGAGAAAAAAGAGGAAAAGAGACAACTCACGGCAGTCTGCCGCGTTGGCGGATTTGAACGGAAGCACCGAATGAACGCAAACACCGCTCGCCATCACGGGTTCCACTATTTCCTTTTGCTGATTGTTGCCGTTTTGTCTGCAAAATGGGCTGTTTGAGGGTGTGTCAACATGGTAACGACATCTGACCCACACAGACATGGAACGTATCCCTTTTCAACAGATTTTGACGCGGTCATAACAATCCCTAACCGGTTACACTCACCTGGATCGAAACCCCCGTCTTCGGGGTCCTATTCGATTCATTATTTTGCGTAGAAAAGAAATTTTGGGTGTTTTGGGATCTTTCGAAGGAATTTTGAAAAGCGGTTAGTGCTCCAGAATAAGACAGAAGAAGAAGTGCGTTCGTCTGGAAATGAAGAAGAACGACGCGATGAATAGGGTTATAATAATAGGTAAGAGGAGAATCTTCTTGTCTCTTCAGTCGACCACAACCAATTGTTGGAAAATAATGAATAAATAAGAAGTTGAAGAAGAAGGCGTTGTCGAAGCTTTTCCATCCCGCAGAGGAGTGTTTGGCCGTGTGCGACGGACTCGAAATTAGCAAAATCTCGCCCGTGGGCAAAACTCCACGGGCTTCGGAAGAGGGCTCAAGGACTGAATGGGGGACCAGCGTCTTTCGAGCAGAAGTTTCAGTGGAGTAATGAAGAAGAAATGCGGAGGACGACGGCCGGGCAATAGGCAATACACAGCCGTTTTCTATTCATACGAAACAAGTTTGGCGCGTGGCTCGAAACAGCACACGATTCGAGGAGACGCCGACGAGTGGTCGAGGATATGGGTGACGACGCAGAAGATGCTACTTACTGAGTAGAAGAAGAAGGAGCAAAAGGAGAATTGAGGACAAGAAGCGACGGATGGTCGGGGAGGGCGGAAAATGAGACGGGAGCAAATTGGATACAACTTCTGACGCTGACGCCCTCATTTCTGGGTTACGTGAGACTTCTTCAAACTTTCGAAAGAGTCCACGGACTCTTCTTACTTCTCCTATTTCAGATGACTTAAAGAGACAAGAAGATGTTGAAAAAGGAAAGGAAAGTAATGGTCCATTGGGGGTGTGAAATGGAGTGTGGAAACAGGGAAATGGAAACTTGAAGCTGGATTGTATTCAGCTGATGATCAAACTGGATGAAGAAGAGATCAAGAGCTCAAAAAGATACGGTAGAGCTACAATATCTATTCAGAAAAGAGAGGGTAGGGTACGGTAGCTCTTCAGGGAGTATCAAGGAACTCTTTTCTGAAACAGAAAAGTTTCTGAATGAGACTATTTCCTTGCAAAAAGCAAGCACGATGGAGGGATCAGACAAGATGCCCTTGAGAGATTCGGCAGAGTTCAAGTGGATTGAATGTTTTTCTAAGAACCAACAACTATTGGGTCTGACTGAAACGGAAGTGTTCCAAAATATGAAGGTGTTATCGAGTTAGGTTGTTCTCAGAGTCAAGTTCAAGGCATTATTAGATAATCCAACGACAATGAGACATCAACAGATCACCCCGATGGATGTGGGAGTTCAATCCGGATAACCGGGATCGTGTTTTAGAATCTCAAAGCTTCCTCTTTGCTAGATAAACCAGGGAAAGGAAAAGACCAGGAAGAACTACGACTAGTTGCCAGGGAATTTGGAATTCAAGCTAGAACAAGAGAGTGGTCCTCCGGAAAACAACTAAAAGGAGGCGACGCAGTGCGCGACTGCTTCTGGTTTGCCGAAAAAGTTTCAATTTCACCTGCTCGTCTTCTTTAGACGCGGCGGCGGCCGTGCTGTCGAAAATGCAATTAGTAATCGAGAGGCGCGTGAGTGGAGACTTCGGAAGAGGATCCCCGCGATTCGAGAGGAACGCGTCGACGAACATGTTAATCTTGGAGGACTCGGATAAGACGGGCGTTCAAAATACAAGAGAGGATCGAAGGAAAACACTTGTTTAGAAGGTTCAGGCGGCAGATTTGGCTCAAAGTAGCTTCAGAAAAATGTCTATTTCTACGTCACACCGCCTCCGAGATTATCATCTTTACGGGGCGGCGTGCGGACCTGAATGGAAAGCCGAAAAAGGAACTGAAGAGTGCCAAAAATCATCGGGAGGTGGTACGTACGGACGGACGGAATCGTGATTTGCATTCCATTGAGGAGCAGAGTGAGCAAGGCTTTCTTCTTCTGGAAGACGATATAAACAGAAAGAGGCGTCGATGCACACATCCGTGTCCTCGGCTCTTCCATCAACAATTTGGAGTCGGGGAGGGCCTCACTTTGTAGCTCAAGGAATGGAGGAACCGTGACGCACGTGACGACAACTCCCACCCGTTTATTATGGACTCAATCATTTTGAGAACAAATTAGGGAGGTTCAAGGAATTATGAAATCCCTCGGAGAGCTGCGGGATGTGTTATGTTATGAAACAAAACATGTAACATGGGCAGATGATAATAAACAGATTATCCTTGCGGGATTCATCAAAGTCTAAGCGGGGCTTCTTCCTGTTAGTTCAGCATCATCTAAATGGTTTTGGAGGAAGGAGAAATTTCTAGAAGGTCTTGCGAGATTAGTTGATGATCAAGGAAACGGGCGTCGAGAAGCAAACTGTTGGGTTCTAGATCCACCTCCTATTCGCATTCTGTCGTGTTTTTCAAAGAAGTTCAGAATTTTTTAGCGGTCAAGTTCCTGTTGATGCATATGCAAGTCAAATGTCTTTTGAATTATTCTGGGTGTATCGGATCTTGAGTGTAGAAACCGGACTCAATGAAGTACGTAATAGGTTCGAAAAGTGATTACTGTACTTGTGAGCGGCTTTGGTACTTGGATACCCAAACAATGTTATCAGCTCTTTTTGCATTCTTTCTTATGCTGACAGTCCCTTTAAAGAAAGACTCACGTGTTGAGATTCCTTCGTGCGAACACATTGAAGCTCTCGTCGATGCGTTTCTGTCGAGCCGCCTTGGAACGGCCGAACCGCAGCTTCTGTAAAGATGAATCAGTTGAACACCAACATCAGATTTGTTTTGATACTTACCTTCAGAAGGAAATCCAGTGTGCGAAATGTCAAGAACTTATCTCATTTCTTTGTCCAAATCGAGTCTGCAACACAGAAATGTTTATAAATTGTGAAGAATGTGTGTCTTTGTGAAATAGTGAAGGAGTCAAACAACTTTTCCCCCTTTTTCTTTTTTCTTACTCTCTCCATGAAATGAAATGAGAGAGAAATGTTTTGACCAGTTAATTTCACACCCGCATTTGGAGTGTTGGTGGCATGGAAAATGGGGGAAAAGTGGTGAAAAAGGAGAAGTATTTCGAAGGGAAAAAAAGAAGAAAAACGAAAAGTTCGGAGGCGAGAAGTAGATTTTGTGGGGTGTGAAATACGAGGAATGGGCACCACCAAAACGGAAATCAGACAAAGGAAGTGAGCACAATGGTGGGTAATAAAAGAGAGGAAAACTGGGAGAAGAAGGCGAAGAATGAGGATCAGTGATGTGGATTCAGAGAACTGGAGACGGAATGGTGTAACATGTTGATTACAACTCTTATCAGTTATCAGTATGATGAAGTTCGTTATGAAAACCGATGAGTAACAGGAAAAGAGTGGCTGAATGAAAATGGAGAACTGTACAGCGATTCCAAAACGAAAGAACCAAAAAACAAACGGAATTCGGCGTTCACTCTACCGGCTGAAATTCATGCGTCGTCGCCGTCGGCGGAGGGAAAGGACTCGGCCTGAATATGCACATGTAAATACATGCGGTGGTGGCGGTGATGAGAGGCAGAGACCCCGTGTATACGTGTGTGAGTGTGCTCGGGAGGAGAGCAACCAGAGGCCTCCATGCATACAAAATCTACTATATTTAATTTAGTATCACTGCCTTCAGCGGCAACGGCAGCGGATCCTTCTGAACCCAACGCGTCGGGTTTTCTGGGAAAAAGTGCAAACGGAGGAACAGAAGAATGCCGAGATTCGATTATGGAAGAAGAGAAAAACGCAGAGAGTGGACGGATGGACGGGTTCTTTTTTTAGAAACTTTGTGGTGGCGATCAAGTTTGAATTTGTGGGGAGAGAGAGGAACTGTAGATAAAGAAATGAATGGAGATCAGAGAACACTGAGCACCGGAAGTCATACTCATAGATGGAAAACTGATGACGTGGGAAAAGGGACAGACCGGGTAATCCAATATGGGTTGGAGGTGTTCAGGGGTGATCATCCAGAAGAATAATGAATGAGTGTCTGGCCAACAACAGCAGCTTTTTCAGAGCTCATTTTTGAAAGAAAAAAAGGAGAATCTGACAAAGTTTAAAGTGCCGAAACCCGTCTGGGGATGGCCAGATATCCGTGAAGCAATGGTTCGAAAAGCGACAAATTGAATAGAGGTGGCGCCCTTCACAGGCAGTAAAACGGTTCTGGCATCAATTGGATTACTTTTTTGCCACTTGTTTTCGCTCGTCCGCTTCGTTTCGATTCGTTTCGCAGAGGACGGAGCCGGAGCCGACGCCCCGTCCCATCTCATCTCTTCAGCCGCTTCCGCTGCTGAAATGACAAAAACAGAAGCTAAAAAATCGGGAGACGGATAAGAGAGGCTCGCCTCGGCCAATTAAAAAGTTCAAACAGCGAGCGAGAAGGGCGGAGTGTCTCTCTTCGAATTTGGCGCCTTTTCGCTCTTTTCGAGGAGGTGGGCCATCCCAAAAGTGGCGCCGCAAATTCCCAAAAGAATCTTCTTTCTTCTCGCTTTTTGCTCTCAAGTCTCGGGTCTCACTCGTTGATTCTCCTACTCTTTCTGCTTCCCCTCCTGCTCCATCCTGACCACACAAAACTCTTCCAAAGCGCCGGATGATCGACGATGATGATGATAGAGAGCCGTGTATGGGAAAGTGGGGATGGAGATCGCTGGAAGACTGAAAACGTTGATGAATTATGAATAAGCCGCTTTCTCGCTAAAGATGGGCGGTTCGACACGGATTAGAGAAGGAATACAACGGGGTGGAGCTCCCGATTAGAGTCCGACGTGCACTTGGGCAAAAAGGCGAATGTGGCGGCCGGAAACGAGATGTCAACTTGAATCGAACAGAGTCTGAGGACTCGGTTCCAGGAAGTTTCCAATACGTTTCGTTTCCCAGACCGATGCTTCTTCGAAACCGACAGCAACAGCATGAAGAGGGCAAAGCCTCCACGCATAACAAGTAGCCTGGCAACCAATAATGTTTCGTCTCGCTTCCAAGTGTTCTGATCTGATTTCAGCAAAAAAAGAAATGCTCAGGCATTCTCAGACAAGCTTGACTCATTGTTCAGCCAGTCACCAAATAATCTTTTATGCGCCCAAATTTGCTGTGTTCTATTCTGACGGATTTGGGAATTACTCACTCATACAAACAGAACGCGATTTATAGTTGTCGAGAGCAGAATACTACGATTTCTTGTATTTGGCACTTGTGTCTTATGATTTAGAGAAAGGTGATGACTGATATCAAAAGGATGTTATTCGTCAGGGATCTGTGAGTCAGAAAAAGGTGAATAGAAGGCTGATTTGCGTCAACAGATAAAGCCCCACCGGTCGAGCAGCTACAATGAGAGAATGACGCACGAAGGATGGATGGGTTGAAGGTTCCAGAAGGAAGACGTGCGGAGATTGCGAAGCACAAAGGACAGAGTAATTATGGTGGTGGAGAGCAGATGACAAGTCGAGAGTGACCACTACTCGCCGCCGCGTTAAATGCCCGCGAATAAGTGAATCGAATAAAAAGTAAAATGACAACTAGGAAAAACGAGGAGAAAGAGACATGTCCCTGGGCCTGACTTCTCTTCTTCCGAGCCCCACGCTATTTTTGCTTCTCCATCGCGCACCAAAGAATTTCTGGGGTGGTGCTGGGCTGGCGAGGATGGGGGAGGGCGTTTTTGAGCTTCGTAACAACTAGAAAAAATGGTTGACAAAAAGAATGGAGAAATTAGAGGAGTGGGCAGTAGCGACGAGTGCATTCGGCGACGAGACGCAGGCAATGTCTCTCGTGTGTATGTGTGGTGATGACGGCGTTTGGCTGGAAGAAGAAGAAGGAGAAGGAGCATCGATGCGGAGAGGCTGGCATGGATTCCAGACTCGACCGACATCGGATCGTGGGAACCGAAAGTGTGTGGGATCACTTGCGGGATCACTCTGGTCATCAGTGCTTGAGATCTGATCCTGTTGGAACCTAGCTGTCTGGAACATTTCGTTCAGGATCGGTGCGCACCAAGAACTGGAACTCTCCAAAAAGCAATCCAGGAGTGAACCTTCCCTGAACGCCTTTTCTTCCTCCTTACCTACATCCTCTATTATTCATGACAAAGTTGTGCTTTCAGTTGTCTGGATGAGTTGTCTGGTCTCCTGTTTTTGGAACTCTGGTTTCTGTGACCAGGAACAAAAAGAAACGGAACAGAACTGGTGAGAACGGAACTTCATCGAAGAGGTCGAGTCCCCTCTCCAGAGCCATCAATCAAAGCCCTCCATTTGAGGTCGTGCCTCTGATTTATGGAATGAGGTCGTCGGCTCCAAAGCTCTGACGGAATAGATATTCTCTCGGTATCAATGGTAAACAACTGATCAAGAAGTCAACGTCATAGAATCATTTGACAAAACGTGTGTTATTTGTGTTATTTTATTCCCTCTTTTCTCTGACTAGGGTGTGCCGCGGCGGCGTCGTCGAAATCCCAATCCATCCCGATCCAGACGAATATTTGGCGGAAAATGGCGAAAACGGCTAGCGGCAAACAAAAACATTTCTCCATATATTTGGCACCTTCTCCTTTGTCTTTTCTTTCGTTTTCGTTTCCAATGTCGTCGTCGCAACATGATCTTTCTCTCTTTCTTCCACACAACAACAATGTCAGGGAAGGGGAATGGAATGGGTGCACAGAGACCAGTTTATGAGAAGGAACAAGCCATTAGGAGCGGCGGGAAGGGAAAGAGGCGCCGATGGAGAGGTCAAATCCGGCTAATCTGGGGAGAGGGAAAGTTAATGACTGTGTGGGTGATAATCCGAGAAAGCGTTCAGCAGAGAAGAATCGAGAAGAAACGAGATTATGAAGCCCCACGCAACAATCGGATGCCTGTTAGCTTTTTCTCCTTTCGTGGACAGATCCGAGACAGTTCCCATGCGCGGAGATGACATAACGCACTTGTCGGTCATCATCGATCCTCGTTATCCGCTTGTCTCTCCCGCCTTTCTCGTCCAATCAGCTCGGACTGGTTTGATGGATACGACGGCTTCTGGCAGATCATTCCCGATTGCGCTGCGAGAATGCGTTTGCTTCTTCTGCTTTCCCTCTTCGTCGTTTCCCTCTATTCCCTTCCTCCACCTGAAGGACTTAACCTGAAGAGAGCCAAGCAAGTTGGCAATGATGGAAATGAAGAGCCAGCCGGTGTGGAACCACCTCCAAACTTGCAGTTGAGATCGAGGATGATGGCTGCAATGAACTCCCATGTAAGCTTACAACTATTGGTTCTCAGAGTCACAAAACATTTCCAGTCCCAACCAATCCCATCTGAAAAAGCGAACATCTTCAACCAACCGCTCATCCTCACAAAGACCAAGAAACTTGCCAAACCAGCGGCTAAAGCTGTCATAACGCAATCCATCACGGCGTCAACTGAGGGGCCAACAGAGAGAATAACCGCAGCAACCACTTCATTGTCTCCAGAAGATATTAGAAAGGTGAGCTCATTTCCAGGCATCAACTAGATCTTTTTTCAGAAGTTCTCAAGCACTGGTGATGAGAAAGTCAACTTGAAAGTGCGTCCAGTGCTAAAGACAAACTTTGTGGATGCTAACGGGAAAGTAGTCAGAGATGTGGTCTCTGTACCGATTCGAGTCTCCGATGGACATATTCACTCAATTCCGTAAGAAAGAAAGGTAATAGAACTTTTTGGTCCAACACTTTCTCTTTCCAGAAAGAACTCCAAGAACGCAACATCAAGCTCATCCGTCGTTGAAACCGAACGCAACGTGAATGTGGCATTCCGTTCGTCCCTGCCACTCTGGCTCTTCTAATCGCAAAATAGCCGCATATACAATTCGAAGAAAGCATAATAACACGAATGAGTAATAAAATATTTTATGGGTACTTTGAGAAAGATGAGGAATAAGAAAAGCGAATCTGAATTTTATGGCTTCTAGTGGTTGTAGTGAAAAGAAGAAGTCAACACACTTGGAATGAAAACTATATTCGTTTGAGTTTACTAAAAGGGCATTTTCGAATATCGCAACTCGGTGAGCTTCCTGATCATCAGTGGACTGAAGATCAACAACCCACTCTTGTAACCGGACACTCTTCACGTTCCCCCGATTCCTCACGTCCCGATCTTCCCTGACTCCCACAGAGCTTCCGACTCGACATCTGGTGCTCGACGTCCGCTGACAGCGATTTATCGCGAACCGATGAGCAGATGTCTTCTGGAAACGACGAATCCTGCAATTTACTCTCTCCCGAACCATGTTATTTCCATTCGTCTCTCTTTCCCTCCGACTTGCGTGCCACCTTCATCAATCCGGCGATTCCGATGACTACGGTACACGGCGGGAGACCGAAGAGTCTTGTTGCAGAAGGGATGAAGATGGAGACGAAGGCGCGGCGAGTCTCCGGCGGCGAGCCAACCAAGTCCAGGAAAACAAGAGGGCGTGTCTGCGTCTCCCCCGGATTTTTCATCGATGACTGATCTCGAAGACGGACGACAAGCGAGGCAATGGCAGGAGCCGGCAGAAAGTGTAACAAATACTCCACACTTTGCCTCGGCACACCCGCTTAATTTGTTCCATATATTACGTGGAATTTCGGAAGTAAAAGCTTCTCAGACTCTCTTTCAATCAATCCTTGACCCACACAGGCTTTCTCATCCACCTACTTCAATCCATTGTTTCAAACCCGATTCATTCTTTCAAACCGCAACATTTTGCATCGTTCGCCTTTCCTTGTTGTTCTCTCATTCTCCAGACAAGAAGATCAGTTGTTGTGCGAGTTTAGTCGTCTGTTGTGGGTGTTTCCAGCTTCCTCCTCCTCCCCCTATTCCCCGGGGTACCATTCCGACTCGCTCCGCACACTCGACCAAAAATTCTCAATTATAGACCCGGTCGTGTTTCTCGCTCAGAATCCACGAAGCCTATGAATTATGAGCCAAAGAGAGGCGGAGAGCTTTCTCTCTGTCTCTCTTTCAAAAACAACGCCTTCTCGGAAGTGAGCCTTTCTCTTTTTCTTCTTCTTCGTCGTTCTGCTTCTGCCGAGTTCGGGGGCCCGTGCGCAACGCACCGCTCGGTTCCCGATAGTTGAAAAGCTGTTTAAAATTCATGAACTCGGGCGCCGGCATCTCATTTTGTTCCGTCCATCGTCTTCTTCTTCTCTTCAACTTTCCCGCCGTCGTCGTCGCTTTTTCTTCCTTTCCCCCCTCGTTTTTCTTTCCTTTCGTCCGCTTTTCGTCGCCAATTTTCTGGCTCTTGATTGCTCTGAGAAACGAAAGAAACTGAGCGGAGTAGAGTAGCAGGAAGCGGACGGGCGGCAGCTACGGAGAGAATTTATTGTGTTGACGTCATCAAGGCAGAATTTGCATCGGGCCAAAAGTTCGTCATTCGGTCACAACCGGTTCATATTATCAGTGCACTATGGTGATAACACCACACCTTTTTGCTCTTCTCCAGTTCTATTTCTGGAAACGGAAAGAAATCAAACAAATTGGCTTATTCTTCAACATCGTCTTTTCCTTGGTGATAGCGCATGTTTACAATTTCTGGAACATTCTTCCATTTTCCAATTTTCAAGAATCGTAAACACTGATAAAATGTTTGGAAACGGTCAACAGTGATGTGTGTTGCGTAACTGTGCTATTCTATCGATCGCTTCCCTACATATTTGACTAATTCACTTGCAGTCATAGAACGAAAGAGTTATCAGTTGCCCACTGACGTCTGTTGCTAACGGAAAGCTTCTAGGTGATAGTTTGATTCTTCTCAATTACGTAAATCATCGTTCATCCAGTGATATCGAAGTCTCAAAGTATCATTCTTTCCTCGAACATACTCATTTCCCCTTCCTCCTCCTGCCTGAACACAATTGTCATTCGGCCCGTTGTCATTATCCATATTGCGAGACCGGCGCCTTTGTGTCCATTGTGCTCTTCATACCATTATGGAAAGTAGCCAACATTCCTTGCCTCCTTTCCAATGATGCCATCCGTCGTCGCCGCCGCTTCGTTCTTCGTCCACCCCTCCTCCCTTTCCTACTTTGCGAATTATAAATGTGAGCCGAGAAGCTATTGGAAGAAAGAACGAGAAAGGAAGCGAGAGCCGGAGGGAAGAGACTTTTTGCTTACACGTATATACTCTCTGCACAGCCCCGTATATGCACATATCCATAAAATGTATGTGGCTTTCGTATAAATAGCCCCCACCATATACACGGCTTATCACCTGCCGTGGCTCGAGAGCAGCTCTCAAATCCGTGAGCCCCACGTCGTCGTCGCCTTCGCGCAAGAGCACCTTTTCCTTCTCGTTTCCCTAAGAGGCTTTCTGCTTCTTTGAGCGCTTTTGTGCAAGAAGCCGTGGAGGCGGAGGACAGCTCGAAACGGCCTGGCCCAATGTACCGGCCTAGCGATTAGGTTTCAGCACGTACACTGCTGCATTTCGAATCAGACCCCGATGATAGAGTACCGTCATTACTTCAACATTTCTGGATTGATTGTTTTCTAGTGGAAGAGGTTTAGAAAATGCATCAGAAACCTCGATGCCCCCCACGTAGTAGAATTGATCTGTTGGTTTCACGAATACTCGAGTCCACCCAAATTGTCGGATGACTTGACAGCGCTTCTGTGAAATCCTCTAATCCACCGCTATTCACTTCTTGATGCGCCCGCCGCGTCACCAAATCCATTCGTCAAGTACAGAAAGTCGCAGATCCCCTCTCCGAAACGTAACTTGAATGTGTTCCACTCTGACCTCATCTTCCTCATTCTCCGCCCGTTTTCATCGGTTCGTCTTCGTGCGACAAGAGCACAGCACACAATTTTTCAAGTCGTCCTCTTCCCACCGCGCCCCGCGTCTTTCCTCCGTCCTCTCCCCCTCTTTTTCTCCAATTTCGACGAGGACTATGCGCATGATGTGGAGCATGAGGTGTCCAAAGTTAATTTAGTATTCTCCGGAGCGCTGTCGGCTCGTGGAGCACTCTCGCCCCGCTTCGTTTCTTTGCTCCATATATTTCCGCTTTCCATTTTTTTCCCTCTTCTTCCTGAGAATTCCATTTCTTTTAAACTCTTGCAGGAATAGTTCTGAGAAAGCACGTTCCCTTCCTTGTTCATACTAATATGCCACTTTTCTTGCTTTGCCTATTTTGACTGGATACCGTTCATGACGTTCTGTTTCTCTTCTCTTACAACGTTCCAATCAGACCCTACAGTACCACGATTCTCGTGT
This sequence comes from Caenorhabditis panamensis, assembly GCA_900883565.2. Classification (NCBI taxonomy): domain Eukaryota; kingdom Metazoa; phylum Nematoda; class Chromadorea; order Rhabditida; family Rhabditidae; genus Caenorhabditis; species Caenorhabditis panamensis. Next base: position 397,796 of record LR537905.1, read on the forward strand.
AGCTTCTGCGGCCTAATCATGTCCAATTTTCCACCTGTCATATTTGTTTTTCCTCCACCACCATTCAACGTGTACTCTTCTCATCCAGCACATTTACAACACATTTGCATCTTTATTACACATCGGTGTTTCCCGCACTTCTCTCTCACTACCTGCGCATCGTCAGTCTTCTCGCCATGCCACCAACCGCTTCGTCGTCTTCGTCGTCACGTACTGTTTATCATATTTCTGTCATTCATTCATTCGTTCTCTACCGAATCGTCGTCGAAACTTTCGATTTCCGTCTCGTGTTTGTCGAATCTGTGTTCTTCCTCGTTTCGAACCTTTTCGAGATGGGTGGAGACGAGAAGACATCGACAACAACGAGGCGAATTAGAGAGTGAAAGAGAAGAGAGAAGGACTGCCGGTGAGCGGCCCGACGGGTAACGGCAATCAGTTTTGAGAAGAAGACAATGTCCATAATCCAATTGTTTGTTTTGATTGCTCGGCCCCCGATTTGGGCGGGTGTCTCCTGTCGACCCTTTGCTGCTGCTACCACTCGCGCCCCAACTACGCATAATCGGATTAGTCCGTGTGCCCGCCATTTATCACATTATCATTCGCGATGCGTGTCGGCGTCGCGGTTCTCTCTCACACTGCCACCTGAAAGCCTCCAGATTCCTGGCTGCTTGGAAGGCACTCCTCGGGGCGTGCCGCCGGGAGCTCACGTTTTCTTCCTTTCCCTTCGCTCTCACCAAATCTTCCTCGATCTCTGCCACCTCCTACTCCTTATTCTTCTGATCATCCACACCCCTTCTCCTCGCCATCCTTGGATCCGAAGCGAAATGAAAGGGGGCAACGCACACACACACACTCACACACTCACACACATACGAGCAAACGACTTTTTTGTTCGACGGCTCGTCTGGCTTCTCCCTGAAATCCACACTCTCTTACAGCCCTCTTTTCACATTTAATTATTTTCTAAAGGGTATAGCCGTCTAGGGAGACGGCGGAAAGAGAGATGAGTCTTTGAATGGGCTCAAGCTCTTGTTGAGTGACGCGAAGAGAAGAAGAGTCTCCGTGCCACGACGATGCACCACGCTCCATCTCATCCAGGCGCTGCACTTAACGATTTACCTTGACAAGAATGGACCTGCCACGATTAGAACAACGTTCATCATCCATCATCTTCTAATTCCGAATGCGTTTTGTAGCCTGGGAAATTCATGGATGTTACTTCCCTGGCTCACTGCTTCTGAACACGTTGAAACAGGGAGGGGCGAGGTTTGACGTTCAACTTCGGAACGGGAAATGGTGCTATTGTCTATCGCATGTTGTTATGTTTTTGAGGCCGAATCTTAGTCATGTTGTCTCTCTTCGTCTCTCCCTCAAAGCTCGCGGCAATCGCCGCCCAAGTCGCATCATTTTCGCGTCTCTCACTCGCCGACCCACCGAAGAAATCCCTGATATATTTTTTATCAGGATGTAGTGTGTATATTCATTGACTAGTGTATGTCTGTGTTGTCCTCTCCGTTGCGTGAGGAAGCTGCCGTCTTTTTCTTCTTCTTCTTGCCTGCCGGCTTGTTCTGAATCGATTGCGAGCCCCGCTCGAGCTGCCTTGCACTCTCTCGACCCTCCCATCTCTTCATTTTCTCTCTCACACAGTGTTGGTTGGTAGGGAGGCGAGCCGCAGGCAGACATACCACTGCTGTCTCTCGGTGTCTCGCGTCGGGGCGGAAAGCCGTGGAGAGAGCCGGCGTTTCGCGGAGTGGCCGCCGGCCCCCCTCCCGGAGCACGCTATTTCGGACACTCCTCTCGGGTCCCAGCCAACAGCCGTAGCAGCCACCGATAGCAGCAGCAGCAGCTTCTTTTTGGTGTCGTCGATCGAGCAGAAAGAAGCAGTGGAAACGGCTCAAAGCCGCGCCTCAACTGATCCCACCCCCAATGTCCGACTTGTTCGCTCGCCCCTCCCACCCCTATTCAAATAGAACTATCCACTCCTGGTTAGCTAGAATCCACGTCATCTGCTTTTCCATAGTCACGTTGATCAGAAGCTTTTGAACGGTCGCAACACTTGCTGCGTGCGTATATGCACTGACGAGCAACGCGAAGAGCTGGGCAGAGTGAGCGAGAAAGCGAGCAAGCGCAACGCGCACTAGGCCAAGCTCACCGAACACGAAATATTGTAAGGTTTTCGAGAGACGCTGACCTATTCCGCCTCAATTTTTTGCTGACCGCGGATCTCTGTTTCTTTCGTCCTCTCTTCCTCCCCCACCCGCTCCCACCCGACTGACCCTGCCTATCCGAAGAGGTGGCTCCCGTATTGATGTTTTACATCGTACCAAACAAATTTGTATGCATGGAAAATTTGGAGCAGATGGGACCCGACAATGATAACGGCAACCCTGACTGCCTCCGTCTCCCTTTTTTACACATGTTTGCCCAGTTTCTGCTTGTCTCAGCACCCCTTGCCCACTGTGTTATCGATGCACACTCCGAAAACTTTTATCGATAACACACACCGCCCATTACTTTTGATCTTTCACTAGTCATGTGCCAGCCTCAATTTATGAAATCAATAATATGTCCTCCGTGGATCCCTTCTCCGAACATGACGTGCTTTCTCCCTTCCAGTCGGTTGCGATTCCTTCCAGCCAACGGACCCGCCCATTGTTGTCGCCTCACACACACATGCACGAACTGGTTTTCGTTGGTCGCTTTTGGTCGATGTGTCTTGCCTCCATAAAAATATGATTTTTCTTTCTCTTCTAATATTTATTTTCGTTTCCGTGTCTTTCCTTCTCCGTCATGCTCCATCGCCTTCTTCTTCTTCTTCTTCGAGTCCGTGTCGTTTCCAATCAGATATTAAATGCAGGCCTGCAAGATCGTCGTGTCGGTGTGAAGACGTGGAACAGTAGCCATCGGAGGAGGGTAGCGTGAGCCAAACCGTGTCATTCGTGCTGTGACTGCCCCGCCGCGTCCGCCCTTCTCTTCCTTCCGCGTGTCAAGCCGCGTTCTGTCATCTCGCATTCATCCCGCTTATTCTACGGGTTCACATCTATCACAGGCAGTTCCACCCTCTCAAACGGTGTGTTTCTTTCTCTTCTCGTTTCTTTATTCTCTCCCGACCCCTCAGGGCTCTACCCATAAAAGTAACAAAAATTGAATTGCTCTCGATAGAGACGAAGGGTTTGAGAATATAAATCAACTCCTTCCCGAGTTCTGCGACTCTTTCCGCCCCGTTGTCTTTTCATGCCAGGTGTTATAATCATTCTGATTGCAGGTGGAATCCAGAATATTTCATCAGAAGAAGTAGAGAAGGTCTTTTCGGCATCTAGTTGCACACACAATGGCATCCACATCAGCCGGACAGAACTCAAATGCAAAATGTGAGTTTGAATTGGTTACTGTGATGACTAGAAGAAAATAACTGCGAGGGCTTCGAATGGATGGGACACAAACACACATACAAATCGAATTTGTAGTGTTGTTTGTGTCTGATGTGTTCTTCGAAGAAAAAAACGATTGAGCCCAAGCAAGGTGTACGGGGAATCTCATCGGGAATGCATGAAAGTCCTTCTTCTCCAACGTTCACTTCTTTTTCCAGCCTCGGAAGCTGCTGCCTCAAACAACAACCGGGAACGCGAACGTGACTTGAAGCAATTCACCGAGCGATTCGTCAAAAGTGAGTGATGCTCTTTCCTCGTCATCCACCTTAAAAAACCTAATTTGGGGTTGTACGTCCAAGACAAATTAGGATTTTGTTCGCAGCACGCAGAGCACAACAGCTAGAAATTATACGTTTCACGAAGAGCATTTTTTGCGGCCTCCTGCCGCAGCTTCGTCTCTGCCCCGCCAGCCTTCTCCTCTTCCGCTCTCACACGCCGCGTCGTTGCTCGACGCCTTGCTCGACATTCATTTCGCTCGCTCACTGACTGACTCACGCGGCTCTGCTGCTCTCAGACGGACGCGAGCTCTCTCTTTCTCTCTTCAAATTGTCGTCGTCGCGTCGTCGCCGTCGCTGTCGTCGTCCTTCGTGGCTGGCGTCGTGTGAGCCAGAGAGAGAAAGAGAGAAGGAAAGAGCTCTGCGCGGGCATGAGTATATGGGAGGAAGAGTGAGCGAGCGACTGCTGTAGCTTGAAATCGAAAATTAATCCCGAAACGCTTGAGAGGGTTCCCATAGTAATGCGGCGGGCGATGAGATGAGCTATGTGGGGAGTCTCTGACAGAATGAAGATGGGAATGCGAATCGAATCGGAAACAACTTTGAAACGTTTTCAGCCGTCCAGTTCCCCGTCTCGGAACGCCTTTCAGTTGATCAGGTCTACGATCGGCGGACAGGAAAACCAAGGCATGAAGTGCTTAGGGACCACTTTATCAAGGTAGGTTTCGAAACTATCTGAACGGAAAAACACATCAGAATCTTTAAAATGTTCCAGTTATGACTGGTTGCAATTCTTTTGCCTCAAACAATACAAAACATTACTCATCAAGCATAAAACTGTTTTTGAGTCATAAACGGAAAATAGCTTCTGTTATACGCGTCTCAACATTCAAAATATTACAGGAGGGACGGATAGAGGAGGAAGCGGCGATCCGTGTGATCCAGGAATGCACCGGATTGTTCCGCAATGAGAAGACCATGCTCGACATCGAGGCACCAGTTACTGTTTGCGGAGACATTCACGGGCAATTCTACGATCTCATGAAGCTGTTCGAAGTGGGAGGCTCGCCGGCGACCACGAAGTATCTGTTCTTGGGAGATTACGTCGATCGAGGATACTTCTCCATCGAATGTGTCCTCTATCTCTGGGCACTGAAGATTTGCTATCCAAGCACGTTGTTCCTGCTCCGAGGAAACCACGAATGCCGGCATTTAACCGAGTATTTCACGTTCAAACAGGAGTGCAAGATCAAGTACTCAGAGAAGGTGTACGACGTGTGCATGGAATCTTTTGATGCACTTCCACTGGCTGCTCTCATGAACCAGCAGTTCCTGTGTGTCCACGGAGGACTTTCTCCAGAAATTCACACTCTGGAGGATATCAAGAGGGTATGAAATTTTAACCAGAAGCATCTATAAAACAGTGTTGTTTCAGCTCGACAGATTCAAGGAGCCCCCAGCATTCGGTCCAATGTGTGATTTGCTCTGGTCGGATCCGTTGGAGGACTTTGGAAACGAGAGGAACTCGGAACAGTTCAGTCACAACTCCGTCAGAGGATGCTCTTACTTCTACAGGTAAGCTTCAAGCCCGAATCCAGCTTCACACACCCTTTTTCAGTTATGCCGCGTGCTGCGACTTCTTGCAACATAACAACCTGCTCTCGATCATTCGTGCTCACGAGGCTCAGGATGCCGGGTAGGAGAGACTTTATCCGCCCGTTGCTTGATCCTAATCCGTCATCTTCTTATTTTCCAGATACCGCATGTACCGCAAATCTCAGGCCACTGGCTTCCCGTCACTTATCACCATCTTCAGTGCGCCAAATTATTTGGATGTCTACAACAACAAGGGTGAGGGAAAAAAAAAGAAGGGAAACACCTGGAGTACATGTTATATGTTTCAGCTGCGATTCTGAAGTACGAGAACAACGTGATGAACATCCGTCAGTTCAACTGCAGCCCGCATCCATACTGGCTGCCGAACTTCATGGACGTCTTCACGTGGTCTCTGCCGTTTGTGGGAGAGAAGGGTGAGAGTTTGAAACAAATTACTGAAAAATTTTGAAAAGGAAGCAGAGAAAAATGTATATCTTGCAGTAACCGAGATGCTGGTGCACATCCTCAACATTTGTTCGGACGACGAGCTGATGGCTGAGTGCGACGACACTTTCGAAGGTATGCCCTGGCACTTGCACCCATTTCCGGGGGCTTCTGCTGCGTTAGACGGAGTGTCTCTTCCTCAAAGAGCACACTTCGAAAACTATCTTCTACCGTCGACTTTGTGTACTTTCAATGATTTTGTCTTGTGCTCGGCTCCATAGGAAACCAAGAGAATACATGTGTTTTTGCTCGATCGATATTGAACTGACGAACTCTTTTTCCCCTGGTTGCCATTCCTTCTCCTGCTGCGAACGGCCCCTTCTGGAGACGAAGAGAGAATTCTATGATTCTGCCGAATCGGTGTTGTGTGTCCGTTACCGTTCTCTCTCTCTCTCCCTCTCTTTCTAGCGCCTCTTTTTTCTCTTTCTCTCCCTATTTTTCATATGGTCACTGTTTGAATGTTGTGTTATTTTTGGGCTCAAAGACCGACGAGAAAGAAGAAGAAATTGAGGCAGAAAGCGTCGCGCCGCGGCGAGTCGGGTGGCATGGAAGTTGGTGTGTGCTGACTGAAACGACTGCTCATTAGGTGTGTGCGTGTGAGATGCCTCTTTTTGTTCCAAGTATGGCTCTATTGTCATCCGAGAAGAAGTCTCCTTCATCTTTGAGAACGTGTAAGAAACGCAGAGAGAACTGAATCGCGCTCATCGAGATAAAAACGCATGTATGACCTTGAGACAGAGAGCCAGATACCTTTCCGATCCAATTTGTCTCCTGTTATGATCCATTCACGTCTGTAAATCTCTTCCCCGGTGTTGCGGACGTCTGTCCATCCTCCACCCACCTTCCTGAAAAGGCACGCTAGGGAAGAAGAACCATACATATTTGTCCATTTTTCAAGTGTTGAGCCGTCCGTTTTCTTAACCGCACGCGCCTATTTCTAGGGCATTTCATTCACCTGAAAACCAAGATCCAAGAAAGTGTCGCTCTTTTGCCCACTTTCTGTCTCAGTCTAATGAAAAACTTTTTAAGGAGCCGATGGTAAGTGGATGATATTCATGAAACCCACCACTGGTGACGTATGTTTATTGATGAACTTAGTTCGGTTTTTCATTTACAATACTCGTCTCGACCCCCTTTTTATCTAGTGATTACGGGGTCCCATTGGTGGCGGACGCTTTTTCTCGGCGCTTTTCTCTTCGGTTTCGCTTCGAATATCCATTCTGAATTACTCTTTTTTATTTGGTTTCGGTTCGGTCTTGGCTGCAAAAATGTTCGACTCTAACCGCTTGTTCTCTGTTTTTCCCGCTTTCTGCCTGTGTTTGCATGTGTTCGTTCGGATATCTTCCTTCGTATTTCAAGTTTTTCCCTGTTGATTTTTGACTTGTTGATTGACGCTTTTTCCTGTGTTAAACAAGTTTTTGAGCAACAAAAAAGAACAAAAGAGATAGTAATATCCTGCCGAGCTCTGTCACTTGGTTTTCTTCCCAAACAACCGAACCGCCGCAGACGGAACTAATTCCCTCCCAGCTCCCCGTAGCTCTATTTCTCCTTGGTGGCGGTTGACACTTTCAAATTCCCCACACTACTGTTAGATGTTTTCACCTTTTAGCCGAACATTGACTTTGCAAATGGCTTTTTTGACACGTTTTGGAGCCTATTGATTGGTACTGTGGTTGCCAGTGAATGGACTCCTCACCTTGAGAATCAACACTATCTAACTGTTTTGCAGGAGGAGTGCCATCTGCCAGGAAAGAAGTCATCCGACACAAGATCCGTGCTATTGGAAAGATGGCCAGAGCCTTCTCCGTTCTCCGGTAAGTCTGGTTCTGCAAGACAGACGCATGCCTCGTTTCCGTACTAATTCGGAGTATGCCAAGAGAGACAAATAACTACTTTATGTATTCATCTACGTGTCTTTGCAGCGAGGAGAGCGAGAGTGTGCTCGCCCTGAAGGGACTCACTCCGACTGGAGCACTGCCGATGGGAACACTTCAAGGAGGATCCCGTGGAGTCAGAGAAGGTTTGTTCGTCCGTTGATCACAAAACAGTCAAAAAGAGTCCGTCCGTCCGTCAAAGTGTGGATTTCAAACCTAATAGACATGCCTTACTCACTGACTGACATCCAGTGCATTTTCGGAATAAGTTAGAGAATCCACGTTTTGACAGACATGAGAGCGAGTCAGTGCTGCAGTTGAAAGGCCTGAATCCGGGCGGAAAACTGCCGCAAGGTGCGTTGTCAGAAGGACGGACAGGACTCGAAGCATACAAAGAGGATAAAGGTCTGATTCTTTGGAGAAATGCTTTAGAAGCTAGATCCTTGTGTTTCTTCTTCCTCACAATGAAATCCCTCTTTCAACTAAACACTTTCAGTCGCCGCTCTCTCCGGAGTACAAGCTGGACACCAGATCCAGTCCTTCGAAGAAGCCAGACGCCTCGACAAGATCAACGAACGGATGCCACCAACGATGGCAACCCCGCCTGCTCAATCTCCGAGCCAGTCGCCGATCCCGTCCCGTCAGACGACTCCTCAGCCACCACAGAATGGACCGTCAAGCTCATAGTATCACCCGTTCCACTGCACCGCTTCTCCCTTGCTCTAGGCTCTATATACCGAAGAGCAGTTTGTGCGTGAAACGCCTGTGCTTACCTTTCCATTTGTCCCCGCTGTTTCTTCTTCCAGCTAGATGCAAATTTGTCTCTCTTCTCTCTTTACTTTGCCATTTTCTCATCGTCCACACATAGCTAACAATTGTGCTCTGGAATCCGGAATCAGGTCACTGAAACCCTCATCGATTCCCTTTCCCTTCCCTTAGCAGTCCCCCGTTCCAGTTAGTTGCGTAGTTACATTTCCTGTGTACACTCCTCCCCTTTCTGTCCATCCCAATCCCCCTTCCTTTCCACCCGTATCCACCCGGTTTCACTCCTTGTGAATGTTGCCTCATTTCCGTCCTTCTAAGTCAGCACACCACACAAATTCGCAGTCTTTTCCCGCCCCTTTCCCTTCTCGTCCTCGCCGTATAAATTATCGATTTGTGATTGAATCCGTTCTCAGTCTTGTTGCGTGTTTCTTAGTCGCCCCTCCCCTTCTCTCAAACCCTTCTTTCCCTTCCCTCTTTCTGTCCCATCTTTCCTCGTGTGCACTCTAGAGACTCTCCCGTATCTACCATACTCCCCCATACACTTCTCCTCCAGAATTCCTTCCTATTCACCAACTTTCAAGTCACGTTCTGTTCCGTTCCCCACCCAAACACACACCGTCTTCTTCCCACACATACTTCCGTTTTGCCATTTCAATTCGCCCCCGATCCGCCCGTTTATCCGCCCCTCCGTCACATTGTGAAGCCTTCTCTCTCGCCCCATTCGGCCGTTTTTCTCCCCGTTCGTTCAACATTTTCTCTCCGAAGTTCCTCGCCCGTCGTTCTGAATTCTCTATACATAAATATAAATATCTATTCTATTCAATATCTACTGTAATTCTCTAATTTAATTCATGTTTTGTTTCCCTTCTTCCCCACCCCCTTCTCTCTCCCCACCCCTTCCTTCATCGTCGCTAAAAGTATATTGATTGGATTGTCTATTTTATATTCTACCAAAAAGCGAAACATTTTTGGAGATGACTTTATGTGGAAAATGAAGCTCTAAAAATAATACTGATGATATAAGTGGAATCGATTCATATTCACAGGAAACTTTTACAGAAAGTGAAGCAAATTGGGAGAAGTGACTAGTCAAAAAGAATAGATAAAACCTGCTATTAGAGGAGAGGAAAATGCACGAAATTATGGGAGATACTCGTTATTAGTATCTCTTTGTTATTCCAGGTTCATTAGAATTATGTTTTCCGCTTCAACGTTCTATTGGGGTCTTGATCCTGACGGGGAGGAAGTGGAGGTGCAACCGAATTGTAGTGGAGGGATACTGTAGAGGTCTGATGTGGATGGTGGGTGCGCATTCGGATGCCTTCGAATCCTGGAGATGGTCCACGAGCTGCAGAAGATGTTGGAAGGGATGTTTTGGGTTGGGATTGGAGCTTCGTGACAGCGAAAGAGGATCGGAGGACGGAGGACAGGTTGTCGAATGACGGGGCTGGACGGTTTCTGAAACATGATTATACAGGATTTTGCATTTTTCTATAGGAGACTTACGAAAACGATACTGGAGTATTTGAGCCACTGGTTCTCTTGTTGGAAGACAACAAGTTAGCAACTGCGCTTCCCAATCCCTTCGTAGACTTTATAGTGGTCATACCACTGATTTCTCCAATTGAGACATCAGCTTCGTGCAGTGTCGACAACCGGATCGAAGCATTTGGAGGCAGACGTGACCTGGTCTTTCCGAAACTCTCTTCCACGTACCTCCGATGTCTGTCAAAGGCATCTGCGAGCATGTCGTTGATAGCTCGACCCTCTCCTTCTCCACATCTACTCGCGTGAACGTAGCAGCAGTATTCGAGAATTTCAACTTGTTCTATTATAAGAGCACTCAGCTCCATGATAATAGACTGCTCTCCACACTCGCAAACGTTCCTACATGCTTCCGTGAAAAACACTTCGTAGTTCTTGACTCCACCCATCACTGCTGCATTCACAACTCCCAGAATATCTCGACTGAGTAACTTCAGATCAAAAGTTGGATTGTAGACGACATTTGTGGCCAGCTCGTTCAGTTCCTTGTTCTTCTTCCTCATCTGCTCCACGGCGTTTTGCAGAGGACTCACATACATCGGATCAGACACACTCTCAACTTCAGTGAATCGGAGATCAGTTGGAAGAGAATCTATCGTTTGGATCCTTCGACGGACCAGCCAGTTTCTCATGAATTCTGAGGAAGGATCGATGCTAGTCCACTTTGTTTCCTTTCTATCTTCAATCTTCGAATACTCGAATGTTTGAATCTGAAACAACCTGTTTTAAAGATATCTTTCCATCAAAAAACTTACATTGTAGTGCCTGTAGTACTTCTTGATAGCTGGGTTCACAGTTGGATTCTCATCAAATGTGCATCCCATTCCAACAGGTTCAATGTTGAATACTTGAATGTATCTTCCAGGATTATCAATCAGATGAGGACATGCTTCAGTGGTCATGATCTTCTCGGGATTGTCATACATCTTCATTATCCGTTGCATGAAATCACCGTGCATCTCCAACTTGTCACTGTGGAATACGAATCTGAAAATAACAGTTGAGGGAAGAATCCGTAAGGCTGCTCTTACTTGTGGCCGTTGAGATATGCTGGGAATCCTTGTCCGTAGAAAGCGACAAGGTAGTAGTAGAAGAATGCACGATCTGTTCGATCGATAGAAGTGTAGAGCTTGGCAATTTTCTGCAGGAGCTCTGCGAGTTTGTAATAGTCAATGATCATTGTCTGATACACTGGAACCAGTTGATTGAAAACAATCAGAGCATCTTCCCAGTCTTCTCCCTTCGAGAACAGATTTCCAGCATCTTGCATGAGATCTTCTTTCAATTGGCGTTGGGTAGAGCAGTGTCTGTTTAGGGAGCGTGCTGTTAGCCAAGGAGGAAGGACTTCGTCTTCGAACTGTAAAGAATAACAGATTCACTGACAATTCAGATAATGAGTACTTACAGTAAGCATTGTAGCATGTCGAAGAAGAGTTTTTGCAGCTTCTATCTCATTTCCATAAGACGTATGAAGGTCGTAGAGCTTGTAAATGTACTTCACATACAGTTCTTCATGATTGTATTGGTTGTAGTATCTCTGGAAACAATCTTGGTAATAATTCAAACGTGGGGAAGTTGAATACTAACCATCAACTGAACAGTCCTGCTCATAAGACTGTCTGCACATTCCACAGTGCTCTGCGAAGCAACTTCATGGTACTCTATGAGAGCAGTGAGAAGCCGATCAATCCTCTCGATGAGTTCCTCTCCTCCATTTGCCATCAGATCCTTGTCAGATTGACAGAGTGTGTAGGAAAGTTGACGGAAGTGATCCTTGAATCCTTTGGTGGCACTATTCTGATCGACGAGAGTGTCCAGTTGAGATACGAGTTCCGATGCGAACTCTTTGAAGGATCTGCTGGCACTTGTGTTGTATTCAGTCTGCATCATGTCGAAGAATATTGGGATTGTGGCTTCTCTGGTCTCATCATCGTCAACAAGGGAGACTTTCAGGAAAGAACCGACCATACTTGGGATGTAGAGAAGCTTTTGTGATGCTGAAAATTAGTACTGAAGGCGATGACAACCAGGATTTACTTACGACTCAATCGGAACCACATGCTACGTAGATCCTTTGCTGCAGCTTTCCTCAACTGAATCCTGACATCTTCATCCTCATTCTTCATCCATTCGTGTTTAGAATTCAGTCCTTCCTGTGTGACAAACGACACCACAGTCACCATGTACTCTCTCCACATCTCCGAACAGAACTTGTCATTCGAGAAGAACGTCTGTACTGCCGACATGACGAATCTCAGCGACTTGTGGATCACCCTGGAATTTAATCAATCATTTTTCAATCCGTTCTAGTAAATGTTTGATTGGGTTTGGTTTAGCAGATAAAGCGGCAAAGAGGAGAGAAATATCGATGTTTGCACTGTGAAAAGGAGAGAAAGTAGTTTTGGCGGGAGGAGGTGAATGGATCGAGTGTTGACTCACTTGTTCTGCAGCATGACCATATCTTTCCACGTCGGCGGGAATGCGTTCCGATTCAGTAGGTCACGGATCATCTGTACCATTTCCATGAGGAAGTCTCGCTTGTCAGTGTCGAATGGTCTCTCTTCCACGTATTCACTGAACATCTGAGCAGACATCTTATCAAGAAGAGCCAGAATGACAGAGAAGAAGTGGCCACGAGCGTCGTCGTCGGTGTGTTTGTCGTCGTGGATCACTCGGATCATTGCTTGAACGAGGGGTCTGTACACCATCAGGATGAATGCGGTCAGTTCTCTTTCACCACTTTCACCACCAGTTTTCTGAAAAATAACAAATAAAAACAGGGGATTATGCAAATGGAGTTGTACCGCATCGGCAAAGAGACGCTCCAGTATCGCGGCAATGATGCTGGCACACTCCGCAGCGCGGTCAGCGAATTCTCCCTTTTCCGTGGCAGCATTGTCGAGTTGAATGATGTCAAGAGCAATTCGAAGACATGGGGATAACAACTGATCACGGCAAACTGGGAGCTAAAAAAACTGGATTGATCGAGGAACTTTGAGAAGGAACAAACCGAGAAGAAAGTTGTTTCAACGACTTGTGCGATGAATCCTAGCCGCTCACGAGTCACAATGTTGGTTCCGAAGTTGTTCATCAAATCCACAATGAATCCACTGAAATATGAAACTGTTTTTTCACAAACTTTCCAACTTAGATTACCATAAATTCTCAGCAGAGCACGAATCGCTTTCATAGAGCAAGTCAATGATCGTTGGAATGCTCTTGAGAGCCGTATTCTGCACTGTCATCTTGGCTTTCTTCTCCGACATCAAAATCACAAGAGACTTCATAAACTCTCGCAAGTACTGCTTGTACATCTTCTCGAAGTCGTCTTGCTCCTCAAATCTAGAAAACAAAAAGTTTTGCCTAACAATGTTGAAACACTCCTACCTTATGCCACATTTCTTTGAAACGACGACAATCTTGAACAACGGTCCCATCACCTTGAATGCGTTCCTTGCTTTCTCATTTGACTCATCGGAATCCGAAGTGACGTACTGATTGAGACATTTCAGAATCTTTAGTGCTGCCGATGTAAACGAGAATCTTTTGAGGTATGCTTCGAAAATTTTGGCTGCTTGGGGATGTCGTTGCTCTTCTGAAATGATTTGAGATTCATGCAAACCTAGATTCATAAGTTACTTACCACATAATCTGAGAACGGCCACGATAACGTCAAACACTATCTTCTCAGAAGTTTCCCGATCATGCCATATCTCGAAAAGAGCATCCAGAAGGTGTGGAATGAAACGGATCATCTCATTTTCAGTGTCTCCAATTGGTTGAGCGAGAGCGACTAGCGAGGGAGTCAGGTTGACACAGTTCATCCGCCATCGGAGCACATTAAGGAGGTGTTCATTTTGAGTGAGAATCGAGGAACAGGAGTGGGTGGATATCATTACGAAACTCTTATCGCTCAAACTGAAACCAGGAGCATGTGGTTTTGAACTTCCAATTGACTCTTTCAGGGTTCTTCGAGTGGCTGGGAGACTCATGTAGGAAATGTTTTCATCTTCAAACTGAGATCCAGGGTTGTCGATTTTGTAGACTGCAAGATCGTGCTCTCCATCGCAAATCAATCCAGCACTTCTTATCAGTTGAACATGTGCAATGGCAAATGGACCTTTTTCCGGCTTCGGCTTATCATAAGACTTCTTCGAGTAGAACAGGATTCGGAGGTAGACGTCATGAGAAGCACTGGCTGGTAGAACAACTTTGATGGGCTCTGTCCACATTGGTTTATCAGTGTGATAGACTACGATGCTCTTGTAAGCAGTGCTCAACCGGGATCCGAGGACTGATATGGTTTCGAACACGTTCTCTATCACATTTCCATTGGATTCAACAACATTCAACCGGGCTTCGATGTTCCGATCAGACGATTTTCCAGTGAGTTCTGCCTGCATCAGTGTGATATACATTTCATTTCGAGTGTCTTCGATGGAAACAGCCGTTCTGTCTGCTCTCCGGAGAATAGCAGCAGGGGATCTGCTGAACAAATGTGGATGTCTCGCCTTGATCTGAGCCACGTTTCCCGGAACCAGCTGTGTACTGATTAGCAGTTTCGTTTCCATGTCGTTTCCGAGATTCTTCGGAATCCGATTCGTTGCGTGATAAGCTTTCAGTGATAGTGGAAGTTCCGGCTCTCGATTTAAGAAAATGACTCGTTCCTTGGCGTCATGGGTCAGACCAGAATGGAAGATACTCTCCATTTCCATGATATCCGAGGCATACGCTGAAAGATTCCCGACTCGACTGTGATGAAATCAGAAGGAACTTACATTGTCGACAAAAATACTTCTCTGGGATGTTCGTCTCATGGCCATGTTTCCTCATCGTTGCACTTGACGATTCTATAGGCGAAACATGGACGACTCTGGTGACCATCAAGTACTTCTTTCTGATATCTTCCTTTGCGAAATCAGTGAACAACGCCTTCAAGTTCAAATCAGCATGCTTTCCACTGCCAGGGTTCCAGAGGAAGGTGTAGCAATCTCTGAAATCTTTAGGTTAGCTCTACACGTCTCAGAAAGATCTTACGTTGTGAACATCTTCTTCTCCAAATCGTAAAGAGCAATACTGATCTCACATCGGTGCTTACTGTACAGTTGGACTGATTTTATAGACAACAAAAGAGAAAATCCACTGTTCATCACGACATTCTCTGTTTTGTCTCTCTGGAGTTGAAACTATGAACCAACATTTCTCTTATTAGTTACTCACCAACTGATTTCCAACTCTTCTTTGAGATGATATGTGAGCTTCATAAGTTCGGAGAAGCGAGAGAGATTCCACGTCTAACGGTACTCCATCATCATCCCGGATAACCACATCCATATTCAGGAGAGTGTTTCCTCTATCGACTAGCTTCGAAACTCGCATCCGAAGCTTACTGAGCTCTTCAATAGGAATTCCACCACTTTCTATCTTTCTCTTGATAACCAGCAACTCATTGAATGACTCCATCAAGTCTTCAAACGACCCGATCTTCGTGCTCGTCAGCATCAATTCCTTGATCTTCGTCCACCACTCATTCACAATTCTAGAGATTTCATCAACGACAAGATACCCGTCACTCGTCGACACAAACATGGACTTCTGCACAAACTGGACGAATGACAATGGGAATACCCCACATTTCCCGGTCTTCTCATCGAACTTTCGACCGTATCCCCATTCTCCATGCTCTCCATACACGCAGATTCTGTCCCCAATGAACAGTTCCAACTGTGGAAGATTCTCGATGCTTGGAACGGTCTCATCGAAGTTGTATTGGGCTGGAAGAGCAAAATAGAGTTGAAAGAGCACAAGGCTGACTCACCGATCGCGTAACGTAGACCCGTTGTCGCCATCATAAACGCATTAGTCTGCAAAGGATCGTTACGATTTCCGAAAGTTGTTCTATTCATATGAGGTTCACGGAGGGAAATCGAAGTGACACAAGTGCACACAGTATTGTCAAATGAATATTCTAATGCGAATACAGTAAGATAAAGATTCTATATGAAACCTGGAATGTACCTGCTCAATTTGGATGTCGTTCTGGCAAGTGTGACCTACAGTAGGAAAAAGGAGTGGGGATACGATAACAAAGAGAAATTGAATGATACAGCTGTATTTTGGTATTAAAAGAATGAGAGGGTGAACGATAAGATAAAGTGTGTGAATGGTAGTAACGGGGAGTGTTAAGTCGAAAATCAATAGTGCACCAAATACAAATCATCCAATAATCGTAAATCGGCAGAAACCTGCTGTAATATTGTTTGTTAGGCCGACTTGAGTCGAATTCAGAAAATAGATGTTAGTCAAAGCATTATTCTGAACTTTTACGGGTTTTCACTGAGTTTATTGCGGTGTTCCAATGGTTCATGTGTCAATTTACACAGTTCGCTCACGATTCTCCACGAGGAGTACACGAGGCGTGGCCTAGAAAAGCACAGGCGTTAGCTCTTCCATATTTTTCCCAAAACTTCAAGGCAGTTTTTCATAAAAATTTTCAAAGTTTCCTCTTTGAAAAAAGCATAGATTTCACAAATTTATTTTACTTTGAGTATTTTTATTTCAGAAAATCACAATGGACGTTGAAGGGAGCGAGTCTTCGTCCAATGCCAAGCCGAAAGCGCCTCCGAAAAAGAGAAAACGGATGAGGAAGGCACAAGTTGACAACGAAGAATGTGAGTTGATCAATTAAAGACTCAGCGTCAATGAAAAACTTTAGATCTGGAGACCAAAAAAGTTGCAAACACGCTAAATCAAAAGTTCCAAACAAAGAGTCATAAAAAGAAGGATGAAACTCCAATGTTCGAGGTGGGAAATCTGTTATGAGTTTTTCAAACATCCATATTGTTCAGATAAAAAATGGAAAAGCAGTAATCAAGAATTCCGAAAACCACGAGATGACTGTCAGCCGAACACTCGACTATCACATGAACAAACTATTCCAGGTTACTCGATGACTCACTGTTTAGTGAATTGACCAGTTAGTTTTCAGTGGGAGGAACAGACCGATGCCATAGAATCTGCGTACGCTTGCGCTCTCTGTCACAATCCAGGAACCAGATGCGAACTTTACGGACCATACTACACAACTCACAATCCAGTGAAGAATTGGCCTAGCTTCTTAGCTAAGAAACCCGTAAGTCGTTTGGAAAAAGTTTTAAAAATCAAGAAGGTTGTTTCAGACAGCGAAAAAACCAGTGAAAATAGAGCTGTGGTTCCACGGAGCATGTGCTCTATGGGCCCCAAACATACACCTTGCCGGAAGCCAACTAACCAACTTAGACACTCAAATGGACATCTTCTGGTCTCAAACGTGCACTGTCTGCCGGAAGACGGGTGCGGCGATTCCTGTGCAGAACAAGAAGAACACTTTCGTACATTACCCGTGCGCGCAAAACAAAGGTGACCTTGTCCATTCTAGACTCCTTATCAGTAAATGTTTCAGGCTACAAACTCGACGAGCACGCTCTTTTGTGCAATTCCTGAATCGATTGAACTGACGACACTCATTTTCGCTGAAACATTTTCTCTTTTCGAATCTCCCTCGTGATCTTGCTACCGTTTCACAATATTTATCGCCCTTACCTGTTCCTTCCATGTCATATAAAACCTCATCACTATTTACATCATACGAATACGTGGGAAGTGTATCCGGCTCGTCACGAGCCAAATGGTAGACTACAAAACAATTGGAAAGATGACAAAGTGACAAGAAGAGATGTTTTCCTGATCCTCGTTCCGATCTTTGTTCTATTTCCTGGAAGTATGTCTGTACATTCTCTCAGTAATCATTAGCATGAGTGCCTGTCTGCAGTCTGAACACATTGCAAGTTCTTGCCCTTTCGAACCTTCCCAGAACTTTCCATTTCGATATTAAAACTTCAAGACTCGTCTCGTTTTGCTTGAGGCAAAACATGGATGTATAATGCATGAGCTGCCACGAAAACGCATCCGATACGAAGCAATCTGGAAAGCATTTTCCACTTTTCTGCATCTTCCGTCCCCAAATGGAGCTCAAAGCATCAGACATCTCCACCTCTCTCTGCCACGTCACCGTGTCACTCGGATTGTTTTCATTCATCGTCTCAAATTAACATAAGCGCTTTCCGTCCATCCGTCGTCCCCCGCTTCTTCTTCTTCTCTTATTTTTCCTTTTCCATTCTCTCATTTACTTTCGCGATTCTATCTGCTCACTTCAGAGAAACGAGACGCAGCTGAGAGCCCTCTTCTCTTGAACCGACGTCATCTCTGAAAGCCGTTTCCCGTCGCGCCCGCGCACACTCTCCTCCTCATCCAGAAAGCCTCGAGCCCGGGGGCCAGCTATCGATCGAAGGCGTGCTCGGAGACGATAGACAAGCAGAGAGCACACTCACGGCTTCTTCGGCGCCCGCGCGAGTCGCTGTCATTCTAACATGCTGCACGCGACGCGGCCGGTGCTTCTGGTGGCGGCGCTCGCCGTCATCTCGACCACCCACGCGTTCCTCGGATTCGGTGGATCGTCTGCACGCAAGGACGATGCCAAATGGGCTCACTACCACAACCAACAAGAACTGGAAACCAAGTTGACGGAAATCAACGAGAAATGTCCTGAGGTGAGTGGCTGGTTGCGTGACTTCCTTGAAAACAACTTGTTTGATCCCTTGTTTGTCTCTTTCCCAACAATCCTTCCTTGTTTACTCCGAATCTGGAATAACATGTTAATAGTTCAACTAGTTTCCCAAAAAGGAAACAGAAAAAGCAGCTGGCCCTATGCTTCTGACGTCACATGACTCTGCGTGGTTAGCGTTTCTGCCCCTTGAGAGAGAGCATTGGAACACTTTCTTTCTTTTCCAAGTAATCGAGGGCGTAGACAGAACACTCTCATGATCCCTCAACTGAACAGAAGCGGTGAGAATTGAGTCATTCTTCGTTGGATTCGATGCGCATCTTTGAGATGACTCATGACTGCTAATTAGGATTAAGAAAACTGAAGGAGGCTCCAAACGATCTGAAACCACATTTTGAATGGGAACTTTTTTCCTTCCCTAATGTACATTTTCTCATTCCTTCACTTCCCTTCGCTTCCAATTAGGGTGCCAAGAGATGTGTGACGAGAGATGACGTGGCGCTCGCGCCACACCGCCGCTTCGATGAATAATGTGTGTTTCGGAGCGGAGAAGCCTGTCCGAATTCTTCAAAAACATACATACAACGGGCTCATTATTCATGTCATTCCGAAGCCCATAGCTGACAGAAAGAATCAGCATAATCAATGAGTACGTGTTGTTTCAGATCTCGACTCTCTATGAGATTGGCCAGTCGGTCGAAGGTCGCCCACTTGTTGTCATCCACTTCTCCACCACTCCCGGAGAGCACATCCCGACCAAGCCGGAAGTCAAGCTTATTGGAAATATGCACGGAAACGAGCCAATCGGAAGAGAACTTCTCCTCCGTTTCGCCGAAAATCTCTGCACTGGAGCTATCAACAATGACAAGGTGGGATTAGGAGATTGATGAAAGGGAGTGCTGATGGGATTATGTTTCAGGAAGTCATCCAACTGCTCAACTCCACTTCCATCCACATCCTTCCGTCGATGAACCCCGATGGATTTGAGTTGGCTCTCACCACTGAACCAGCTCAGAGACAGTGGCTCACTGGCCGTTCCAACATCAACGGAGTCGATTTGAACCGTGACTTCCCAGATCTTGACAGCATCTTCTACGAGCTGCAGAAGATTGGAGTTCCAAAGTACGACCACTTGCTCTCGCTCTTTGAAGACAACGTCGACCGCCAGCCAGAGACCATCGCCGTCGGACAATGGACTCTTTCCCTTCCTTTCGTTCTCTCTGCTAACTTCCACGAGGGAGACCTTGTTGCCAACTATCCATTTGACGCCGCTGTTGATGAGAACTCTCAGAAGACTGCCTACTCGGCTTCCCCCGATGATGGAACTTTCCGTTGGCTCGCCAAGTCCTACGCTGACAACCACGCACACATGTCGAAGAACGACCACGCCCCGTGCGACGGAAGCAGCCAGGACGCCTTCGCCCGCCAGGGAGGAATCACCAATGGAGCCAAGTGGTACTCTGTTGCCGGAGGAATGCAAGACTTCAACTATTTGGCTACTAATGCCATGGAGATTACACTTGAGCTCAGTTGTGAGAAGGTGGGGATGAATGAGGGGATTTGAGATAACCTTTTATTTTTTGCAGATGCCAGAAGGATCTCAACTGCCGCAGTTCTGGGAGGACAACAAGAAGTCGATCTTCGAGTATGTCTGGAAGGCACACAGTGGAGTGAAGGGAATGGTCGTTGATGCCATCACCGGAGAACCAATCAACCGTGCCGTTGTCTGGATCCGCAATGGAACCGAGTCTGTTCCAGTGAAGCACCCGGTTACCACCTGGTCCGAGGGAGACTACTACCGCATCCTGCCTGCCGGAAAGTACGAGATCATTGTTGCCGCCGAGGGATACGACATCGCCACCAAGAATGTCACCATCGAGAACAAAGTCCGTGACAGCGCTCTCATCGTCAACTTTGCCCTCTCTCCAGTCGCTGAGGAGCCAGTCCAAGAGGAGCAGGAGCAGATCGCCGACATCGTCAACGAGATTGCCCGTCGTCGTTAACTTCACGAATCATCGCCTAAATGTCCACCCCACCCCGTCCACATCGCATCTCACACTTCTCACCCCATTTTTACTAATGCCCCCCGGTTCGCACTCCATCCCATCCTTTTGTATATTGCACTTTTGGCACAAATTGATTTCACACTGAATAAATCAATTTACATGTTATTCGAAAGCCTAGTAACAAAGTGAAATCCGGTACACGTCAACTCAACACCTTGGGGCGAACACCCTCCAACAACCCAAGAGCACAGTTGAGTCAGATTTTTTTTTAGAAAATCTATACTACGTAATGACAATTTCAGAAAAAGAAAACACATAGCCGTACTATCGTGATTTATATGGAGGCGCATAAAATTGACCCGAAACAGACAAAGGAAACTAGAGAGATCGACTGCAGATTCACATCACAAACTTTCCACATTGATCAAATGTGTCAGGATAAGTGCTGTTGATATAATGCATGAAGCGTTTGTAAGACCTGAAAGAGTAGAGTTATCGAGGAACTTTCTAGTAGGAAACAAGCCTTGTTCTGAGGCGTTTTTGATGTGTCAGAACTGCGGACGACAAGTTCGTCTCGCTCGTTTTGACTCCTCTGTGCACATTGAAAACATGAGATGCCAAGTGGAATGTGTAGTTGGCACGACACAGTTCGTACACGAGACTCTGCTGATCTCGGATTCGAGTTGGGAAGTATTCCGGACTGTACGGATCGTTTTTGTGGAGAATGAACTGTGCTTCCCAGGAACTGCTTCTGGAAAAAACAGAATGGGGTCAGAGACAGAAAGATGACTAACTTGTATTCAATCTGCCATGCATATGCATCTGTGGCATTCTTACTCATTCGGAACCACTGCCACAATGATTCGATTGTGTGCCCTGCCGGAAAGTACTTGTGATGAAACTCAAAGGCCCTAAAGAATGTAAAGTCTTGTTGATAAACATGTCCGATTACACATACCGGAACGCCTTTATCATCAAAAACAGCTCCTTGTGATCGACCGGAACGTGCGCTTTATTATCAACTTCAAACCGACTGAAATTGTATCATTTGTCCAGTCCCAAACACAGAAATAACTCTGCTGATTTGTGGTCACTAACCGTATCACCAAAAGTTTCTTATCTTTCCCGTTAATGTACTGATTGGCCAGTGGCTTCATCTTCACGGCGAACCCCTCACTGAACACCATTTCAACGTCGGCAGTCATGTGAATGGAGGACAAGGCTCCTTTCCTCGCCACGTTTCTCATAACGTTGATCGGATAGATTTGGAATGGAGGAATCACCCGACTTCGTTCTCTGGATCCTGGAAAGAAAAGTTTTAGTTTCAAGAGTTTGAAAATACTGTTGATTACTGATAGTTGCATTGAATGAACTGCACTTTCGGTTTGATCGTTTTATATAAATTGAGTCGCAACCTTTTTGAAACGACGACAAACGATAGACGACGTGTAGGCTTAACTGAAAATGAAGCTTTGGATGTGAAAAGTCGAAGAGGAACTTACTTTTTGGTTGACTTTTGCAGAACATCGATGAACTTCGTGGAGGTACTCAACAGATTCGCTGGAATATCTGTCAACGAAAAGAGCAACAGAAATGGGGCCATTCCAGTTTCTAGATGAGCACTGAAATGAGTTAGTTCAATGAGATAATCCTCTAACTTTCAAAGGTTTGAACTAAAGTTGCAAAAGAGTAAGCGCAGATATCGATTCCAAATACTGACCTGTCCTTCGATGTCTCTCATGTAGTGTGATGTGGCATGGATCACCAATGAAATGGGTTCCAATCCATCATCCCGAAAGTTCCCCGTGGCTCTTGTTACATTGTAAGCTACACAAAAGTCAGAGCTGTACTTCTGAGCCTCAAACCGGATATACTCTCCCTCATTCTTCGTTTTCTGGCCGCCGAGACTGAACGTGTTTGATATGACTGCTGGTCGATGACGAATCTAGAAATGTTCCAAATAACAGTTGAATCATTGACAGGAAGTGGTTTCTCACAATGTTGGTAGCAAAATAAACACAGCACATAACTTGTAGAACGACGAGAAAATGAACGAAAGTTCTCGAGACTCCCCGCATCCGAATCTCGTCACTTTCCGCTCAAAATGGGGGAAGTTTTGAAAAGTAATCCATCGGGCCGCGGGCCTCCCCGATTCTCTGAAATCGAGTCGATAATCCGTGCCGACGTAGAGATGTGGCGCAGGCCTTCAGTTCAATGTTCTGGTCGAGACAAAACACAAATCGGTTTATTATGACAGTCAGGTGTACCCATACAAATTATACTAATCGGTTTCTGAGAACAATAATTATACAATTGGAGGAGTTGATGTTGACACATTACTCGAACTTGAATTTGATCGAAACCACGTGCGACATGTTGTATACTGCTTTCAGTGCTTTCGAAGTAAACAAGTAGAAAGATACGGAGAGCAATGCGACCAGTGCAAAGAAGTCGAGGTAGTAGAACTCGATGACGCTCATTTCTGCAGCCACAGAGTCAAGTCCATGGGGCTTTCCAAATCTGGCAACGAAGTTGAAATACTTGATGAAGATCTCCTTCGGCGACTCTGGCTGGTTCCTGAGCATCTGAGCAAGTCTCTCAGCCTTCATAGAGTAACTCTTGTCTCTAAGCATCTTCCGGATGGTTCCTCGAACCTTCTTCATATCTGCCAGTTCTTCTTTCTTCAAGAGAAGAGCCACTCCATGTCTCTCCAACATCCTTGCATTTCTTGTCTGATCTCCAAACACTGGCACCATCACCGACGGCTTTCCACTGAATGCCACTTCATTCGTACTTCCGAGTCCTCCATGGGTCACGAAGAGACTGAGTCGTGGATCAGCAAGAAGGGCGGTCTGGGGCATCCACTCGGCCAACATCACATTGTTGATACGTCTTCCAAACTGTTTCACAACATCCACTGAAGTGTTCTCGTACTTCCAAATGAAGGTTGTATCTGGCATACTCTCGAAAGTGCCGATGAGTGCTTCCCTGAAACGATTTCTCAATTTGAATTGACATCATAGAATTACGTGATGTGTTTGCATAGTTAGCAACACTTTCATTGTCTTCGAAACGCTTATCAGATCGTGTGATTAATCACGAATTGATAGCACTGCACCCACGGGGCTTTGCTTATTTTGGGAACTCACTTCATCTCATCAGACATGTAGACTGATTTGGCATTGGTTCCGAAGGAGATCAGTACGTTGTTCTTGCGAAGGGAAAGCATTCTGTCGTATTCGGCGGGGAGACGATCGGATTTGGTGGGATCAGAGGAAATGCCACCGATGTCGATGAACTTGGAGGTACGGGGACTTGGAATGTCCATCTGGGGGTTGCTGTTGACGAACATGTAAGCATTCTTTCTGAGGAGTGCTCTCCAGTCCTTTCCATTCGGGTACAACTCTTCAATGGCAGCCAGTTCACTCTCGTAGATCTTGCTGTTGAAGTAATAGTTGAAGTAGGACTCCACAAAGTTCTGGACTCTTCCCATCAATCCCATTCTCTCGGATCCACTAGAGAATACGGCTGGTAGGTAGCTGGTTGTGATTGAAGCTCCATGGGCAATCTTGGAAACTTCAAGACCGAGATGGGAGTCGGCGGATACTGTAGTTTCGATTCCGAGATGGTCGAAGAGGGCGAATCCGCAGGAATAGAGGGGCTCTGCGACTGCCACATCAAAGTGTTGGTCTCTCAGATAATCAATGAGTTGTTGGTTTTGGAAAACGTCTGAAAGAACAACTGTTTACTTTCAGTCAGTCACAAATGGTAACTTACTCTTGCAGGAGGCCTTGCAGATATTGGCAACTTTGGTTCCGAGTTTCAGAAATCCGACAATACCAGCCTTCATGGTCCACGTGTTTCCACGGCCACCTCCATTGTTGAATTGATAGACTGCATCTTCAAGCTCTTCACTTTGTTCAAGAAGGATACGATTCTTGATCTTTCTAACGAGAGGAGTTGTTTCACGAAGAGCTGGGTCGAGAAGTGGCATTAGGAGAGTCTAAATGAGGATAATAAGAATAAACAAGCAGAGATTCCAAGATGCACGACTTACCACATTGTATCCCTCGTCCTGGAGAATATTGGAAATGGTGCCCATGAATTTCAAATGGGAATGGCCGGACACGGGCAAGAAGACCAGGACCTTCTTGGGCCGTTCGATGCCGGCGGCCGCCGTGTGCAGGAATGCGAGGGCGAAAAGCAGGTGCAAAAAAGTGCTCATTGTGATTGTGTGCTGCTGCTGGTTATCAGTTGGACAATTTGAATTTATAGGGCGCCTGCCGGTTTGTTGATGATTCAAAGGGTAACGTCATTGATAAGAAGAGCGGGTTTCGGATACGGAACGGGCGGGCAGACGGCGTTTTCCGGGGTTGGGCCATACGTTGGAGTCTGAAACTTGGAGGCTAGAATAATGCAGAGACCGGAAAGACTGATTCCGGGAAACTACCGTAATCTAGCTGGTGGTTTGTTGAGTTGATTCCTTTCTCTGGTACTTTGTTTTTCAGACATTTTGCGTCGCGAGTGCATTGTCTGATCAGTCTTTGCCAACAGTCACTTATTGAACTTGAACAAGGAAAAACAAAGTCTCTAGGCTCCACATATCATAAATTACACACAGTTTTGCACTCTTACGACAATGTTTTATGGTTTCTGTCCTACGTGCTCCTGAATGTCTTCTTCCGTGCTCGTGGGCGACCGTGTCCGTGTTTGAAGGCATTTTTGGCATACTTGTATGATATCAAGTGAAATAGAAACAACATGAGGAAAACTATAAGTTCATTCAATCATTTTTCACTTTTCTCAAAAACACAACGTATGATAAATAAGTTCCAACAAGTAGGGAGATCAGAATGTATCCACTGATAGCTAAGGCGAGGGCGAGATCGAGGTGGTAGTAGGCGAAGAAGCTCAGATTAGCAGCTTTCGAGTCGATTCCACTCGGCTTTCCAAACCTGAAATTTGACATCATTTCACGTGAATTCGGAGTGAACGAACCGGGCTACAAAGTTGAAGTACTTGAGAAATACTTCTCTCGGTGATTCCGGTTGATTATTGAGAAGTTCCGCAAGGCTACGTGCCTTCTCTGCAAATGTTGCATCATTCAGACACTTCCTCACTGCCTTCGCAACCACTTCGGGACTCATCAAGTCCTCCTTCCTCAGCACAACAGCTGTTCCGTGTCTCTCCAACATCCTCGCGTTCCTTGTCTGGTCCCCGAATACCGGAACCATGACAGCTGGTTTTCCACTGAATGCCACCTCATTTGTACTAGCGAGACCTCCATGGGTCACAAAGAGATCTAGTCGTGGGTCTGCGAGAAGAGCTTGTTGCGGCATCCATTCCACGAGTACGATGTTCTGTATGGATGAGTCGAACTCTTTGACAATATCCACTGACTTGTTTTCATATTTCCAAATGAATGTGACGTCTGGCATACTTGCGAATGACCTAATGAGTGACGTCCTGAAAGATTACGGTAAGTTATCAGAACGTGTCGAAGAGTTATCACTTCATGTCTTCGGGCATAAACACCGACTTTGCATTGGAACCGAAGGAGACGAGCACGGTTTTGTTTCGAAGATTCAGAACTTCATCGTAGAACTGAAGGAAACCAATTAGACAGAGCAGATAATCAGTTGGGCACCTCTGGAAGGACCTGTTCACTTTTCTTCTCGTCTGCAGCGATTCCTCCAACTTCAATGAACTTTGAAGTTCTAGGATATGGAAAATCAAGTAGAGGGTTATTGTTTGTGAACATGAAAGCTGTCAACTGCATGATCTCCTGCCAAGTTCCCTTCTTCTTATAGATTCCCTTCATCCCTTCCATTTCTTTGTCATAAATTATAAAAGCAAACTTCCGATTCAACCACGTCTCGTACAAATTCATCACTCTTTCCAGAAACGTCATCTGATCAGATCCCTCGGAAAATGCAGCAGGAAGGAAACTTGAAGTGATGGAATCTCCGTGAGCCATCTTGGCTCCTTCCACGCCTATGTGAGAGTCTATGGAAACCATTTTGTCCATTCCGAGATGATCGAAAAGTGCGAATCCACATACAAAGAATGGTTCTGATATTCCAATCTCAAAGTTCTCTGACTTCATTCTCTCCAGTAGTTCCGGTGAATGGAATATGTCTGAAAGGGTTCTGATTCGTGCTCATTCACAGGAAGACAAGTTCCGCTTACTATCGCACGTATAAGAATACAAATCAGAAAGAAGATGGCTGATCGGAATGAACCCGTGGATCCCGGATGGCATCGTCCACGTCTGTTGACGACTCTTTACTCCTCCCAAGTTGTTGATCGCTCTTAGAACTCTGCAAATGAGTTATTTCGAAACTTGGGAATGACTCAAAGTTTTGTGATACCTTGGGTCAATGTCAACTCTGATACTGTGTTTGATTTTCCGAACTATGGGAATCGTGTCATTAAGTGTGAAATCAACGAGAGGTAGTAGAAGTGTCTGGAAAGAGGGAGAGTTCCTTGAAATGATGTCAAGTAAATACCACATTGTATCCCTCGTCCTGAAGAATATTGGCCACAGTTCCCATGAATTTGAGATGCGAATGGCCAGTGATCGGAAGGTACACGAGGACTTTCTTGCCTTTGATGGCATCCGAACTGCACGAAAACAGAGAAAAGATCACAAACAGAACAGAGAGAACAAATAGTCCTTTCATGATGATTCGGAATGGTTTCAATGCATGACACTTATCTATTTATACATTCCCAACCATCACAGGTCCGTATCACTCCCAACTTTTTTCCTTCTTTTTTTCAGGAGCTCCGGCTGATAACAGTCGCTGACGAGCATTGTGCAGTCTCTCGGAGCAGATGTTGTGCAACTTAATGCATTCTGGCTGCTGCATGTTTCTCAACTGTCACATACAATGATATAGGTACTGCGACATGGTCGTCAATCTGAATACAGGATGAGGGACACACGACAAATTGACTTGCCAATCTGTTCTTCCATTTGTCTTTTCCTAAATGTTTCTTGTTCTCTTTTTGTTATTGACAATAAAAGTAGTACCATGGACCACGAACTGATAAGAAGTTTTATGTTACTCAAAAACCCGTCGTAACCGTTTTATGACACACACTTCTTCTCGTTTTGTTCAGAGTCATAATCATAGTCTGACCGTTTCTGTGCTTATTAGTCTCCGATGCGTAACCGAAATGAGGTCATTCATTTCGAGAGAGTTATCAGTGATCGGGAGGATTACGGTAGTTTGTTTAGCATCACTATTATTGATAAAGAGACGTGCGAAACCCGAAAAGTGACGAGTGCGCCGCGGGGTTGCCCCGATTAGTAAATGAAGGGAGACAGCTTCGTATTTTGAACTTTTTCTGCTTGCTACATGCAGTTTCGCAGCGAGAGTGACTAATTGCAATGGGAGAGGTTCAATTGATCGGTTTGATAACGGAGGGTTTAGTGGAAAGCACTAAAGATTGAAAAGGAGACTTGCGAAAGTTTCAGGACACCGTACTCCATTCCCACCTTCCTTGAGAGTTTGTTGTTGATTTCCGAAACTTTGTGTTTTCTCCAAGAACAAAAAATAATACCAGGCTCATTGGAAATGCATTGTTCATAATGGATTGTCTGAAAAACAGAATGACCAGCAGGTGATCGATCGACGCCTCCGTACGAGACGCCCCGTTCCACCAACTTTTCTCGCGAGACCTTCTCATCCTAAATGCAACATTATCGTCAGTGTGTGTGCCTCTCCTTGGGCTCCAGTTTTGGCGCACTTGGGCATTAATAATCGATCAGGCTGGCACCCATTGGCCAGGCGTGCCACGCCTACTTGACATCTGGCACCCGACGGGTGATTTGTTACTGTGAAAGTCAGAGAGTACGCGGAACAGGACATCAGTGTTTTGGCGCATTCTGATCGAAATGGAACTGCTCGAAGCGAAGCCTCCGCTTAGTGCCATTAGTATGGTTATTGACTCGATCGGTGTAGATCATGACAGCCAGGTTTGTAGTATCATACTCCCAGAATCCATGAGTTGTTTTCTAGAACAAGTGTAATCACTGCAATGAGCAAATTTACGATAGGTTTATTTTTCGAGTGAGTATACTTGAATAGGTTTTGCTTCTGTTTGTTGGCTTTTGTTTCGTGATCACCTTTCCGCATATTTGCCTTTGCTCATCACTGTGTACCACATTCAGATCCTTGTTTTCAGATGGACAACCGTTCCTACCATGAAAACTGCGTGAAGTGTTCTGTCTGTGAAGCTCCGCTAGCTGAAAAGTGTTTCTGGAAGAATGGAAGGATCTATTGCAGTCAACACTATTACAAGTGAGTTTTACAGCTTCTGTCTCTATCCTACTACTTTTGTTTCAGAGATCACAGCATCCACAGATGCGCAGGATGTAAAAAAGGAGTTTCCCCGAGTGATATGGTCTACAAACTGAAAGCCGGTCTTGTATTCCATGTGGAATGCCATTGCTGCGCTCTCTGCGGTCGTCACTTGTCTCCAGGGGAGCAGATCCTCGTCGACGACACCATGATGACTGTTTCGTGTATGAGCCACTACCCGCCGATGGAAGAAACAAATTGCAGTGGTGGCTCGGAAATGCCATCTTGCTCCTCTGATCCAGCAATTGCTCCCTATCCAATCGACGAGTCTTTCTCTACATTCCAAGTCAAGAAGGTATGTTTTTCATTTTTGCAGAAGTATACATGTATGTGATTTGCTGCTAATTTCAGGAAGTGGATGCATACGGATACAACTTTGAGCATTACACCTTTTCCGATTTCTGCGATGACGATTCCCGGATGCTGAAACGAAGAGGACCGAGAACTACGATCAAGCAGAATCAGGTAGAGTGTATCTAGAACGAAACCAGTGAATATCCTCTCTTTTGCAGCTTGACGTCCTCAATGAAATGTTTGCAAACACACCGAAACCATCAAAACACGCGAGAGCCAAACTTGCCCTGGAGACGGGACTCAGTATGCGGGTGATTCAAGTGTGGTTCCAGAACCGTCGAAGCAAGGAAAGACGTCTGAAACATCTGTGCAATTATCTCCGACATTACGAGCAGAGAGGACTCATTCCTCCACCAATCCACTTCCGAAATGGTGAGTGACGGTGTAGTTTGGAAGGTGGACGAGTAACGCACTTCTCGCCGAGACACTCCCCAATTAGATTATCGGCTGCAGCTCAGCTAGGTTTCTGCTGCTAGATTGCCATGTCGGCAAACGGAGAGTTGACGAATAACGGAAATAAGATATAGGAAAAGAAGAAGAGGAAAAAGAAAATTGCCGAGAGAAACGAACTTTTTTGGAATGAGTGACGTAAAAGATAAGTAGGAGAGAAGAATGAGAAGCTTGCCACGTCATGAATCAGTGCTAAATGGCACCATCCCCCGTTGCCTCCCTTTGCTCAATTGTCTCTCGTTTGCAGAAGAAATGGACACAACTGACTTCAACTCGTTCTGCGGAAACTTCGAAGAGGAGGATGACGAAGATTGAACTCCTCGTTCCCATTCGCTCTTTCGTCTTTTCCTGTTTCCCTACTTCTTCGAACTTTAATCAAACTCTCACCGCCCGTCTGATCCTCTTGCACAATCATAAATAATTGGCCCAAGGCTCTCACCAACGGATTTATCGTTGAGCTCTTTGCGTTGTTTCAGAAACCAGAATCAAACTTTCAAAACGTTAAACCAAGCTTTCTTCACTTTTCTAAAGTCCAAGACACATCAGTAATGTGCTGTAAATAAAAACTTGTTCCAAAAAATTGGATTTCCGGGCGCGCAGCCTTATGACTCCCAGTTTTCTCCAGACTCCAAAGTTCGAAATCAGCTCAAAAGGTTTCAGGTTTATAAGATCTTATCAAAATGTAAATTAGAGGGTACAACTGGTCAAGCCTGTTTGGGAACACTAGTCCACAATGTTTTCCCCAACTTTTCTCCAATTGCACCCATTGAATCCCTCGTGGGCCTTTGCTTTCATGTAATGACAGACTGTCCCTGTACGATTCTGATAAAAATAGACTGATCATACATGTTATGGCTCCAGAGTACCTCTAATTATGTGTTCCAAAACACCAACTTTCGAATCGCTCGTTGAAACCTTCTGGAAACTTCAAAAACTTCCCTTCCGTCTAATTCCGGGTTTCCTCTTCGTTTCTCCTAAACACACATTTCTCCCCAAGTTTTATGGCATTTGCTCATTTCCATTGACGTCTTCTTTTCTTTTAAAACACACAAAAACCCTTGGAAAAGTTGAGTTTAATTCAACTGAACTTTGATTCCAAAAAATCAGTACTTGTAACTTGGTCCCAGACGTTTTTAGTGTCCATTTAGGGACTTTTTCCTAATTACAGTGTACTTTTTCCTCTACGCATCTGCCTGCCAAGCTTCGATATCTTGATCTCCTTTTTCTTTTCTGTTTTTTCTTCTTTTTTCTAATGCTTGATCATTTTCTCAACTAGCATCGTTAGTCCCAGAAGAGATGCACGTAAGAACAACATGGAAATGCTCTCAAACATTGCCAGAAATGTTTTCTACAAGAATATTCTGAAGGCAGATGTTAATTTTTAGAAATTCCTTTTGAGAATCCTCTTTTGTTCGTCTTCCAAACTTTCTCACGACCGCCACCGAGTTTAGAAAAAAGTGGGAGCCTGGAGTGACAGGTGGACTTGCAGCCGGCTCCAACTTCAACTGACTGACTACTGGGCTCTGATTACTCACTAGAGGAATTGTTATCTGTTTCTGTTACCCGGAATGATCACTCATTTCTCATCTCAATTAGCTTTGCACTTTGTATTTTGGGTTCCGGGGTGTGACTTCATTATCAAACTGCACGCACTCTTTAGAAACGTGACTGACAATCTCAATGATCCCGTTTGTTTCAGAAAGCTTCTAGGACCACAATCATGTACAATTTCACTATAGAAGTTACTGACGAGTACTGCAACAAAGTGAAACCTTTCTTTGTTTCTCCCGTTGTATCTCTCTGCTTACAGAACTTTGAGGGCGCATTCAACCCGGTTTTCCGGATGGTCAAAGTCTACCAGATTGCTCTCTCTATAATTTCCATGCTCTCTATCACTTATTTTTTCACAAATTACACAAACCATCTAGTGTTTCATTTCAATATCAAGGTAAGTTCCCAATTCTCGTTTCTCTAAATCAACTTCTCAGTTCAGATTCTAATCTTCTACCAGTTTATTTCATGTTTTCTGCAAGCCGCTATTTTAGGAGTTGCTCAGGTGAGACTGACTACACTCTTTTAACCTCTTGAACTCTCTTTCAGACGCACCACCTGGTGCTTGCTCTCCTTGCCACCAATCCATGCGACGTGGTCCTTCCTCCATTTCTGTTTGCTTGCTTCAACATTCCCCTCATCTTTTCGATGCTCTGCATGGAATTCTCTCAAGTTCTGATGGTCATCGAGAGAACTCTTGCCACTTGTCTTTTTGTCTGTTATGAGAAAACCACAAAAACCATTGGACTGGTTCTCACAGCTGTAGCGGTGAGTGAACTTTAACTTTGAAGTTTTGAGAAGTTCGAGTTCAATTGGTTCATTCTTCAGGTTTTGCTTCCTGCTCTGACATGCGTTTATATGTACTATGACGACCAATTCAATTACCCTCAGATGAGTGCCATGGCGACTTCCCCGGGCAGTGTGGTCAAAGTAAACTATATCTTCATCACAGTCACAGTCATGAACATTTTGACCCTGGTGCACACAATTGGGTTATACCGACATAACCAGAGAAAGAGGAACTCGTGAGAAAACTGGATTGTGGGCGGATTCTCTATGTTTGTATTGCAGAGTAGAGAGCCACGACCGTTTCATTCTCTCCTCTCGCTTCCAAATCAACGAAAACGTCACTTCCGCCCGGCTCCTCTGGTGGCTGTCTTCAGCGCAGTTGGTCATCTTCCTGACGTACGGATGCACAATGTACAGCCTCCGCATCTTCCTGAGTGGGCCGAGGAACGGCTTCTGGCAAGCAATCACGGAGTTGTGTTATGTGAGTGTTCTTTTGTTTCACCTGTTTGGGAACTCAAAGTCAAAGCATCTGTCATGTTATGTTTTGCACTATTGAACCTTGAGTTCAAATGTTTGAAAACACTGCTAAATGGTTTTTGGTGGCCCCTTGAGACACGTGAATCAATCTCTTTAATGATTCCCAAAAATATTCAGACCCCGCCCATCTACTGCGCCGTTATGCCTCTCCTATGCATCATCTCAGCGCAAAGTTCATCGAAGGAAAGGAACTCAAAAATACAATCTCTAGTGACTGTAAGTCAATGAAAACAGTGTATTGGGACCATCTCCCTTCTTTTCAGTTGAGATCAGTTGGTCGGGAAGGATGGGAGAACTACGAGTCGATGCTGAAACAACAGTGGGCGTGAATGGTGGAAACGACAAAAAAAGAAAGATAATCACTACAATAAACAATTATATTTGCGTTCTCCCACAGTTATCTGAAAATTGCACAGTTGAAACAGTTACGTGCCGATTTTAACTCATCAGAGATCTAATGACATCATAATTGACGGAGGAACGACGGGTCTGCAAGCAGGAGACGGTACATATGCAAATGTACGTGAAGATGGGAATCATCCAGTCTCCGGGTCAACGAGATAACACGTCCCGTCTATAAAAGAGACGGTATGGAAGGGAATCCCTAATCTTTCCATAACTCTTTCCTTTTGTTTCTTGCTTCTTCCATGAGTATAACTTACCTGATAAGATCAGGGGATCACCCGTCTGTCCATCTGCGTGCCTGATCTCTCATTTCACAGATTCGGGCTTTAAACCCGTTTAGTCTCTATTCATACACTCTTCATTCTTTTCATAGACACCCTATGTTCTCATTTTCATTCATCTCCACTTCATCATCTCATCATAATTTTTCACTGGGATTAAAAATGCTTTGACTCCTTCTATTTTCGAGACCAACCCCCGGTTTTGGAGTGATGTCAAGTACTAATCTACCGTATAAGAAACACTACGACTGCCATCACTCCTAATTTGAATTTCCGGTGGCTAAAGGGAGCAAAAATCTACTACGTAGCTAGAGAGAACTGGGTCGGAAACGATAGAGTTCAAACTACTACAGTAGGAAAAAGAACGCTTCGAGTAACTGAAATCTTTCTGGAATTGCGAAATACAGAGTGGTTGGGGGTTCATTGCTACTAGTCCCTTGGATCAAAACAACTCGGCGAGCGATTTCGATTTTCAGTTTCGCAACTTTTCAGTTCTCTCAAGTTGTATCGTTCTTTCTATTTTTTCCCTTAATTTACCTCCTAGTGTATAAAAAGTAGACTCACCTTGCTCATTTCCATTCCGAGGTCAAAGTCGTGCTTGAACTCACCGCTTTACCAGACAGAGAAGTGCCAAGGTGCAAACAAGTGACATCAACTGACCTACATGCAGCTGCAAAGTGTTGCATTTCATTAGGAACTAATCCTTCGAAGGGTGCAGTTTGCTTCATGATATCACGCAATGATGTGATGAAGTCGAAACATATAGTAAGTAGGTAAATCGGTTAGAGCTGTTTGATCTGATCGTCGTATTTCCGGAACGAATCCCAGATTTGACATTTGGAAGGGAGCTGTGCGGTTTATCAGACATCTCTCACTTGGCATTCAGAGATGGAGAACCATGAGAACTGTAACAGTAGAAACGTCAAGATTCCTTCGTCATGAATCAGTTTGTTATTGTTTTGTGATGTGTGTATTCTGGAGGTCGGTAAACTGTCCAAATTTCAAGTTCCCATCGCCGATTACCTGTTCGGTATAGCCTTCAAAGTTTTAACTAGATTCGCATCTAGATTCTCCTTCTTCGATATTCACACCATCTTCTCCTGATAGCATCTGTTTCTAAAACCTCCTTGAGATCTATTTCCCTACATACATCGCTTACCTTTTCACCGGAAATCCTCAAAATTGTCTATTGAATTTTAATAAATCACATCATTCTGGAAGTGACATTCTTATCCGGAAGTGCTTCTCCCGCCCGGTACCCTTTTGGTCTCTTCCGAATAGGCGTGTCCCCGTTTCTCACTTCCGGAATGTCCTACTGTAACCGGAGGCGTGGTGTCTTCCTATAAAAGCGTGGCTTCCAATACACTGATCACTCAACATTTTCAGGTTTCTTACTATGAAACTTCTGCTCCCTCTTATCGCTTGTTTGGTAGTTTCCTCTTATGGTGAGGATATTACCAAGATATTGGCAAGCCGAATACCAAATGAAGATACGGTTTCAACGGGTGAGTTACCTGATATCTAGCGAGACATAAATTTTCGTTCGTAGAAGAAACAAAATGGCGACTGGAAGCAATCCAGAAGCTTTGGAACGAACGACGGAACATGGGACACACTCCCCTCACCAAGTTCAGTCCTCCCGGTTTCCCGAACGCTGATATCTTCTTCAAAAACGAGACTGCCACGACGACGAGAACTCTGAAACACAGATTCGCATGGGCACTTGTTCTCTGGGCGATCACTGAAGGTTCCTAGAATTCATGATATCATTCATAACGTTAATTTTAGGAAAAGTCACTTCGAAAACTTCCGCTGTCTACGACTCGACGTCCGGGAACACGGGATCCGCGGAGGCTTACATGTGCACTCTTGTCAATGTTCCCTATTATGCTGTGGTTGCTGAAAACTTGGAAGAAGAGAAAGTGAAACAGATTGAGAGTTTTGGAGGAAAGATTATCAAGGTGGGTAAAATAGAAAACTTGAAAGATAACCATGTCGTTCTTAGGTTCCGGTGGCTCTCCGTAACGCCAAAGCAAAGGAATTTGCAAAGAAGAACAATGGATTCTACATGAATCAGTTCGGTAACGCCGAGAAGGCAGAGGAGTTCCATGAGAGCGGAGACTTCTACTTTGAATCCACCAATGTGTACCACGAAATCATCGTTCAACTGAAGAAAGACAAGAATCAGATTGTGAAAATCCCTGACTATTTCGTCCATTCTGCCGGAACTGGAGGTACCATCTCATCCGTCGGTCGCTACATTGCCAGATACGGAGCACCAACGAAAGTGGTCTTGTCTGACTCTCAGTTCTCTTTGTTTTATGATTATGTCATTGGAAACAAGTTCACAAATCAGTCTGGAGCTGGCATTTGGACTCCACCAGGAGTTGCTGGAATTGGTTACGGTTACGACATTGAGCCAGTTTTGTACGGAGAGACTACGAGTCTGACCCGAAATGTAATCCACGAGGCTATGAAGATGCCCGACATCGCCACCGTAGCCGCAATGAGAATCCTCGACGACAAGGGCTACAACGTGGGTCCGTCGACGTCGCTCAACTTCCTTGTTTCCCTTTACAAAGCCTACCAGAACAAGTGAGTAATCCCTGTTCAGTCTGTCGACGTCAATTTGTTTGCAGAGCGAGAGTGTCAGCAATCAAGCATCGGCTTACAATCGTCACACTTGCCAATGACCCCGGAGACTTCTACCGTAGCACGTACTTGAACAATGAATGGGTCGAGAAGAGCTTCAAACAGTTCGGAGGCATAACTGGAATGAGTTGTTGGAAGAACTTGATCGAGAACTCCATCGAGACTGGATCCGACTTCTACTACAAAGGATTGCAGATCTGTCCGGGCAGTTTCCGACTCTAAACTGTTCTCTTTATTTGCTTCTGCCGCGGGGTCTTACAGGTCTATTTATTGCCACGGGGACTTGTCCAGTGACTTTATCCAGTGAACAAGTTCTTATCAGCTTTGCTACGCTTCTTACTTCTGTTTTTTTAAACAATAAACTTTATTCTTCCGTAAAAACCAGAACAATAACATTGACCAGAACCGTGTAGAGTGTAATATAAGCGCAGAACGTGACCCAGTTGATTTCTCGTTTGTCCGCCAGTCCCAAAGTGCCGTATTGAGGCGAGATCGGATCCTTCTTGCGGCCATCCGGAGTGTAGATGACTCCTGAGTCTCTTTATTAGTTCCAAAAAGCAAAACAAGAACACACCACTCAATAGGATTCTGGAACACGTGAAGTTCTGTTTGCACACATCACAGAAAATGGGACAGGAGAAGGCGTGCGTGGAGTTGATCTTGTGGTGAGAGACGGCGTCGGATGTGGGGCAAGAGAACTTTTGGTCGTTGATGGAGAAGTCGAACGTTTTCCGGTTGTTGCAAGAGACTTTCTGAATGAACAACTTGCATGTTCAGTTAGATCTTCCACCTACATTCAATGTGTACATCATGTCCATATGAGAGTGGTTCGGAGGTCCTTTGCCTGTCCTCATCTTGACAATGAGCATGTCGACTTTATCGTGATTATATTGGTAGAAAGACAGTTTCACCTAAAGCACGATCCGAATTCGGTTATCTGAAACTTGCTTACCTTGACATTGTCGGAAGGAGAAGACTGTGTGGAATAGAGAAATAGAAGGAAAACAACGAAACACAAAGAGCGCATTTTGTAGAAGATAAATCAGAAACTGTTGTTTTTTCCGCTTCAAAAAGACACGTTGGAAGTTAGAATATAGTTTATTTCACGTAAAGGTCACAAAGTTGTCTGAGATCTGATCCTTCTGAACCGGCTAGTGTCCTCTATTTCAGCCATTATCTCTTCGAATCGACGTCGTATCAAATCCGTCTCGTATCTTTTTCTTTTCCGATCCGCTTCCTGAAAGCGCATTCTTGAACAGATCACGTATGTTCTCTTACCATAACAAGCATCTGTTCTTTCACCAACTGCACCGCTTTCTTCTCCTCCTCCGTCGCCCCATTCCACCTACTTGCATCACTGATCAGTCCATTCACCACTGCTTCAAACTTTCTGTTTTTCCGTCGTTCCTTTGCATAGTTTTTCCCTTCGAAGCAACTCAAAACCTTCATCAGGTAACGAGGTACAATTCCAAGGATAGGGACTTTTGATAGAAAGTAAAAGAACGTTTTGAGAATGTAAAACACCAATGATAAAGGAGCAGGGATCCAGAGCTTCTCCTCGTACCTAAATCATACGTTTCTATCTGATGTTTCAAGTCCCCTACTCAATCAACCGACTGTACAGTTTATACTTCCAGTAAATATGCGAAACTTTATCGATGTCTTCGTATTTTTTCCTGGAAATTTGCTATTTTCACAGTGTCCCGTAAACTATTTCGGGGCTTCCGGCGCTCATTTCGCTGATAAACGACACGACAAACTAACGATAAGAGAGCGGTGACCAAGTTGACTAGAAGAACACTTGAGACTAGCATGTAGCAGAATAGAAACACTGGAATCATACTTGTCTGAAAATCAAGGAAATCAGAAATCAAGCATTGCTATTTCGTACCTTGAACCAGCACTGTACCGACGAGTCAGTGATGACGTCCCAATTCAACGGCGCTGACGAACATTTGCTGACAGTTCCTGATGATAAACGCATTAATAAATTGATAGTTTGTCTTTCCAACCAACCTAATTTGTCCTCTTCGTCTGCTTCACCGAAAATTTCAAATGCTCCACTACTGAAAATGAGCCACGGCCAGACGACGTCGGTTATGTTAGGGGTGCTTTTCAGATGACCGGCGAGACTGATGTGGCAGACGGCATAGGTGAACCAAAAGACCATAAAGACGAACATGAACTTTACCATTATGGGGATCTGAAGAACAATGAAGAGTTAGAAGCCGTACAGGAGGAGGTACCATTTTCTTGATCATGAGCACGATTGATCCGAAGAAAGCATCAACGTTGGCGATTTTCATAAGTCGAAGAGTGGCAAAAACAAATGAAAAATAGAAGAAAAGGTCCGCGGCAATAATCGCAAAAGCTCGGATCGGCCATGTCGGAGGAGCAATCACTGCGAGCGACCAAGCGATTAGAGTAGAAGCGACTAGGTAGTTCCTGTAGAGATCCGCCGTGTTCCTCTGAGCCCAGCTGTAGAAACCCTGAACTTTCTCCATTCCTCAATTCATAAAACGGTCTGTATGTTTACATTCTGATAAACCAACACGGCCATCTCTGTGAGATAAGCGCACTGCCAGGTTATGATGGCCATCTCATCGAGAAACTCGTCCAACTCGTTCATCACCATTGTCTTTCTCGTCATTGTCATCAGAACGTAGGCGTAGAAGGACACGTAGATCAGTCGGAATACCGTGTGGATGACGTACTTTGCGTTGGGTGACGTGTAGAAATTGTAGACGCGGATGAGGAAGTTGCTGTATGTTATTGAGGTCATGTGGCCGGAGTTATCCATTTTCAGTTTCATCGTTTTGATCTCTCGTTTCTTCATCCTTTGACGGCCACGCAGAAAGAAGAGCGGAGGAAAGAAGAAGAAGAGACAGAAAGCCATCTGAAACCCAACAAGTTATGTTTTCCCTAGAACTGTTTTTCAAGAAGCTTCGAGGAGAAGAAAAGATGTTCTCAGATGTCAACCAAAACCCTAATTTATGGATTCACATTTACATTCAACATTTGTTGGTTTTCAACATCTCAATTTCTTGGATTTTGACCCCCACCCCCACCAAACAAGCCAAAGAACAGCTCTCAACATCCAGCTTGATCATTGGCTTCCTAATCACAAACATCCTGAACACTCACTTGTCCTAATTTGAATCCAGGCTGCCACCGGAAGTCTATTTCTCGTTGGCAAGCAGGATGCGACAGGAAGTTCTGCAATCCAATCACAAATCTCATCTCGCCCTCGCCGCCCAACTGACCTTTGCTTTCGCCGCAGACGCCAGAGCCATCACTTCCATGTCTTCCTCTGCTGCGGGACATCCGTCCGTGTGGATGAACAAGTGATAGTTCGTGTCTAGAACTGCCCGCGTGTCCCTCTCACTGCTATGGAAGCATTGGTCCAGAAGCGCCGTGCACTCGTCGTCAAAAGAACTGAATAACAATCAACATCTAAAGGTGTTCCAAAGACACATGACTCACTCCTGAATCTTTTCAAAGGCCTCCGCGATCACTGGCTCGTGTTGCTCTAAGAACAGCTTCCTCATCTTATTACTGACGTACACCTGAAAATGGCTTCTTATTGTTCAATCTTGTGTTCAACAACAAACCACAAGGAGTCCGGCAAAGATTGGGTACTCGCACTTGGCCCATATTTCATGAAGGTCGCTCCTAAGCTACACTTTAGTTGTTTACATATTTACAGAAGGAAATGTTCAGGTACCTTTTGAAAAATGCTGATGAGATTAGGTGTAACATGTTAGTGTCCTTTATCTGTGACAAGTGACATTTCAAAATGGGCCGCATTGAATTGTTGATGAACTCGAATATCGATCCACCGACAGTTGCAAACTTCGGGTTCCTCTCAATGACGTCATACGTGATGAAGAGCTTTTCCTGGAAACATTAGAGTTTAGAGGGTTGTTAGTATACTCTATGCGCACTTCCTGTTCCATTTCGTTCAGTTTGTTGATAATCTCGCGAGACGACATATCTACGGAAGTGCATCTTGACGGCTGGATCTGCAATTAGCAGCTTCTCAAACACTCTTATTATAGCCTAGCCTCACCCAGTACTTTTCGTCTTCAAGTGAGAAATTCCTAGTTCGAAACTTGATCGTCTTCCGTCGCCCCGAAGTAAAGTCAAGGTTCATGAGTGGTGGCGCGGCTACTTTCTGACGCAAGTAGTACGTTGATTGAGACGGGAAGAGAATGTGTTATCAGTCGAAACGGCCAGTTATCTATTCGATTGTTTGCTCGACTATCAACTTTCAGAAGACCAGGAAACATGCTGAGACGGACGGGGGCGGCAAGCGAAAGTTCAAGTTTCACCGAATCGAAAATATAAAAAGTTTCTCGGGAGCGCCTGATCAAAACCAATGTATCAACGGATAAACTCAGAAATAATTTATTGTGTGCTTCAGACGACTGAGGACTTGGGACCAGGTTAAAAGTTTGGAGAGAGAGGAACATCGTGGCAAACTAATAGAGACCAGAAACGGAAAATGTGGGGGTATGAAAGAGAGAAGGAGATCGCTATTATCACTTTGTATTGTCATTCAACGCAGATAAAAGTTTGGGAGACAGAGAGAAAGGAAAGAGAAAAGAAAACGAGGGTCCCGTGAGCTGCCGCCGATGGTAACCTGGACAGAGGCCCCCGCGCAGTCTAACAATGCAGCGCACGAGACCCGAGAGGAATACAGAAACAAGGAAAGTTATCAGAACTTGTCGTCGTCGTCGTTGTCGCAGCAGAAGGACTTGAGGTAGGCGAACGAGCAGCGTTTCTCGCAGCATTCGGTCGCAATTCCACCACGTTTCTGCTTGGGATGCATGTGAAAAAGGTCACGAGTCGACGGAACCCATGAGGAGTCCCGGGAGCCTGAAAACAAAGTTCAGTTGAGATGTGTCATGCGAAAGTGTGACTTTGTGACTACAGATTATCCTAATTGTACACTCGTGATTTGACGAGTAAGTTCAGTTTTCTAGTCAGTCTACCATCGTCATCACAGACACCTCTAATTAACTATTGGATAAAAGGGCATGATTAGGACGAATCGCACATTTTAAAGATCTCTATCATTAATGTTTCATGTCCCGTTTCCCTCCCCCGCTCACGTTTGAAAGGTCTCATTCCTCCGCAGAGCTGGTTCCGGCACACGGCCAACAGGGTGGTGGTGAGACGGGAACCGCAGAGTCGCAGATTGGCATCTGACGGTGTGGGAGACAGTATCAGAACAGCGAAGAGAGCGACGATAACCGTAGGGCTGAAAGATAATTGAGTAAGCGTCAAGTACAGTTCACCGTTTCATACCTGTAGATTTGACGAAACCAGCACATTTCCAATTGCTGAAGTGGCCCGTCGTTGAGCGGATATCGACTGAAAGTATGTACCTAGTTAGTGAGTTGAAGGGAAAGAAGGCGAGAAGGGAAACGACGGCAGGGTAAGGTCACATTACTGTGTGATTCATTAGGACTGGCTCCGATTACCGACGACGTAAAGGGCTGAAACGGGAGGGATGAGGGGGTGACAGACACCTCGTGAAGTGACGTCGATGAAGATGTCTCCGGGGATGGAATCAGGGCAGGAGACAGAAATAGGGAAAGAACAAACTCTTCCAGAAATAAAAAATGTCGTCATTGAGTTTGCAAAGTGGACAAAGAATGGTTCGTTCTTTCCTAATTTCGTAATTACACACATTTTCCAGAAAACGACAGGATAACAGAGAAGATGTCAACAACACGAGAAGGAGTCGTGTTGGATCAGAAATTAGACATTAATAAGATGCAAACAAATAATGAGAGAGGGGGAGTGAGGAGTGGAATGGTGAGAGCAACATATTCGGAAGAGCGGTGTGTGAGAGAGAGGGCGGGGCCGCGGAGGGTGGCGATTTGATTTCGAGCGGCGTGGTGAGACGAACGGAATCTCATGGGGAAGAGGATTGGAGAGGGCAGCCGATGGGAACTGGTGGGCAGATCGTATGGGGAATCAGTCAAGACAGAGAACCGGGTACGGAACAGACATTACGAATTGTTATAGATGAGCACAACACTGACACAAACCATCATACTCAGAACTATAGACTTCAGTGCTAGGTACCGATCATGAAAACAAAGGACCAATGGGTCCCACCGGATACTCGGAAAAAGATGATGCAACCGATCACATATTGACCGGAAGTTGACAGAGGGAGTCTTGAAAGGATTCTAATTAGAGTCCAACTTGGGCTCCAGTTATATTGGAATTAGCAAGAAAGGTTCAGCTGACTGCAAAATGCTTTGAGATGGGTTGGACGGATAACTTATTCACTATTTTCATGACTTCCTCTCGAATAGGAACTATTGTTTTGTGACCCAACCGAATCTAGATTTTCCTCGAAAATATAAAGTAAGTTAGCAGTTATTTTAGATGACGAATCTTCACTGCCAGTTTCTAGCTACACCTCCCATTATAGTTCCACTGGGAGCACCTCTGATTCACAGCTTATTTTGCAGAGCTACTACATCACTTGCTCTTTCAGAAATCGGGAAATCGGAAAGTACACGAATGTCACTAGCAACTTTCTCGAATCGGATTATGTCAATTGGCAACAGGTGTACGCACGCAAAAACATGAAGAAAACAAGAAATTAGTTTAGATACTCTGGATTTCAAATCAAAGTTCTTGAGCTTGATCTGGAAGGTTTGATGATGGTGAATCGAGATGTTTGACGAAGAAGTTCATGTCTCGTTCGATTCCTCCCGTATAATTTGTCTTCTAGAACCAACGAAAAACAAGTACAAAACGAGAGAGCCCTTATCCTTCGAATCCATCCACTACGGGGGGGGGG